>OY755198.1:2778607-3378607 GCA_963576735.1 Bedellia somnulentella
TATCCCTTATCATCATCATCATCATTTCAGACAGATATACCTTTGACTTCAAATTTACTAATAATATTGTAAAATACTATATACATATACTCACGGCTATAAATCCCTGGAAGGGGTAGCCGCAGCTAAAGAATTAAAAACTCCTCAGCCACTTTTGAAAAATTGTGTGGGGAAAAGATGGTAAAATAAAGGTTGTTGGTGATTGAAAATCCCCAATACCGTTAGTCGCCTCTTACGTACACCCACCGGAAGAAATGGGGTAGTGCTATTCTAAGCCGACACTACACAGCATTATCATTATTATATTATCATTATATCAATATCATTATTACAGTCTGATATACCCTGGTCTTGAAGTGCGTTAAGTTATTTAAAAAAATATAAGAAAAACATAGTGTTGTAGTAGTGTGGTGATCAGAGTACCCTCGTTTTGCATGGACAGTGTACTCACGTGATAGGGGGCAGGCCTATCGCCGTTTTGTACGAATACACTGTCACATAACTAGGTATAACTTAGCTATGTGCGTTCCCTCACGATATTTTCCCTCCACGTTAAAAACCATGATCAATAGAAATACAAATTGGTGTAGGCTCAACCCGGGATTCGAATCCATGACTGTCTGCGTGATAGGCAGGTGTTCTAACCACTGAGCTATCACGGTGACTTTTTTTTGTACATACATATACTCACAGCTATAAATCTCTGGATGGGGTAGCCAGAGCTAAGGAATTAGAAATTTCTCAGCCACTTTTGGAAGTTGTGTGAGGAAAATATGGTAAAATAAAAGTTGTTGGTGATGGGTCTCCGACCGCATCGCCCAAAAATCCCTTAAAAGCCAAATACCGTTAGTCGCCTCTTACGTACACCCATCAGAAGAAATGGGGTAGTGTTATTCTAAGCCGACATTATACAGCAATTAGTTTTTTGTATTTATTATTGTTGTTTCTCACAGATATCTTGCGGAAAGAATGAATCTGCCAGCCCTTTTAAGGATAGATCACCCGGAGAAGGACTCAGAATGGTCTCCAAGAGATATTTGCGATGGCTGGGCCAAGAAGCGTGGGTACTTAACAGCTAAAGCCGCTAGGTGAGTTAATATCATCATCATTATTTTTTAGGCGAAGTGTTGATTTGTATAACCTAGAATTTTGTGAAATTGATATGTTTTGTAACAGTTTAAACTCTTTTGTAACTAAATTAAGATATTCGTTTTTAACTTAATTTCATTTATCTTTTTTGTTTCTTCATATGTTGTGTGAACGTTCATAAAAATTTCATGTTATTTCTCTAAACCAATTTTCTACTTAGGTTAATTGTATTATTGCTCGATAAACCCTGATGTATAAAAATGAAAAAACAATACTGATGTATCTACCTGCCGCATTAAAAAGTGTAAAATATTAATTTATGGAGCTGTAGGTCTAATTGTTTCTTTTATAACTGCGTACATTTGTAATGTAAACGACTGTTTGTTTCCTAAATAAATAAAAATAAACATAAACATAAACGTTCACGCCGTTTTATCCCCGAAGGGGTTGGCAGAGGTACCAATACTTCTGAACTCACATGGCAGCGCCATCTAGTGTCCAGAAAAGGTACCCACGTTTTGCTTAGACAGTGTACTCACGTGATAGGGGGCAGGCCTATCGCCGTTTTGTACGAATACACTGTCACATGACTTAGTACAACTCGGCCTTGTGGGTTTCCTCACGATGTTTTCCCTCACCGTTAAT
This sequence comes from Bedellia somnulentella, assembly GCA_963576735.1. NCBI lineage: Eukaryota > Metazoa > Arthropoda > Insecta > Lepidoptera > Bedelliidae > Bedellia > Bedellia somnulentella. Next base: position 2,780,342 of record OY755198.1, read on the forward strand.
AACCATGATAAATTAACCACACATATGACTTTAGAAAAGACAAATTAGTGTAGGCCCGACCCAGGATTGGAACTCACGCCCTTCTGTTTTCAGGCGGGTGTTCTACCCACTGGACTATCATGTCGTTTAAAAATAAAATAAAAATAAAATATCATCAATATCATTATGATCAATAACATCATCGACGCAGCCTTCATTGTTGTTGTTTTTTATAAATGTTTGTATTTCCTCAGGTTAGATACATACAGAGCAGCCAATAGTCTATTGAGAATGGCTTTGGATGGAAAGATTTGTTTGTGGCTTCGACCTCCGGGATTCACTGCGCACAAAGGTAAGAATATACACATACAGACATATATTCATGGCTATTAATCCCTAGAAGGGGTAGCCAGAGCTAGGGAATAAAAATCCCTCAGCCACTTTTGGAAGTTTAATGGGGAAAAAATGGTAAAATAAAGGTTGTTGTTGATGGGTCTCCAACCGCATCGCCCAAAAATCCCTTCCCATTAGTGAGTGAGCCCAAAAAAGCTCAATACCGTTAGTCGCCTCTTACGTACACCCACCGGAAGAAATGGGGTAGTGCTATACAACTATGCATGTATATTGAACAGTGAGACCTTAAGGGATTCAACTCAAGATTCTAGGAAGTTTAGGAAGAATGACCTTTGACATTTTCAAAGGCAGGTGTCCGTAGTATGATATATATGATGATGATGATGATGTATGATAAAAGAGCATGTATGAAAAGATTATGAGGTTTGTCAGTATCGTACAAAGTGGCGATCGATAGTCTCTGCCTACCCTAATGGGAATTAACGGCGTGAGAATATGTATGTATGTATGTATGTACCTTTGACATACATGTATAGGACTGTATATTAAATTATTAAGGATAGGTTCTGATTATTATAAGTACGGATTAAAACTACATAAATCGGTTAAAAACGTGAGTGCACGGGTTGTCTCATCCAGCGGTGAACTTTAGACTGACGCGGCCACTTCCTCAGCCAAGCGTTAGCGGCGCGCCTATCTACCCTCAGCACTTTATTTTTCAAAATATAGATAGGTACTCACATTTACGAATATAATGCGAACTTAAATAAGACTTAACTAAGGCACTATCAAATACAATATAATATGATGTGAGGGAGTCATCGCGTGTCGTCTACAATACATTTACATATATTATTAACTTAAAGTTGTCTAAGCTTGATTTTGAGAAACATTTTTTAAATGCTGTGTAGTGTCGGCTTAGAATAGCACAACCCCATTACTTCCGGTGGGTGTACGTAAGAGGTGACTAACGGTATTAGGGCTTTTAAGGATTATTGGGCGATGCGGTTGGAGACCCATCACCAAAAACCTTTATTTTATCATCTTTCGCCCATTCAACTTTCCAAAAGTGGCTGAGGAATTTCTAATTCCTTAGCTCTGGCTACCCCATCTAGGGATTCATAGCCGTGAGTATATGTATGTATGTATGTAAGCCTTGAAACTTTAAATCACCTTGACCGTTCCTCGCGGGACGAAATAGATTAGTGCTGATATAAGCCGACACTACACACCTTAACGTTATTTTTTCAGGAAACCGTCTTTCAAGTGATATAATTTAATTTAAGCCGTGTAGTGTCGGCTTAGAATAACACTACCCCATTTCTACCCGTGGGTGATCGTAAGAGGCGACTAAGGGTATAGGGGCTCATTAAGTGATTTTTGGGCGACGTGGTTGGAGACCCGTCACCAAAAACATTTATTATTACCATCTTTTCCCAAATCAACTTCCAAAATTTGCTGAGGAATTTTTCATTCCAAAGCTCTGGCTACCCCGTTAAGGGATTTATAGCCGTGAGTATATGTATGTATGTAATGAAACCGTCTTTATATATAGCATACTTTTTTCAGATAAATGGGCCACCTGTCCCGAAATCAAATACGTAAAATGGGTTCAAGCATTAACAAGCGATGAAGTAAAAGCAGTCATCACCGATTCGGAATCTGAAGGTCAAGAAAATGATGATGATGATGATGAAGAAGAAAGTAGTGATGATGAACAAGCGACTATGGCTATGGCTAATAAGTTTGCAGCTTTAATTGGTGATGATTAAATGTCGTTAGGCGTGGTATGAATGTAATAATGAAAATGTCATCGTTCTGGTCAAAATCACAAGATGTTTTTTTTATTTCAGCTGAGTCTAAAATCCTCACTGTACTTTCTGAGTTAGATCTAGGAAGTGACACGTTAATGTATTAATCATTTTGAAAATTACAACGTGGGTACTCTGAACACCAGGTGACAAAGTCACGTGATGTTCAGAAGTATTAGTACCTCTGCCAACCCCTTCGGGGATATTCGGCGTGAACGTTTATGTTATGTTATGTTATGTAAAATTACAATATTTAAGATAAGCATTCGATAGGCAAAGTTGTTTAGTTTGATGTCTTTAATCGATTTTAAATATAAAAAGGTATGTTTTAAAAACGAGGTCTAGGCCAATTGTAACTTGTATGTTTATGTGCTGTTGATGTCCCTAATAAAAAAAAATGTTACCTATCATCACAACAAAATATATCTCTATGAAAATAAGTGGAAACAGCAAAAATATACTGGCCAGTACATGCCGCTGTGTACCAACTTATAATTTGTATTTATCCTTAGCTCAAGAAATACTTTGATACCGCGATGTGAGATATGAATGAGATGTGGGAGTCATGTTAGAGCGCACACTACTGCGGACTCACTCGCACATAGCAGCGTCTCACTCATATCCTACATCGCGGAGTGTAAATGTTTTTCGAGTTAAGCATAGATACAAATTATATCTTGGTACACAGCAGGGTGTACTGGCCAGTATATCTTTGCTGTTTCCACAGAAACGTTGCTAGTGTGCTCTCGCTCAGTACTTCCACAACTTAAATATATTTCTTTAATTTAGTATGCATAGTGTTACAGAAGTCATGGTGATTACGAAACCATTCCGAGATATTATGTTTTTAAACAATATTTTCTTGAAATTAAATCAAATAAAGCTAAAATGACTGTTATCTTATGAAAAAGCTGTAACAGTGTTTGACCTTCAATGTTATTTTAAAGATATTAGTTTTTGCAGTTTATTAATAAAATATCGAAAATCATAGGTGTATTTAATTCAATATCGTAATAATTTCATTAAAGATCACAAATTCATGAAATATTTTGCAATCAGTATCATTTTTATTAAACATTTCGCTTCATTTACGACATGCGCTACGTGATTTTGTTGATCGATGACGTCATTCAGAACAAAAGTTTCTCTCTCAAAAATCTTTAAAAAATCATAACTTTAGAATTACTCATTTTAAATGAAAAAAAAATTAAATAAGTCTTTTATTTTCGTATTTACTATCGAATAAACCTATTGAAAAAACACAAAAAAATGCATACTGAATTCTCAATCACAACAAATAACATTGGCAACCTATCCTAGAGTACTTGTTCTAGGTATACTTTTTACTTTATACATACATATACTCACGCCGCTAGTTCCCATAGGGTAGGCAGAGACTATCGATCGCCACTTTGTACGATCCTGGCAAACGTCTCGAGGTTCATCTACATCCATCAATCTTTTCATACATGCCCTTTTATTTCTCGGAAATCGCTACATAATGTAATGATTTGTCTCATCTGTTTACGTCCGATTTCTGAATTGAGTTTTCAAGCTGAGAACGACTTAAGTATCGTTTTGTCTCATTCAGTCGTTAAGATTTCAATGCGACAGAACGATACTTAAGTAGTTCTCAGCTGGAATACTCAATTCAGAAATCGGGCTATAGTTTTATTATTCTTTAAATTATTCCTGCCACGCGTATGACGATGTTTATTTATTATTAAGATGTAATTATAATTATGTAAGCATATATCATAATATGTAGCTTATAATATTAAATTATATTTTTGAAAATAATATTGCATTTTTTTTAATACTAGCAGACCCGGCAAACGTCTTTTTGCCATATGGATTATTATGTGCTGTTTAGTTTCGGCTGAGAATAGCACTACCCCATTTTTTCCGGTAGGTGTACGTAAGAGACTAATGGTATTGGGGCTTTGAAGGGATTTTTGGGCGATGCGGCTGGAGACCCATCATCAACAATCTTTTTTTTTTACCATCTTTTCCCCACGCAACTTCCAAAAGTGGCTAAGGAATTTCTCATTCCAAAGCTCTGGCTACCCCGTTATGGGATTTATAGCAGTGTGAATATGTATGTGATGAGATGAGCAACATAAATAAAAGAAATAATCGTAATCAAAATGAATTCATAAAACCGGCATATGACATTAGTAGCAAATAGTCCACACCATAAAGATTCAATCATCTTCCTACTTATATAAGAACTATTGACAAAAAATATTAATTGGAAAACAGCTTCAAACATTTGTAATAAACAAATGTTACTACAATATCACTGAATTTTTAATGAAAATATAGGTTAGGTTATTATGGTTTAGATACAAATTAATTATTCAACAAACATAAACGTTCACACGTGTACTAATACTTCTGAACATCCCGTGACATTGTCACGTGGTGTTTAGAATACCCACGTTTGCTTGGACGGTGTATTCACGTGATAGGGGGCGGGCCTATCGCCGTTTAGTACGAATACACTTTCACATGAAAAAGTACCTACAACTCAGCCATGTAGGTTTCCTCACGCTATCAAGACGCACGGCAGTGCGTCAAGCCAAGCCAAGGCGGCGAGCGCGCACCGTGTGTATATTACACGAACCATTTGGAGCGACTTTTACACCATCATAACTCAAAATCTAATCAACATAACCAACCAAATTTGGCTCATTTGTTGATATCAAGGATACAAACTAGTAGCCCAATTTCCATAAATACATAACAAAGGGTTATTAAAATATAAATGTCCAAAAATCGCGATTTTTTTAGTGACTCACGTACATATAGATCAAAAAGCTAACCCACTTCCAGATATCCCAGGAAGTTGAAATTCGGCATCCAGGTCGGTGATCAAATATTAACATAACATAAACATAAACGTTCACGCCGAATATCCCCGAAGGGGTTGGCAGAGGTACTAATACTTCTGAACATCACGTGACTGTCACCTGGTGTTCAGAGTACCCACGTTTTGCATGGACAGTGTACTCACGTGATAGGGGGCAGGCCTATTGCCGTTTTGTACGAATACACTGTCACATGACTAAGTACAACTCAGCCATGTGGGTTTCCTCACGATGTTTTCCCTCACCGTTAACAACCATGATAAATTAACCACGCATATGTCTTAAGAAAAGACAAATTGGTGTAGGCCCAACCCAGGATTCGAACACTAGTCGCTTGCACGATAACCAAGTGTTCTACCCACTGGGCTATCACGGTTGTTATCAAATATTAACAAAGGAAAAAATCTGAAAACGGAGAATTTTTAAGATTTTTCAATATTTCCCTCACAAGAACATTTTGTATAGAAATCATAATAAATCCCATGATGAAATGTTGTTGACGCTAATATAAAACTCCGTTCTGAATAGGTTTAGGTATGCTATGCATACTTACTTGATCATTCATTAAACTTCGACTCTAAAGTTATTTGCAATTACAAAACTCAAACTATGAGTATAGGTACTAACTGTACTAGCACAGCCCGGTTGGTTGCGAACAATAGCAATACATTTCTTCAATATATAAAAACTCAGATTCGATTCCTGTCGCACTAATTAATAGGTATCATAATACCTAGTATCTATCTCATGTCAGCAGAACGGCGACCACTGTATGAGTCATACAGTATGACACAACATCGGATAGCGTTTTCATAATACATAGATACCTACTAATCATTAAACCTACGGAAATTAAATAAAATGATTTGATTTTGTGTAATGTCAGCGCTCATAATCAAATTTAATAACATAATACTATTTATGATTGTAATAATGATAATTACATACATGAAATAACATAAACTAACTTAGACTTAGTCGCTACCACGTCGCTACAAGCGTGGGGCCACAGGAGATCATAGGGCAAGACGCGCGGGGTGAGGGGCAGGGGCGGGGCATGACGGGATCTGCGAAAGTACCAAAGCGAGCGGCCCCATGCTGTTCGGTTGTCTAGCGAAATCCCGCCTATAAGGTTGAGTTTTATGCTTCGTCGTCGTATGAGTTACAGCTGGTAACGGTGTTGTAAATTCTACTTTTTTTCTTGCTGATTGTTTTTAGATTGGGTTGTTTGTAGGTTTGTTTCTTTTGCCAAATTCATTGATTTGTTTGATTAAAATAGTAGATAGATAGTAAGGTAGGTATAAAATCAAACGCAGAAAATAATAATAATATCAACTTATTTCTTAACAAAAAGTAATGATATCCCACCAAAAACATTTTAAATGTAAAAAATGTTAGCCAAGCAAATACAATACAAAAATTTATAATATGTTAACTAAAAGACTTCGCAGACAAAAGGATTGATATCTGAATGGTTGCCAAGCACTGCAGATAATCCTGAAATACAAAGTAGATAACAAGTTAAATTAAAGTTTTGATTTAATTTGGCTAGTTTTCACCTCAAAATCAAATTAAAATGTACCTAGCAGATAAGTTGATCATCATGATAACTCGTATGTGGAAACGAGCCAAGTTAAATCAAAACTTTAATTTAACTTGTTATCTACTTTGTATTTCAGGATTATCTGCAGTGCTTGGCAACCATTCAGATATCAATCCTTTTGTCTGCGAAGTCTTTTAGTTAACATTTTATAATTTTTTGTATTGTATTTGCTTGGCTAACATTTTTTACATTTAAAATGTTTTTGGTGGTTTTCCCTCACCGTTAACTACCATGATAAATTAACCACACATATGCCTTTAGAAAAGACAAATTGGTGTAGGCCCGACTCGGCATTTGAACACTAGTCGTTTGCACAATAACCGGTGTTCTACCCATTGATCTATCACATCGTCATTTATTATTATTACTAGCTTTTTGCCCGCGACTTCGTCCGCGTGGACTTCATTTTTTGCATCCGGTTTACATTCAAAATACCGAAACACTATCTCAACTTCTGTTTTTTATATTTATATTCCCGCGGGGGCGTTGTAAAGGATATAAAGGACATTGAGGCTTTTCAAGTGATTGTTGGGCGATGCAGTTGGTGACCCATCACCAAAGCCCTTTGTTTTATTTATTTATTTATTTATTTAACTTAAGGCACACAAACAGTACAATTACATTAATATACATAATGGCTTTTCAAAAAACATAAATTTTCAGTAAAAGCACCTTAACTGTGTACACAGCATGACTTGCTTTGTGAGATTTTGATAAATTTAATAAAGTAATATTTAAAATCTATAACATTGTACATAATTATGAAATAATATGAAAAGATAACGTAATGAACAGTACATGAAATTATTTTCTATGAGAAAATGAATGACAGAAATATAATAAAAATAAGACAACATAATTAAATGTCTAAAAAAAATATATAATAAATTAATTTAACATAACAGAAGAGAAGAGATAATTATAGTGAAACACATAAATTTAAGCATTTAGCAAAACTTACACAGCGAATTGTGATAGACGTCAGGGGCGCTATCGACATCTTCTTGGCTAGCACACAAAGAGTTATACAACTGGCACATTCTATGGACAGGGTTGTTGGCGGTGACTTTTGTTTTCATTATGGGAACTTAAAATGGTCGAGAATTCCTAAGCGTTCGTTGTGGAACATTGAAACAGATGCACTCGAGGATGGATGTGGTCATCAAACCATTTATAACTTTGTGCAGAGTCACTAAGTCCTGCAACTGTCTGCGCGCTAGCAATGGGTGCAGATTAAAATGGTTGCATCTAGCCTCGTAAGAGCTCAGTGCTCTTCTCAATCCCGCGCGAGTAGCCAAGATCCTAGTGAAGCGTTTTTGAATGGACTCTTTATTGTTGATATGTATGTTGTATATCGGTGACCATATTATACAAGCATATTCAACATTACTTAGGACTAAAGATTTAAAAAGAGCTATTAAGTTAGAGGGGTTTTTGAAATCCTTTGTTATTCTGGATAATGTAACGTTACTTCTCACTCCTGGGATGCTATAGCTACCCAGAAGCCAGAAGTAACTAAGAGAAGAAAGAAAGAAAAAGGATAATGAATAATAGAAGATATATATATCACAACAACGTTTATTCTAAATAAAAAGAAATAGTAAAAAGATCCTAAAAAACCTATCAAAAACACTTAACCTATTAATATAATATAAAATAAAAAAACTCAGCTTTAGTCTCAGCTCCTGCTGCGATGGGTGGCGATTTTAAAATTGAACCAAGCGCCTCCGAGCGCCTGCGTCAGCAAGGGTAGCTCGATGGGGTAAGGGTTGTGACTCCAGCTTTCTGACTGAGTCAACCAGGGCAGCTCAAGAGTAAGGGGCTGCGACTCCGGGAAGCTTGCGTCAACCAGGGCAGCTCAAGAATAAGGGGCTGCGATTCCAGACGGGTATAAATTGATGATATATAAAGTCAGTTCAGAATATTGTTTCTGACATTCTTCTCAGTTTCTTCCATAATAATGATGATGCCCCCATCGCACTGTGGAAAACGGTAGAACAAGAGCATATCGAAAATACTTTTTACGAATATCATAATTTGTCTAATATGGTTATTTTATTTGGTTCTCTAATAATTGTTATATAATATTCATTACGTTTTTTCACAAAATTGCACAAAATGACATTATTTTTGACGTGTAGAAAGTATATACAACATAGGAGTACCAAACTTATATCTTTGTGTACACGTATTTCAAAACCATATTGTGAAAGAAATATTTGCTACAGATATGCAGTATCATACATTTTTGGAAAGCTTATTTCATGTTTATTAGAATACATGTCTTTGATTTCTAAAAAAGCGACAAATGTATCAGTAGGTACTTAAAAAGTGACATACCATATTTTTCACTGATTTATTTTTTTCGTCGAAGGTTTTCATTATTACCCACGTCTCCCCACGCGCTACATTTTGTGTTAATTGATAGTCTAACTATTCTATAACACAAGAAAAAAAAAATCAGCTGCGGATGTTTGCGGTTTTGGAAAATATCAGCAAGAATGTTATAAAGGACGGAACAGAAAATCGGTATCTTTTGCGGTTTACCACCGTTCAAAATTTATTAATATTCCTTGATAACGAGGGTATATTATCAAGTTTGCACTTATTTTGCGTAAGAATAAAAAAAACAAAAAAAAATTAAAATTTTTTTTTTTAAAAAAATTTGAAATTATACATTATTTGAATATCCACACCTTACTGCATAAAAGTACCAAATTTCATCACTTTAGGACAAAAACTCATGAAGTTATATATTTTCGATCCGATACCGACCTGTCTTGCCCACAGTGCATCGCCCCAGGAGCTGAATCAAGACTGACATCTGCGAACAAGCATGACTCAACTTAAAATTTTCAAATAACCTATTTTTTTTAAAAAGGATTAAAGCATTCCTTAAAAGAAGTAACAAAGAAAGTAGTCCAAATAAGAGAGATTAGAATAAAGAGATTTTCAATGAATTAGGATTATATATTAGATAACAAATTAGGAAAGACAGTAAATTAGAATCATTACAACAATGCTTTAACAATTAAACAATATTTCCCTATTGTAATCAATTCAAAATTACAACATTCAATAAAATAAATTGTAAGACTACGACCTAACACCAGCAACCTTCTTGCAGAAAACTAATGGCTGAGTGTAAATATATGAAACTTATAATCTGACAATAAACAAGATTGTCAAAATGGTTATTTTCGAGAAAAATCTTAAACCCTTCTTCGACATGCCATGTACCTCCAGAACCACTCGGGTCCTCCAAGAGGTATACCAAAGGGAAAAACTTCTTACATACATAACACAAAATACACATTACATTAAGAACCCTAAATAATGCGAATGAGACAAAACGATACTTAAGTTGTTCTCAGCTTGAATATTCAATTCAGAAATCGAGCATTAGTCAGTATTTCTTCATGAAAAAAAGAATATGTAATTGTAATGTCTGTGATGTATAAATGTCAAAAAAAAGAGCAGAGGGCTGTCAATTCCAGCGGGTAGCAAGTGATATTGTTTAGGTACCTAAATTAAGAATATTTAATTATTTATATGAACCTTAATATTTTCAAAAGAAGTATCATCTGAAAATCTTTCCTGGGAAATTCCAACAATATGAGCCATTGACTGAGACTTTAAAAAACAACAACTAAAACTTTCACGTCGTATATCCCCGAAGGGGTAAGCAGAGGTACTAATACTTCTGAACATCACGTGACTTTGTCACCTGGTGTTCAGAGTACCCATGTTTTGCATGGACAGTGTACTCACGTGATAGGCAGGCCTATCGCCGTGTTGTACGAATACACTGTCACATGGCTAAGTACAACCCAGCCATGTGGGTATCCTCACGATATTTTCCCTCACCGTTAACGACCATGATAAATTAACCACACTTAAGTGTTTAGAAAAGACAAATTGGTGTAGGCCTGACCCGGCATTTGAACATTCAAATCAAATCAAATCAAATCATTTATTGCATTCAAGTTGTACATACAAGGTGATACAGGTTGTTATTTAATGAGCCATAACTTGAACCCTGATAGGGCACCGCATAATATAAAATTACAAATAAAAGTTATAAAAGGTAAATAATAAAAAGAAAAAAAGACAATTCTGAATAAAACACAAGTATGATATAAAACGGAAAAATTAAAAAACTTAAAACTAAACTTTATTGCTAAATTATAATACTAGCTTATTTTATTATTACTACAAGTTAATTAAATTAAAAATATATTAAAGGTCCGCATATTAAATTCATGTCAAAAAATAATTGTATGTCTTTTTCTATCTAGTTAAAAAGCCAATTTAAATAAATTATAAGTTAAATAATATAATATTATTATATTTTACTTTATAAATGTCTAGTTATAGTTTATATAATACTAATGTAATAATACAGATCAATTAGATAAGTCCAAATATTCATTTAAAGAGTAGTAGCATTTACGAATGAGAAAGTCTTTCAGGTATTTTTTAAATTTCACCATATTAGTTTCATTTTTTATTTGTTGCGGAATATTATTGTAAATTTTTACAGCCATTGCGTATGGACCAGAATGTACTAAGCTTAATTTCGACTGGGGGGCAGCCAATCGCGATTGTGGTCTTAAATTTTTTGGTCTATCATATTGGGGAAATAAATGCATGTTCTGCTTAACAAAAATACTTATCGCTAATATGTACATGCTAGTAAGAGTAGGTATTCCTAAATTGGTAAAGTATGATCGACAGCTTGTCGTCTCATCTATATTAACTATTATTCTAATGCATCTTTTTTGCAATCTAAACCATGGTAAAGTATCCGTGCTGTTACCCCAAAGGATAATGCCGTATTGTAGCCAAGAATGCGCGTATGCATAGTATGCTTTCATGGCGGTTTGTTTGTCTGTTGACTTTTTTAACTCATAGAGCGCATATGTGAATCTAGATAACTTTAAGGCAATTTTCTTTATATGTCCCTTCCAATTTAAATAAGAATCAATATTTAATCCTAAAAGTGAATAGCTATCGACGCATTCCAATTTTGTTTTATTAAAAGAGTAATCTATTTTAAGTGGCTGTCTTTGGTGGGGTCATTAGTCGTTGGACGATAACCGGTGTTCTACCCATTGAGCTATCACATCGTCATTTATTATAAGTATTTCAAGTTAAAAAAAATTTAATACCTTCATAGGTTTAAAGTTTTTAATTTTTAAGTTGTATTACATTGAAAACAGTCGTTACTATTAGCTGTGTAGTGTCGGCTATGAATAGCACTACCCCATTTCTTCCGGTGGGTGTACGTAAGAGGCGACAAACGGTGTTGGGGTTTTTATGGGGACATTGGGCGATGAGGTAGGAGACCCATCACCAACAACCTTTATTTTACCATCTTTGGCCCGTTTAACTTTCCAAAAGTAGCTGAGGGATTTCTAATTCCTTAGCTCTGGCTACCCGATCTAGGGATTTATAGCCGTGAGTATATGTATGTATGTATGTATGTACATATATTTTAAACATTGGCAACGAGGCGTCACTTGTACTCTATCACTTTTTACCATCCACCTCACTTGTGACTTGCAATAAATTTTCTATTCTATTCTATTCTTATATTTTCATTATTTGGCGCAATTTAAATATTGTTACAAACAAATTAAACCAACTTTCTATTAATTGCAATATTTTAATCAGTATCAGTAATAAAAACAGTCATTTTTAACTTTCTAGAACTTTGGCAGCCCTGTCTAAGGATTTACAGCCCTGAATATATTTGTAAGTGTACTTACTCACGCCCACTATTCCTGAAAACAATTCTTCTATTTCTAGTCGTTTTCGATTATATTATACTATACAAGTATCCATACTTCCAAACTAATATTATAAATGGGAAAGTGAGTTTGTTTGTTTGTTTGTTTGTTCCGCTTTCAAGCCGTAAATACTGAACCGATTGCTTTGAAATTTTTCAGATGTGTAGTTAGAAGTCTAAATTAAATAATAGGGTACTTTTTATCCCGGAAAAAAATATGTTCCCACGGGAAATCAAAAATATTGTTTGCTTGCTGGATGCATTGGAGATGGCGCTGTTTATCGTTTAAAACAACGTAATATATTGTAAAATAATATAAAAATCAAAATTAAGAAGCTTAATGGTACGATAATGGATCCCCGAAAATAAGGAACTCCCGAGGGATGACGTACTATTTTTTTATCGTATAAAAATTTTGGTATTACGAGTATGTAAACTGGATGCAAAAAATGAAGTCCACGCGGATGAAGTCGCGGGGCAAAAAGCTAGTTTATAATAAATAAAACACTGTTTAGTTTAGGCACGCAATACGCAATTCACCTCACCATCTTTATTAAATCAAAATCACAGACCAAAACAAAAAAAAAACAAAAACTGTTCCAAAACATCATTTCTTAACAATTCCCATTGGGGTAGGCAGAGTCTATCGATCGCCACTTATTACGATCTTGACAAACCTCTCTTGCTTCCCTTACATTCATTATTCTTCTTATTCATGCTCTTTTAATCTTCTCTCTTCGGACCCCCGACTTTATAAGAACTATCTATATTTACATACTTACATACATGTACTCACGGCTATAAATCCCTAGAAGGGGTAGCCAGAGCTAAGGAATTATACTATATATACTAACTTTGTATGTGTGCGTATCACAAATAAAATGGCGTAGTTATAAGTATTGGAATGGTACTTATATAGAGAGATCTGGTTTCAAAGCCTAAATCGAGTCTACAATATCTTTTGTCTCAAGTCTTATGTGACCTTTATTTATCAAACAAGATTCATCATCAGCCACTAGAAGTCCATCGCTGTTTATAGGCCTCCCAAAAGATCTTAACAACAACCTTTTCCCTCATTCATCGAATTCCCGCGATCTTGACCACGTCATCCACCTTTTAGTATCTTCTCACACTTGTCATCCGGAACGTAGCCGCCACTCCAAAACCTTTGTGCCCCAATGACCGCTGGTTCTGCGGTGTGTACGATGCGGTGGGCGATCGTGTATTTAGTACCTACCTTAAATGTTGGTCTAATTGTTACAATAATATTTCCTCATTGCACTCAGAATTTATCAAATATTACATACATACATATACTAATGGCCAAAAACGGGTTGCCAGAGCTTCAGAGCTAGAATTTCTTCTGCCACATTTGGAAGTTGATAGGGGACAAGATGGTAGAAATAAAGTGGGTCTCCAACCGCATCGCCCGATAACCACTGAAAAAAGCCTCACACTCTTAGTCGACTCTTACGACACCCGTGGGTAGAAAGGGGAAGTGACATTCTAAGCCGGCACAAATGTGACTGAAGAGTTTCTATGCATGTACCAAATACCAAATCCTTATAACGTTACGAGGTATTCATTCAAATTGTTACTCTCAAACAACATAACAAAACATAAACGTTCACGCCGAATATCCCCGGAGGCGTTGGCAGAGGTACTAATACTTCTGAACATCACGTGACTTTGTCACCTTGTACGAATACACTGTCACATGACTAAGTACAACTCAGCCATGTGGGTTTCCTCACGATGTTTTCCCTCACCGTTAACAACCATGATAAATTAACCACACATATGTCTTTAGAAAAGACAAATTGGTGTAGGCCCGACCCGGGATTTGAACACTAGTCGCTTGCACGATAACCGGTGTTCTACCCATTGAGCTATCACGTCACTCTCAAACAACTTCTGAGATATGGGGCCTTAACAATATTGTGTGTGTCGAGTTATACTATATTTTACCAATGTTGGTAGGGATGTTAGTGGAGGACGACCACGGACGACTCATATAGATCCAATAGATAATGTGATAAAAAAGGCAGGGGTTCCAAGTTTTTTATTTTATTTTATTGATTTATTATATATGAAAACGAAGCCTGAGAGGTTTCCCGCCCCATAGCAAGTAAAACAAAGGGTGCTTAGACTCTAGCATAGATTTAGTATGCTATATTTACATATATATTGGCAATGCAAAGACGACAGACCAAAATAAATTACAACGGTGTGCGTATATGAGTGTGTGTGCGTGACATGAGTATGGCGGATTCCGTAGTAGCTCTATTAAAATTGATAAAAAATCACGTATTTGTTTTTTTCGCCAACTTGTAAAAATTACAGTAATTGTAATATTGTGTTGATAGAAAACACTTTTCATCATAACTTTGGTTTAATCTACAATAAAGCATATGGACGGTTAATTATTATTACCGTCTTAATTTGAACATGAATGGCTAAAAATTTATGTTTGCCAAGTATTTGATTTAGATTCTGTGCTGTTGAATATTAATAACTTTATCAAAATATCACCAAAGTTAAGACTTAAAGACCAGAATTAACGAAAATAAGCCTATTATTTTCTTTCATGGTTGATGCCAAAACCATTGTAAGCCGTTATCGTGTCCGCGAGAGGTCCTGCCCGGCTAGTACGAGCGGTGTTTAAACTAGTTATCGCGTGGGATAAAGCAGCCATCTCTTACGCACTTACTTAGTATCTTATAGTGCCATCTCATTCTAACCGCTATAGTGTCGATATAATAGCGCTCGTACTAGCCGGGCTGTTTATGTTCGCGTATATGCTTTGACCTTTGTCTCTAACTGCCCACCTAGTGGTCTCTAGGCACAACACTAAAAAATTGTTAGAGCTCTTTTAAGCCAACTCTTAAGAACTTCATAAAATCATATCTTAATGAATACTCCTAATATATTTCATCAATCTGAAATCAAACAACATTATATTTTGATTTACATAATAAATGCAATAAAAGCATATCGAATTATCGTTAGTAATACATATTAAACATGACTAAACCAGACGCTAGCCCGATAAGGGTTCTACAAGTTTTTGACATTAAAACCTCTTTGAACAATGGATGAAAAGGATCGCATCTCAGCTACCTTGTCTGTGTGTGATGTTATCTATGATTTACGTGTTCCGGTGTTGAGTAGAGGGGAGTTTTGAATATCGAACATAGAAATTCGAGTTTCGAAAATGGATATATTTGATTTGGTTGAATAAATTCTTTAGCGTAAGAAAGAGTATTTGAAAAGAGTACTTGTATATATTTAAGGTAAATGGTTAATAATTGTTCAACGTATGTTAAAGTACGTACAAATATATGCTCATGGCTATAATCCTACAAAAAGGTAGCCATTACGTATTTAAGTTTCGTTTTGTACTTAGCAAATATTAAACGCAAATGCAACTTAAATTTTGTGAAGGTAGTATTAATAATTTTATAGTACTTTAAAATGACAAATAACACCTCAGTTTTCCCGCGACCATGATAACTGAAATGTTTACGAATCGTCGGTCTTTAAAATATCATGTAATAACACGCAATTAAAATATCCGAAAGTCAATAGTTGTTTTAATTATAATGTGCAATCGTGAAAGTCGTAGGGAAAATTATAGTATTGGAATTACTCTGATTATTGCCCACAATCAGCCGTCTACGTTAACTCCCTTGAGCTCTATACACTTTGTCCAACGCTTCTCCATTTTTTTTATCCCTATCAAAAAAAATTATGGACCAAGTTGCAGCCGAAAGTGATGAAGCTCCCTACTGATTCTGATTGGAAAGTTAGAGCGAAAGACTTTTATGATTTGTGGAATTTTAATAATTGCCTTGGTGCAAGTGCCAGTAATTGATGGCAAGCACGTGACCATTTTTTCGCCAAATAAATCAGGATCACAGTATTATAACTACAAAAAATCATTTTCGATTGTACTGTTGGCAATTGCTGATGCTCATGGCAGATTTATAATGATCGATGTTGGATCAATGGGCAGGCAGTGACAGCGTAATACTCACAGATAGTTATTTATATAATGAGTTGCAAAACAATGGGCTAAGATTACCCGCAGATGAACCCTTGTATGAAGGAGGTTTGCCTCAGCCTAAGAGGCGACTAACGGTATTGGGTCTTTTAAGGGATTTTTGGGCGATGGGGTTGGAGGAGAGTATTTAACGACTATGAACATATATAGGATTTAGGATTGGAACCCACACCTCTCTGTACCAAAAGCAGTGCTTACTTTACTTCCACTGACCTATTAAGTTGAAAACATTTATTGGACACAGAACCTTTTAACCACCCAATTAATGTAATTAAGGACCCCAGGTAACTTAATTAAGCCTTAACTTGACCCGTCGGCGGTCGTCTAATTTTATAGCGGTTCTGATTACACCTTTATTGCAGTAAAGGGTTAAACTAATCAAAGTAAATGAACTTCGGAGTTAAGCTGAGCTTGTATTATCAAGCTGTGAATAAGTTGATATAGGCAGAGAAGATACAATTAAATTACTATCACTAAACTCTTTAATTTGCCGTGTAGAGTCGGTTTAGAATAACACTACCCCATTTCTACCCGCGGGTGATCGTAATAGGCGATTAAGGGTATAGGGGCTTTTTAAGTGATTTTTGGGCGATGTGGTTGGAGACCCGTCACCAAAAACATTTATTATTACCATCTTTTCCCCAATCAACTTCAAAAAGTAGCTGAGAAATTTCTCATTCCAAAGCTCTGGCTACCCCGTTAAGGGATTTATAGCCGTGAGTATATGTATGTATTTATGTTAACTCTCAAAGGACGATGGGAAAAAACGTCCCCACCATCCAACAGATTTCAAACAAGTGTCATTTGAAACATCTATTAGAATAGAGAACTTTTTACTATGGCGACATATTTCAAATGCTTGGGGTTTAGATTTTATAATATATTCTTCTTTTTTACTGACACATATAAAAAAATATATTTGTTTAAAAATAAATACATTTGTGCCGAAAAGTTATTTTTTTATTATAAAAAAACCCAAATGTTTTTTCAATTAACACAGGTACTTTAGACTTTTTTGGGTCCTAATGAACAAATTGACACATATCCCATGACTGTTGTAGGGTGGGGACGGGGTTCATACAAAATCCCCCTTTGTATATAATACTACACTTTCAGTACTGTAATTGTAAATCATAAATTTTCTTTTATTATTCTTGAATAACTTTAAAGTGTAGTGTAGTGTCGGCTTAGAAATTTCATCCCATGGGCGATCGTTAGAGGCGACTAAGGGTAACGGGGCTTTTTAAGTGGATTTTGGGCGATGCGGTCGGAGAGCCGTCACCAAAAACATTTATATTACAATATTTTTTCCACTCAACTTCCAAAAGTGGCTTAAGCATTTTCTGATTCTGAAGGTCTGGCTACCGCTTTTCTGAATTTATAGCCGTGTAGTGTCGGCTTAGAATAGCACTACCCCATTTCTTCCGGTGGGTGTACGTAAGAGGCGACTAACGGTAATTGGGCTTTTAAGGGATTTTTGGGCGATGCGGTTGGAGACCCATCACCAACAACCTTTATTTTACCATCTTTTCCCCACACAATATTCCAAAAGTGACTGAGAAATTTCTAATTCCTTAGCTCTGGCTACCCCTTCTAGGGATTTATAGCCGTGAGTATATGTATGTATGTATAGCCGTGAATGTACTAGTATAGTATATGTATGACTTTGTTGTGCATGAAACCTTACGTGGAGATTATTTTACTAATCAATCAAGAGCACTTAGACAGGGATGTCGCGGGTTCATGTCCTGCTCGTTTCGATTGTTTTCTTTTTTATCATTATTTATACATACATACTTACGGCTATAAATCCCTAGAAGCTAGAGCTAAGAAACTAGACATTCCTCAGCCACTTTTGCAAGGTGCGTGGGGAAAAGATGGTGAAATAAAGTTTGTTGGTGATAGGTCTCCAACCGCATCGCCCAAAAATCCCTTAAAAGCCCCAATACCGTCAGTCGCCTCTTACGTTCACCCATCGGAAGAAATGGGGTAGTGCTATTCTAAGCCGACACTACACAGCGCATGTTAGTGTAGATTATTATTTAAGTTACATTAGTCAGTGAGCATCCGCGCAAGATGCTTCATCGTAAATTAATAATAAATAAATAAAAAAAACTAAACAGAAAAATTAAATATTATTATTTTTTATTTAAAAAAGAACCGCCTTCAAAAATCCAACTGAAAAGTATAAAATAATTTTTATTTATTTTATTATGTACAACTCTATTCAACTTCTTCTTTTTGAAGTCGGTGCCAAACCAATTTTCATGACAAAGAAGAACGAATATTAGTGGCCCGCCCAAGTTGAGTGAGTTCTCCACCCCATCAGCGTATGTCATCCTTATAAACCTTCCTTTTTGATCAATTAATAAAAAAAATCGCATCAAAATTCATTTCGTAGTTTTACAGATAAAAGTATACATAAGGATGTCCCTATATCCCAGACAGGGAGAGAGAAAGCGACTTTGTTTTATACTATGTAGTGATTTAGATTCTCGATCATCTTTTTACAAAGTGTTAGAAGTATTGGTTGTGCCAACTCGGTGCATGCATGTCTCTGTCGAATTGTTAATTCCGTTAGTTTGAAATCTGATAATCTTACATAACCTAACCTAACGTTAGTTTACTATCTCGCTATCTATCTAAAATTATAATTTACTAGTATTTACAGTTTTACGGTGACATGTATATTATGATAATTTCTCTGCGGAGTGCGACGCATGCACACCAGGCTAAGCACCGCTCACTGTCCCCCAATTCCATCCTTTATAAAGCGACGTCGTTGCGAGCGGATGAAATTTCTTGATTTTTGAGCGCGATTGTGTTACCTACTGTTGTTGAGGCACTATCGATTGATTTATTATTCGTATGGTTTTCTCTATGTAGCAATTTTCATTTTGGATTTGTCTGTTTGGCACCGACTTCAAAAAGAAGAAGTTGAATAGAGTTGTACATAATAAAATAAATAAAAATTATTTTATACTTTTCAGTTGGATTTTTGAAGGCGGTTCTTTTTTAAATAAAAAATAATAATATTTAATTTTTCTGTTTAGTTTTTAATTTGAAGTTTTTGTTTTTCTTTTTTATTTTATACTTTTTAGTGATAAGTTATTAAATCACTCTGAGTTTTTTTAGTGAATTAGTGATAGTTTTTTAGAGATTAGTTTTACTGTCCGTTTATTTTATAGTTTTTTAACAGGTAGTTATAATATTTGTTATTATGACTTTAGCTTACTTGTTACTATTTTGTTTACCTGCGGGCCTAGATAGAAAATCAAAGGATGCTTTAAGGAAAAGTCGCGTAAGGGAGAACAAAACACACATCGAAAAAAAACAAAGACTTCAGCAGGGCAAGCACGAGCCGTATTTAAACTAGTTATCGCGTGGGATAAAGCAGCCATCTTTTACGCACTTACTTAGTATCGTATACTGCCATCTCAGTCTAACCGTTATCGTGTCGATAACTCGTGCTTGCCCTTCAGAATGAGAGAGATCGTCAGCGTGCTGCTCTTGCTGCCGAAACAGATGAGCAAAGAGAAGTTCACCTATAACAAATGCGAAGAAACAATCTTATATATATGTAGCGTTGAGTCGTGTAAAATCCCTTGATGAGATGGCTTTAAGTGATATAGATTCAAAGAAATTACTTAACCATCCCCATGACGAAAGAGCCTTGATTGAAATGACCAGGATGAAAAACATAATGTTGCAATATATATTTTTTTCTTCAATATAATTAAGAGTAATTTATTCATGTTTTTATATACTTTATTGTTTAATAATTTAGTAACTCTGTTTATTACTAATAAAAAAACTTTATTAACATATATTGATAAATCTCTGTCTAGTATTGATAACTTTACATAC
Organism: Bedellia somnulentella; assembly: GCA_963576735.1. Taxonomy (NCBI): domain Eukaryota; kingdom Metazoa; phylum Arthropoda; class Insecta; order Lepidoptera; family Bedelliidae; genus Bedellia; species Bedellia somnulentella. The sequence continues at coordinate 2,800,680 of OY755198.1, forward strand.
ATACTTATATTTCAAACTAAGAAACCTCCTTTTTTTCGAGTCGGTTAAAGAACTTAAACCTTCTCCTGAATGTAATAACATAAACTGATAACTCTTTGTCTAATAATAACTAAGAACCTTCAAACTTACATACATACTTATAGGTGAAACTCAGAAACTCCTTTTTTGAGACGGTTAGATCACTAAAACCTTGTCCTGAAAGTAACAAGTAGTTTTCTGAAAATCGCATCCAAATAGCTTAAGCGAAACGCGAGATAATCGCCGACCAACATACATACATACAGGTCAAACACAGAACCTCCTTTCTTCTAGAGTCGGTTAAATCACTTAACCCATCTTCTAAATGTAACGAATACTTTTCTGAAAACCGCATCCAAATAGCTTAAGCCAAACGTGAGATAATCGCGGACCAACAGACATACATACAGGTCAAACACAGAACCTCCTTTCTTTTTTTGGTCGGTTAAGGCACTAAAACCTTCTCCTAAATGGAACGAATACTTTTCTGAAAACCGCATCCAAATAGCTTAAGCCAAACGTGAGATAATCGCGGACCAACAGACATACATACAGGTCAAACACAGAACCTCCTTTCTTTTTTTGGTCGGTTAAGGTACTAAAACCTTCTCCTAAATGTAACGAATACTATTCTGAAAACCGCATCCAAATAGCTTAAGCCAAACTTGAGATAATCGCGGACAATTATACATACATACATACAAACAATCGAACTGAGAACCTCCTTTTTTGAAGTCGGTTAATAAATAAATACATACGGACATATTATACACAGATCAAGTTAGCCCCAAACTAAGTAAGACTTGTATTATGTGATACTAACTCAACGATATATTTAATATTATACAATACACATATAAATAACACCCAAGACTAAGAAACAACATTTACGCTCGTCACATAAATGTTGCTCTCAGCGGGGATCGAACCCGCAACCTCCGGACCAAGAAGCTAGTCACCTATCCACTCGGCCACGGCTGTTGTGTTGTGTTGTAAGCTTTTTGATTGATGATAAGTAAAATATTAAAACGCTGATAAATGCTTATTATGCTATTTGATTTTACCAAATATTTTTACTTTTAACTTTTAATCTCCAAATTAAGCAAAATCAATATGAAAGTCATATTTAGTCTTTTCGTACGTCATGGTAATAGATTCAATTCCATTTCATAAATATAAAATTGCATAAACGTAACCATAACATATTTTTTTTATATTGTAGATTCCCCTCATCTTTTAAAAAAAATTTCTTTCCGTACATCCAGATAAGGTGCTCGTAACAATTATTTATTTTCTGCTCCTAAACATAGATCTGTTTTTCCATGCAATAATTTCTTTAGACGTAGCGTTGATTTATATAATAAGGAATTTTCATCTCAAATTGATTTGTTTGAAAATAGTCGAAGCTCATTTCTAAGATGCCTTAAAAAACTATTCTTGAATGTGTAATGTTACTTTTGTTGTTATTGTTATTCTTATTACTTTTGTTGTTTTTATTGTATCTCACTTGAGAACTTTGTAACTTGTAGAATGTGTTATAACTATTTAAACATACATCTAGCTAGAATCAAACTACGCTAATTTCAATTGTTTCTATATATTTAGGGAACTATAGGTTTATGATATGTCCTTGTAAACTTTATACATATTTGTTAAAACGACTTTTTGTTTCATCAATAAAATAAAATAAATAAAAAATAACATAACGTTCACGCCGTTTTATCCCGAAGGGATTGGCAGAGGTACCAATACCTCTGAACATCACATAACAGCCTAGTGTCAAAAGCAGGTACCCACGTATTGCTTAGACAGTGTAGTCACGTGATAGGGGCAAGCCAATCGCCGTTTGTACGAATACGCTGTCACATGGCTAAGTACAACTCAGCCATGTGGGTTTCCTCACGATGATTTTCCCTCACCGTTAACAACCATTATTAATTAACCACACATATTACTTTAGAAAAGAGAAATAGGTGTAGGCCCAAAGACCAATATGACGATAAAAATATACTTACTTAGCTATCCTTAGCCTGAAAGTTGTACAAGTATAATACATTTTTGAACAAAAAAATTACCGCCTTTAGCCATTTTGATTAATGTGTAATCAAACAGAGAAGATACAGTAATTAAGTTACTTATTTTTGCATAGATATAATTATACATACATACATATACTCACGGCTATAAATCCCTAGAAGGGGTAGCCAGAGCCAAGGAATTAGAAATTTCTCAGCCACTTTTGGAATATTGTGTGGGGAAAAGATGGTAAAATAAAGGTTGTTGGTCATGGGTCTCCAACCGTATCGCCCAAAAATCCCTTAAAAGCCTGGAGGCTTTATTGGAATAACGTTAGTCGCCTTTTACGTACACCCACCGGAAGAAATGGGGTAGTGCTATTCTAAGCCGGCACTACACAGCATAATTATTCACGGCCATAAATCCCAAAAAAGGTAGTTTCCGAGCTAGAATCTCCTTAGTCACATTTGATAGGCGACAAAATGTTACAAATAAAGTATAAGTATATATTGGTGATAAGTCTCCAACCGCATCGCCGAAAAACCACTTTAAAAAATCCTAATACCCTTAGTCGCCTCTTACGACACCCGTTGGTAGAATGGGGTAGTAACATTCAAAGCCGGCACTACACGGCATCTATATGCCATAGTTTTATTGCTGAAGTAATAAAGTATTTTTGGCACGTTATTGTTCAGAGAGAGCGAAGAATTTCCCGGATTTTTTCATACATACATATACTCACGGCTATAAATTCCAAGAAGGGGTAGCCAGACCTAAGGAATTAGAAAATCCTCAGCCACTTTTGGAAATTACAGTGGGGAAAAGATAGTAAAAATAAAGGTTGTTGGTGATGGGTCTCCAACCGCATCGCCCAAAAATCCCTAAAAAGCCCCAATACCGTTAGTCGCATCTTACGTACACCAACCGGAAGACATGGGGTAGTGCTATTCTAAGCCGACACTACACAGCAAATGCTGAAGTAATTAAGTATTTTTGGCACATTGTTCAGAGAGAGCGATGTATTTTCGGGAAATTTTTCATGTATGGTTTATAATAAAATTTAGTAAACTTTTTCACACACACACTTACCAGTTACATCGCTCATAATGACTTAAAAGAACCAATACTTAGTAATCTCTTTCGTCGTCTACACTGACAGAAAGCAATAGGTTAATGCCATTGTAAGCTGACAATCACGGCTAAAAATTACCTACTCATAGAGTCGAGAGTACTGTGTAGTGTCGGCTTAGAATAGCACTACCCCAATTCTTCCGGCACGTGTACGTAAGAGGCGACTAACGGTATTGGGGCTTTAAAGGGATTTTTGGGCGATGGGGGTGGAGACCCATCACCAACAACCTTTATTTTACTATCTTTTCCCCACTTAACTTTCCAAAAGTGGCTGAGGAATTTCTGATTCCTTAGCTCTGGATACCCCTTCTAGGGATTTATAGTCGTGAGTATATGTATGTATGTTGTTTTATGTGGGTGAATACCCATCACCATTCATCCTTTATTTTACAATATTTTCTCCACTCATCTCTCAAAAGTAGCTGAGGAAAATCTAATTCTAAAGCTCTTGCAAACACTTTCTATAGCCGTGAGAATTGGTAGCCGTTAAAAATATACTCTTAAAAATATGTGTTAGTAATGAAAGATAAAATAATTTAAATCTTTTTGTTCATGAAACCTCATGTGGGGATTATTACTAATAAATAAAGAATAAATAAAGGAAAGAAGAACTTCGACACAGGTGGGGATAAAGGATAAAAGAATTTCGCACTGGCAGCCAATTGACACGGTAGCTCAGTTGGCAGAGCGTTGGGGCGTACACCCGAGGTCGCGGGTTTGATTCCCGCCTGTGTCGAATGATAAAATAGTTTATTTCTACAAATAAGACATGATAACATATTACAAATTATAAGTTACTTGGCAACTCTGTAGTTGCACAATTGATAGTTCAATAGCATCCTACTAAGCCAGTGGCCTGCGCTAGGATGCCAACAATAAACATATGCATAGGTATTAACACATCATTAAATAATTATTTTACAATTTTGATTGCCATTGATACTCTGATGAAATAATTGTAATTTTGACAAGATAAAACTAACCTATTTTACAATAAAATTAAAAATATAATTTAATTAGATAATTAAAATAATGAAACGAATGAATGACCAAAGGCTCTCGTAAAGTTGGCATTTTAGTCGAACATTCCAGCCATTACTATGTTCTATACCTACCGTTCTAATGTACTGTATGAAATATTCAAAATGTCTAGACAAAGATTTGACTATTATTTTTAGACTTGTCTAGGGTAGGCGTGGTTAGAGCCCGCCCACGAATCCGCCCAAAGAACCGCCCGCCTTATTCAGTATTTCTTAAAACCTCTACGTGGGCAGACGTATTTGAAATTTGCCTCCGCTTTTTGACACTTTGAAAAATGTTTTCTTCGTCAAAAAGTCATTTTCGTGGCCAATTTTGCGTGTAATTCTACCAGTGGCTTAAAATACACAAGTTAAAAATGACAGATTGATAAAATATGTTTGTTTGTCATAAAATAATATTGTTTGTTTGTAAACATTGTCACGTGATTTGAGGTTCAAGGTCGATAGGTCAATGTATGGCATTGAGACCTTTATAAGTGAAGTATTAAAATTAGCCAATTGTTAAAAAAATAATGTTTAGTTTAATAATGAGCAATTAAAAATATTGTGGAAGTGATTTTTTGAGACAAATTTAGTAAAATATTAGACAAAACAGTGAATCAAAAACTTGAGCTATATTTAAAGACTTGATTAAAACAAAATCAAATTGGATACCTTCACCAGAAAAGAGGCCCTTTTAGGGGCCTCAAATAGTTCAAACGAACGACCAAAACAAACAAAAACATTATTAGTCCATCCATTTAGCAAAACTACTGACAAAACAAAAACATATCTTCTTGAAACACCAAAAAACTGCAAAAGAAAAACGCCTTTACTCGAAATACCAAAAGAATTCAAAAAGCCGAAACTACTGACAATTCAGAAACCAATAAACAATTCGATTCCAAATTCAAACTGTTGTCAAACGAGAAACGAAAAAACTAATGACAGTGAAATGAAAAACCGAAATATACAATTGAAAACAGAAAACTGTTCATATTCACGTCACAATACATTGTGCCGTCGTTGTTGCGATACTGACAGTTGTTGTGCCAAACAATCAAGTTGTTGTGCCAGTCAAACAGAGTCTTGTGTGGAAGTGCCAAAGTGTTGTTGTCAGAAACCGGTTAAAGTTATATTTGCCCCAACCATGGTGCCCGGAATGGCACCCTTATTTGGGCATTTCCCGAGATTGCCGTATATCCCGAAAACTGTTAATAAGCCTCTGGAGCAGGTAAGTGGTTTGTCTAAACTTATACGAAGCATAGTATTTTCTAAGATTTTCACGATTGCACATTATAATTGAAATAACCGAAAATCAAAAAGTTGTTTCAATTATACTAAGCAGTTGTTATATTACCTTTAGGCAATAAATTTTTTTTCCTAAAAAGATACTCAAAATTTTGATAAAGAATTTAAATCAAAAACGAAAATAAATCTATCCTCATTCTGCCTCAAAACCAACAAATTGAAAAAAAGCATCTCCTTAATCACCAATGTTGTGTATTTACTTTTGTCTATTTATGTTCGTTGTGGTTGTTATCCTTTTTCATATTTTATTTCTGTTTTTCTTGTTGTATTTCTGTAATGATAACTTTTTTGTATTGATTGTTTTTGTTACCTATCTGTGAGAAAAGTTGAGGAAATACCAAAATGTATTTACCAATGTTCTATATGTTGTTATTTTATATTCTTTTTTGCTATTTCTGTTTTTTCTCCTTAATAAATAAATAAATTCAATTCATAAGCAACTGTTTTCATGATGTTTCCGGGCTAACACCAAGACGTAAAAATATGTGTGTTGGTGGGTTTTTTACGGGTTCTTCTCACAGCAATGCACCTTCCGAATCCGAACTAGAAGTATATTTTAACTTAATACTAAGCTGCACTGTGTACTTAGTTTGCTGTGTAATGTCGGCTTAGAATAACATTACCCCTGTCCTTCCGGTGGGTGTACGTTTTTTCTTTTTTTTTCTTTTTTAAGAGGCGACTAACGAGATTGGCGCTGTTGAGGGATTATTGGGCGATGCGGCCAATATCTTTTCCCCACGCAACTTTTAATTATTTATTTATTTATTTTTAACTTATATCAATATTTATGCTCTTTTATTCTTTATACTTTGGACGCCTGTCTTTTCAGTACACTATCTTTTTGGCACTGATTTAAAGAGGCAGTTGTATATAGCGGTTTTGGTTAATTAAAAATTATAAATAACACGTTTAATAACTTATTCAGCAGTTAAAACTAAGCAGTAAAGTTAACAAAAATGACTAATAAAAAATAATGAAATGGATCAGTGCAAAAATCTAGTCAGTCGGTGTCTGCAAAGGCCCGAATGGCTGTGCATGATGCTGTCCTCGTTCCTACGCTTATGTATGGCAGTGAATGTTGGGTGTGGCAGAAGAAGCATGAAAGTAGAGTGAATGCAGTAGAAATGAGATCCCTCAGAAAAGTGTGTAATGTAAGGTTATGTGATCGTGTGAGGAATGATGTGATTCGTGAAAGGTGTGGTCTAAAAGATGATATTGTAAGAAAGATAGAAAAAGGAATGTTGAGATGGTTTGGGCACATAGAGAGGATGGATGACAGTAAATTGGTGAAAGAGATATATAGAGCCAATGTGGAAGGTAATGTTAGTAGAGGACGACCTCGGAGGACACATTTGGATCAAATAGAACATGTGCTCAAAAAGGCAGGTGTCCGCAGTATGAAGAATAAAAGAGCATGTATGAAAAGATTGATGGATGTAAACGAAGCCAGAGAGGTTTGCCAGGATCGTACAAAGTGGCGATCGATAGTCTCTGCCTACCCCAATGGGAACTAACGGCGTGAGAATATGTATGTATGTATGTATGTATGGATCAGTGAATATATAATTGAGTAGGAAAATAATCAAATGAGCGGTAAAAATTATTGAACGAGCGGTTACGCGTGGGCAGGGGCAAAATTTGTCGGTAAGAAATCTCATTCTAAGCAATTCTATAAAGTAAGTAAGCATATAGGCATGCATCAGGCATTTTGGTGCTCGCTCCGCTGCGCTACGCTCGCTCGTTTTATACATAATCTAACCTAACTAAATGTGACCTAACTTTTCTTTGTCTTCGCTTTCGCCCCCTGCACCTCCCGACGTACGACCAGTCATGCAAAAAAGCAAGCAAGTATACATACAAACAGGCATGCATCGTCATGATCTGCCGAACTGTTTATCGAACCGCTCATTCCATCATTTTTACCGCACATTTAATTATTGGACTACTCAATTATTTTTAGAATGGACATTGTATGATAAAATAACCGACTAATATATTTTTTATTACTGTCTATGTTTAACTGTTGCAATAATTATTCAATCGCCATTAAATTAAATAACTGCTCAATATGTTTTTCAACTAATCATAATAACATCTCGAATTTTTAAATAACAGCTCAAAAAATTAGTTCCCTATCTTTTTTACTCCTGTGTCTCTTATTAACATTTCCACATTAGCTCTATATATGCCTCTTTCTAATTTTCTCTCATTTGTCCTCTCTATGTGCCCAAACCATCTTAAGATCCCTTTTTCTATTTTTCTTATAATATCATCTTTAACACCTTTCAGGAACCACACTGCTTCTACATTTTAAATAACTTTTTTCTATTTCATTGGATATATATAATTAATATAATAATATATATAATTAATAAATTAATATATATAATTAAGCATAAATAATTTACTACCTAATTTATAATATAATACTAAATGAATACTACTAATGGAAAATTTCGTGTATTCGATACATAGAAATATAATTACTATTTCTATGATTCGATATCTTAATGGATTTTTAAAGTAATAGCTGTGCGATATGACGGGAAACAACATACATACAATACATATACTCAAAGCTATAAATCCCTAGAAGGGGTAGCCAGAGCTAAGGAATTAGAAATTCCTCAGCCACTTTTGGAAGGTGCATGGGGAATAGATGGTGAAATAAAGGTTGAATGGTGATGGGTCTCCAACCGCATCGCTCAAAAATCCATTAAAAGCCCCAATACCGTTAGTCGCCTCTTACGTACACCCATCGGTTGAAACGGGGTAGTGCTATTCTAAGCCAATACTACATGGCGAAACAACCATCCTTGATTATTTAATATTTTCTCTATTTAACTACAAAAGTGGCTAAGCCATTTGTAATTTTCTCTCTGTAGCTCTGTCTACCCCCTTTTGGTTTTATAGCCGTGAGTATACGTATGGATTTAATTAAAGGAATACAAAAACAGTACTGTGTAGTGTCGGTTTAGAATAGCACTACCCCATTTCTTCCGGTGGGTGTACGTAAAAGGCGACTAACGGTATTGGGGCTTTTAAGGGATTATTGGGCGATGCGGTTGGAGACCCATCACCAAGAACCTTTATTTCACCATCTATTCCCCATGCACCTTCCAAAAGTGGCTGAGGAATTTCTAATTCCTTAGCTCTGGCTACCCCTTTCTTGGGATTTATAGCCGTGAGTATAATATACTAATATACATATTATGTATGAATGTTTGTATGTAAAAACAGTACATTTCAATCTCAAACCTGGCTGTAAGCTCTATTTAAGCTTTAAAAGTTATCCAACAATAAAAAAGCTCCCCCTCACAAGCCTATGAATAAAATTACACTAACATTTGAATTGGAAACTTCAAATATACGCTCCTGTCTTAACAATTATGCTTTATGGACCTTATGTTTTATTCTTACGTATATGAATTTAAACTCAACAGATTATTCAACATACATACATATACTCACGGCTATAAATCCCTTAACGAGGTAGCCAGAGCTTTGGAATGAGAAATTCCTTAGCCACTTTTGGAAGCTGATTGTGGAAAAGATGGTAATAATAAATGTTTAAAGTGACGGGTCTCCAACCGCATCGCCCAAAAATCACTTAAAAAGCTAATATACCCTTAGTCGCCTCTTGCGATCACCCACGGGTAGAAATGGGTACTGTTATTCTAAGCCGACACTACACAGCTTTACTATTAAAAATAAATATAATATAAAAGTAAATTCGGTGTTTTGTAAGATGCTATTTGGCTATTAACCTTTTTAACGATACTTACGGCTATCAATATCACAAAAGGGTCTCCAGAGCTATGGAATCAGTTAGAAGTGGAGTGGAAAAATAAAGGATTGTAATGTTACTGAGAAGGGAAAAATATAAAATAATAATTAAGTTTACACAACTTTATATAAACTAACATCATTAGATAGATAGATAGATAAAAACTCACATCACATATAACACATTAAAACACATGATAGTCCAATGGGTAGAACACCCGCTCGTAAACATAAGGGCGTGAGTTCAAATCCCGGGTCGGGCCTACACCAATTTGTCTTTTCTAAAAGACATATGTGTGGTTAATTTATCATGATTGTTAACGGTGAGAGAAAACATCGTGGGAAACCCACATGGCTATGTTGTACTTAGCCATGTGACAGTGTATTCGTACAAAACGGCGATAGGCCTGCCCCCTATCACGTGAGTACACTGTCCAAGCAAAACGTGGGTACCTTCTCTGGATACAAGATGGCGCTGCCATGTGAGTCAGAGGGATTGGTACCTCTGCCAACCCTTATATACGTAAACGGCGTGAACGTATATGTTATGTATATATACATTAAAACACAAACAGAAATAAAAGTAAAAATCATTGGATTAGGCAATGATTTCTGACGCCCCCTTTTGAACGATCATTTGCTTACCTCTAGAGCTAATTTTCAGTCATTTAAGCTAACTTTCAATCGGAACACAAATACCCTCCTATCATTTTAGAGTTGTTCTTCTCGTGAAAATTTTACAAATTCTATTGATCACCAAGTTACAGAAGTCAAAGTTAAACATAATTATAGAATAGAAAAGAAAACACTTTATAGCACATCTTAATATCATAATATAGAATAGAATAACTCTTTAATGCACATCAAACACAAATTTACAAATAAAATTGTCAAACAGTTCACAGTGAGGTACAATAGGCCTAGACCTCGCTTTTATAACATAGGGTATGTTATAAATTGTAATTATCGATAAAGGACATCAAACTAAACAACTTTGTCTATGGAATGCCTATCTAAAATATTATAATTATCTAAATATTTAATAATGAAAAATATCACTGCCTAGTTCAAACTGAGAAAGTATAGAATGAAATTCTTTGCTTCTGTGAAAATAAGAAATAAAAAAAAAACATCTGATCTATGCTTTTTGCTCTGTAAAAAAAAACATAACTTCTTTCTGTATTTTCCAAATCAACGCGAGGCGTTTTAATATTTATTTAATTTAATTTATGATTTTAAAGTTTTCACTTAGGATATATTCTAAAATCAAGATTTACCAGCTTTCTTGCTCAAATTTTGCAAGTGCCAATTTCTAAATACATACATATACTCAAGCCATCAATTCCCATTGGGATAGGCAGGGAAAATCGATCGCAACTTCTCTAGCTTTATTGACATCCCTCTATCATTATATTCCCTAAAGACCTGCTGGTAAAAGAAAAATAAAACAAATCTAGCATTTACTTAGTCATGTTACTGGTAAATTCTATTAATTTTATTGTTCAAGTCTGTTTTGAATGTTTTTCATGTATTGTTTATGTTTCCAAGAGGAAAATAAAGTCTGTTCTTTCTTTCTTAAATCTTAATATTTACGAACAAACGGCGTTACAAAAACATGAACATCTATACTTATAATAAATCTGTAGAGAGGTCAATTCTGTACATGAAATATATTTTCAAAATACTATCAGGGGGTGATTAGTGATCGATACTGATGCCAAAAATGCATTCAGTAAAATTTTTGTCTGTCTGTCTGTCCGTCGGTTTGTATGTTCCTTATGGAAACAAAAACTACTCGACGGATTTTTACGAAACTTGGCACAATTATTCTTCATACTCCTGGGCAGGTTATAGTATACTTTTCACCAGAGTAGTGAAGGGGAATTTCGGGAAATTTTGGGAAAACGGGAGAAGTTACTCCATTTTTTAAGCTTCCGTCGCGTGTGCAGCCTTAGTGGTTAAACTTACATAGAAATCATGTATGACGAAAACATTCTTCATAAAATTGTCTAAAAAAATTCCCGTAACAGGTCTATCTTTTATGGTTGACTCACAATAACACATGTTACTCCTGATAGCTTAGCAGTTCAGAGCATTCTGATTATTTTGTTTACTCTTACGTTTATAATACTCTCATTTAAAAAAGGTAACATTATTACCTATTCAATAAAAAAATAATCATAGAAATCGGTTGAGAAACATTGAAATTATACATGAAATAAGCGTGACCAAAACCAAATCGTTACTAATTTACATATTACACACTAGATGGCGCCAGTAATTGCATCCTACATCACGTAATGATTTCTTTTTTAGATTGTTATAAATACTTCATAGTGTATAAGCGACATGATAGTCCAGTAGGTAGAACACCCGCCCCAAAAACAGAAGGGCGTGAGTTCCAATCCTGGGACGGGCCTACACCAATTTGTCTTTTCTAAAGTCATATGTGTGGTTAATTTATCATGGTTGCTAACGGTGAGGGAAAACATCGTGAGGAAACCCACATGGCTGAGTTATACTTAGTCATGTGACAGTGTATTCGTACAAAACGGCGATAGGCCTGCCCCCTATCACGTGAGTACACTGTCTAAGCAAAACGTGGGTACCTTCTCTGAAAACTAGATGGCGCTTGCCATGTGAGTTCAGGAGTATTGGTACCTCTGCCAACCCCTTCGGGGATAAACGGCGTGAACGTTTATGTTATGTTATGTTACTTCATAGTGTTTTATTCAAAAATTTGCTAATAAATGGAAATACTGAACCGTTCATAAAAGCGCATTCAAAATCACCAAACTACACTATTCAGGGAGTGCTATAAATTTAATAAATTGAAAACATTGCGCTAATTTTCACAATGCTTGAGCAGTGACTGAAGAAAGAAACCTAAGATATTTAAAAAACAACGCTACCCGCGCGAAGCTGGGCCGATCCACTAGTTGATAGTAAAATTCAAATGATTCCAATGCATTAGCAGATCTAAGTGGCGAGCCGTGTTGCTTCCGACCAGTGATTGATTTATGTTGATCTGCCTACCCCGTAGGGTGAAATAGAAGGGCAATGTTAGGGATACTATTCGTGATGTTTCGTTTTATTTTATTCCGAAGAGATATTTTCTATGTAGAATCAACTATTCCATCATTCCCAATACATTATAAAAATATAGAAAAAAAATTTGGGCTATGCGGTTGGCGAACGATCACCAACGATACTTTATTTCTACCATCTTGACCCCTATTACTCTTCCAAATGTGGCTAAGGAGATTCTGGCTACTCCTATTAGAGATTTATGGCCGTGAGTATATGTATATAAATAGTTTAAGACGCTTCTAACGGCCTCTAAATTGTATTATTTTCATTTGCAGCATATTTAAGTTATAGTGTAACATATCAACATATTCATAACAAATAAATAAAGGAAAGAAAAATTTCGACACCGGCGGGGATCGAACCCGCAACCTCGGGTATACGCCCCCGTCGCTCTGCCAATTGAGCTACAGTGTCAATGGCTTCCAATGCGAAATTTCTCTATCCTTTGTGTTGCTGTGTAGTGTTTGCGTTCCCGACCTCCGATCTTTTTACAAATTCAAGGATCCCTACCGGTGTCGAATTTTCTCTTTCCTTTATTTATTAATAATTATCTCACATGTGATTTTCATGAAAAAGAATCATTCAAATTATATTTATAACTGTCAAAATTATAACCCGCCTCTTTGCAGCGTAGCAGGTAAAAAAACTGTGCACAATATTCTGAACGCGAAGTGGATTAAACCTCGTTTTTAAAACATACCACAAACTCTTACAAACTTTTTATATTTTTAATCGAATAAAGACATCAAACTAAACAACTTTGCCTATGGAATGCTTATCTGAAATATTGACTTTTCGAAAATAATTAATACTTAAAAAGTGTCGCTGCCTAGGTCTAACTGAAAAAGTACAGTGAGTAATAAATAAAGAATAAATAAAGGTAAGAAAAATTTCGACACAGGCGGGAATCGAACCCGCGACCTCGGGTTCGTTTCTTTGTGTCGAAATTTTTCTTACCTTTATTTATTCTTTATTTATTAGTAATAATCCCCACATGAGGATTTCATGAACAAAAAGATTTAAATTAAGTACAGTGAGGTTCTAAGCCTCAGCTGAAATAAAAAAAGAAACAGAAAAAAAGTATAGACCAGTTTTTTTTTACTTTAGCTTAGGCTAAAATACTCACCATACTTTCCCAGTTTGATCTAGACAGCGATACTTTTTGATTATTTTGAAAATTACAATATTTGGCATTATTTGTCAATTTTAGTACAGTCGCCATCAGATATATCGGAGCGGCCGAGGTACTCAAATATATCTGAGCAGCAATAAATTTCAATAAATTCTTTACGGTAAATAAGGTCAAAAAGATCTGAACATCCAATTTGCCACAAATATATGAGCAGTGGGTTTTCAATTTAATCTGAACACCCAAAGAAACAATAATATGTGGAAGCGCAACTCGTCAAAGTTATCTGCTCAGACAGGGTGATCATAAATATCTGAACATTTAAGGAAAATATACCTTAAAACACTAAGCATACAGTTTAAAATTCTTAATCGTACTACGCTAGAATACATTTTCTACACAACCACCATTCATTTGGTTTTATCAATGTCAAAACTAAAAAGAGTCTTCTGCTGGGAGGTATGCCCCACTGGTTGTACGGTCCCAACTAGTTGTACGGTTAGTATATTATTAGAAAAAAAAACTAAATCGTTCCCCACTGACCAACTCCATTTTTTGACAGAAACAGGTAAGTACATGGTGTTAATAGAGGAATGGGTTTGTAGTTCTATAATTTTCACCGGTACAAAAACATCAAGAGGTAAAATAACTTAGAATTTTTGAAACATGTTTGCCATTTTTTACATTGTATGTACCAGGGTAGCATAAATGTAAAGGCAGCTTTAATAAAATAAAAGGATAAACTAGTTTATACAAAACTGTACTTTTTCCTGCTGTTTTCTGTAACGTATTATACGTATTCATATATATAATTATAACGTAATATATAGCATTATATTAGATGAGGTCAATAAATCTAAAGGCTTGATAAATAAAATAGAAAAAAAAGAACATGAATTCTTTGATAAAAATAAACACAAGTTAGGATTTGAACCCTGACGCAACGGATTACAATTATGATTTCTATTCACTAAACCGCTAGGCCATGGTGACTGACACGAAAGTGGATAAAATATTGCAAAGCATTCGTACTTATTTTAATTTCGCAGCTTTTATATTACCATAGATATGCAGCAGCACATGGATTAGCAGGAAGTGACAAACGTCATAGCATAAACGTCATCAAAGGCAGGACCTCTCAGAGACGATAACAGCCTACAGATCTTTGATTATGAACACTATAGATAGAGCGATGTTACGTCATCCATTTTAAAAAGAGAAGCCCTTATTTAAGTTCTTATATGTTAAAAAGAGACACAAAATCTTTATTGTCATCTCTATCGCGTAACCCGTTTTGTTGATGTCACGCTTTTAAAGCTTGACAAACAAAGCGTCGACTTGTGAGCGATTTTGGTTTTCTTTTGATTTTGAGAAAGATTTTATTCATTTGTATATTGTTGTGTCACAATGACCTGGCCGATCAGGCCGATGGTGACACTCTGGGTCGGAACCTCTGGTGGAGACTCCGCCGAGATTTAACGGATCCGCAGTTCGCCCGCCCAAATACCAATAAGCAATTACTCACCAGCAGGAGCAGGGTTTTCCACAGTACGAGTGGATATTGGCAGCAAACGATGGATAATTTTCTCACCACGTGTCCGTCGACAGTCGACCCAGCTGGGGACGTTTTGTTTAGCGACACACACACACGTTCAGATTAAAAGGTTCTTACACACGTCTTAACGTAAGTAACATAAAATAGTATGAAAACACTCAAAGTTCTTGGGAAAAGGTTAAATTATCAAGCCGGTAATTTTAATCGTTGCACGCGCAAGGGAAGCAGCCATTACACTCCTCGCGGTAGCTAGTCCTCACTCTGACTGGCGTGCCCTTTTCATCGGGCTTTGCTGATTGGTTGAGCGAGCGAATGACATTTGACGCATATTATTTGGCGGCAAATATGAATGTGGAATGTTGACGATACAATTGTTATTGTGATAAAAGAGACTCCATTAGTCAAACTTATTATTTAGTGAGGTATGGTTGGGTGTAGCGTGCTTGGCTGCGGAAGCCGCAGCGAAAAACACATCGAAGGATTGACTTTCCACAAGTGAGTGAGTTTTTTAATGTTTTTCTACAGATAAATACATAATAAATACATTGCGCGATCAGAAAAAAAGTGATTCAAATGTTAATTACGTTAAACTAGATTACTAGCGTTTTCTTTAGTTATTTTGAGCAATTTTTTAATAGCATAACCTAAAAATATGCAGTATCTCAGTGTTCCCATAATTCACGTTTTCATCCTACCCTGTCGTTAGGGTAAAATTTTCAAATTAGTAAACTAATGTTAATGAGTGAGTATATTATGTATTTCGTCGCGCTATAGCGACGCTGAATGATTGCCAATTGTTATCTACGGAATTAGTAAGTAATAAATTTGTTATATTTATTTAATTTCTTCGTATTCATTACAGTTTTCCTTAAGACCCGAATTTACAAGAAAAATGGATTGCGGCCACTGGAAAATGCAATTGGAAACCAACTAAATACACCAAAATGTGTTCCAAGCATTTTGATGACAATTCAATTGTAATGAAAAATAAAATAAAGAGACTAGATCGTGGTTCTGTACCTGTAATAAATGCGCATGTAAATATTTTTGTACTATTTTTAACACGCTTTTATTAGGTCGACCTGTATGTATGTAACTATGTAATCAAATCTAAGAAAACTAATTTAACCATCTTCTAAAGGTCATAGCGTTATGAAAATTGGCAGTTGTATGTGATTTCGATGACAATACAATAATATGGTACTGTCGAGCTGATCTGATGATGGAGCCGGAAGATATGAACTGGAACCTCATGATGGATGATCGTATCATAGCCGTGTTTGGACTTGTTAAAAAGGTCTTGTAATGAACGTTGACCATGATTAGGTTTCAAGGTCTGATGATGAAGCCGGAAGATAGGCACTAGCATTCCATGATGAAATATCGTATCATAGCCGTGTTTGGACTTGTTAGAAAGGTCTTGTACTGAACCTTGACCACGATTAGGTTTTAAGGTCTGAATACAATAATATGGTACTGTCGAGCTCATCTGATGATGGAGCCGGAAGATATTAACTGGAACTTAATGATAGATGATCGTATTATAGCCGTATTTGGACTTGTTAGAAAGGTCTTGTAATGAACTTTGACCACGAAACTAACTTTGACCACGACTAGGTTTCAAGGTTTGAATACAATAATATGGATGTTTAAAATATGCCATTAGCAAAGACTAAAAAGCATAAAATAAATTAATCGTTTAAAAAACACTAAAAAACACGCTTTTATAAGTGCACTTAAAAGTCAAAAATAAATTACGGGTCGTTCAAGTTGTCTCTATTTCTGGGCTGAAGTGTAAACTATGTGCTTTTAATTATAATATTTGATTGTAAAAGCGTGGGGTGCTGGAGCAGGAAAAACTTTCTTGTAAACAAATACACGAACAAAAACTCTACATTTTGCTACTGTTGACTAGTACTTTGAACAGACTGTTTAATATAGAGCCTCGAAAACTAGTGGTGCTGCAACTCTAGTTAGAGTGCCGATCTCTGTAACCTGCTTCCCGAAACATCGCTTAACTTGATTTCTTAGCAAGGTTAACAAAAAATCTTTCCTTTTCCAGCGCCCCACGCTTTTACTATCAAATATTATAATTAAAAGCACATAGTTTACACTTCAGCCCAGAAATAGAGACAACTTGAACGACCCGTAATTTATTTTTGACTTTTAAGTGCACTTATAAAAGCGTGTTTTTTAGAATAGAATAGAATAGAATAGAATAACTCTTTATTGTACATCAAACACAAATTTACAAAAGAAATTATCATACAGTTTACAGTGAGGTACAATCGGCGGTCTTATCGCTAAAAGCGATCTCTTCCAGACAACCTTTGGAAGGTGAGATCGGTAAACTAGTTATCTAGGTAGATGCACAAAACAAGCTTACTTTAAAACTAACTTATTTAATTGAAATAATAACATAAATATTAATTACACAAAATAATATAGGTACATATTACACACATATGAACACACATACATACATAACTACATACTTTTATATATACAAGTAATACAAATACCTAAATAAAATACACAAATACGTTTTAGAAATATAATTAATACATATAATTTAAAAAGCAACAGTATTACAGCGCTTCAGTGAGATAGTGTTGTTTCACCAGATCCTTGAACACATTAAGGGATTTAGCCAGTCGCACCTCCACAGGAAGTGCGTTCCACAATTGCACAGCGTGTACAGAAAAAGAGGAGCCATAGAAATTGGTTGAATGAGAGGGAATGGTTAATTGAAGATTATGGTCTGAACGTAAATTAAGGTTATGGGAAGAAGATAGAAATTGAAAACGTTCTTTTAGATAGAAAGGGGTGGCAGGATTGAACAAGATAGAGTAAAGAAGAGACAAAGTATGCGCATTTCGGCGGAGGCGAATAGGAAGCCACTTAAGTTTAGAACGATAAACAGACACGTGATCATACTTACGCAATCCAAAAACAAACCTTATGCATAAGTTTTGGAGACGCTCTAATTTATTTAGCTGTTCTTCCGTTAAGTCAAGATAACAGGTATCAGCGTAATCCAAAATTGGAAGGAGTAGAGATTGAGCTAACGCAGTTTTGGTAGCAGTAGGTAGAAAATTACGCAGTCTCCTGAGGGAGCCCGCTGACGCGAACATCCTTCGGCTTACCGATTCTAATTGGGGTACCCAAGATAAATTGCAATCGATCATAATGCCTAAGTTCCTTACCACGGGGCTAAAAGAGATTGATTTTCCATCAAATAACACAGGTGGCAGTGATTTGTAATCAATCCTAGAAATCATTCGAGAACTACCGACTATTATTATTTGTGATTTATTTGGATTGACTGCTAGCCCATATGCCTCACTCCAACGCAAAATGCGCTCCAGATCACCATTAATCAGGCCAATGGACATATTCAATTGATCAAGATTTGCTTGTGTGTAAATTTGAAGATCATCTGCATAAAGGTGGTAGGAAGAAGTGAGTTGATGAGAAATACTATTAATAAATATAGCAAATAAGAGAGGAGACAACACACCACCCTGTGGAACACCGGCAATTAAATCACACCACGGAGAATAAGAATCTTCGATGCGAATGCGCTGCCGACGCCCCTGTAGATAACTACGAAACCAGTCAATCACCGTTGGAGATATGTTAATAGAACGAAGCAAAGCCAATAATATATCAAAGTCAACAGAATTAAATGCGCTACTAAAGTCAAGCAGTGATAGAACAGTCAGTAATCCCTTGTCCATCCCCAAACGTATGTCATCAGTAATTTTAACCAAAGCCGTAACGGTACTGTGGGAAGGGCGGAAACCAGATTGGAAAGGATTAAGTAGATCATTTTTAGTCAGGAAATCATTTAATTGTCTGTGTACAAGTCGTTCAAGGACTTTAGAAAGGAAAGGGAGGATAGATATAGGGCGATATTCAGAGAAGGATTTTGGATTAACTTTTTTAGGAATCGGGGTGACTTGGGCTTCTTTCCATACCGTCGGAAATGATCCTGAGGTTATGGAGTTATTGAGGATATCAGTAATGGTGGGAATTATTATGTCAAGTATAGGCAAAATCATTTTACGACTTATACTATCACCACCTGTTGCGTTTGATGTAATTGACATAATATTCTTCTTAACATCACAATCGGAGAATTGACAAATAGTAAAGGGAGGATAATCCGGAGTTGGAAGTGTAGAAAGAAATTGCAGAGTGTCAGCTTTTTTAATACCATCAAAGGTAGACGTTGAGGTAAAATTATTATTAAGTGAAGTAAGGTCCAGATCTTTCGGGATTGAATCTTGACGAGATTTTCCAACTCCTAAGGATCTAAGAAACTTCCAGACTTTAGCCGGATCGCCATTCTCAACGGAATCATGAATGTGGTGTCGCTGTGCATCCCTACACACCCTATTGCAGTGATTTCGAATCGCCACAAACTTTTCCTTATTTAGATCAGACGGCCGTGATTTAAACTTAGACTGGGCCCGAGTTTTCTTCGACAAGAGATCTCTAATTTCGTCAGTGAGCCATGGTGCAGGAAAATGTCTCATTTTAACGGCTTTTACCGGAGCATGAATATCGTAAAGTGACGTGAGTAAGGTATTAAATTTTTTAACTTTTTCATCAATAGTATCCCCTACGGTACATTCCGTCCAATCAATATTCGAAGCATCGTGTCGCAGCCTATCCAAATCTATACTACCAAAACTGCGCTGCAGGAGAATTTTCGACTTGTTTTTAGGTGGGCGAACTTTATAAGATACGAAAATAAGATCGTGATGTGAAAAAGCATCAGCTGAAGTTTGGCCATGAAGGGCGACATGATTAGGAGAAGAGACAGCTATCAGGTCAAGAAGAGATGGAATGCAATTGGGTAAGTTGTGGGTTGCATTAAGAGGAAGAATATGAAAATTACTGCTATGAAAAATCGAAGCTAGGGATTTTGAACGGGAATCACGTTTTAAAAGACAGGTGTTGAAGTCACCCATTATAATGGAGTGATCGTAAGAAGGGGTGAGGTCTTCTAAGAGTTTCTCAAAAGAAGGAAAAAAGTTTAATTGAAGGGATGGACTATAGTAGACACCAAGTAAAACTTTATTGTGACCTAGTACGAGTTCTAGGAATAAATGTTCACCTGCATTGGAGGGAGGAGGCTGAGTTGACGTGCTAATAATAGAATATGGTATATGAGTTCGAAGATAGATAGCAACGCCACCACCACGACCGCTTACACGATCGTTTCTAATGAGTTGAAACCCTGGTAAAGTATAAGAAGCGGAAGGAAGAAATGGTTTAAGCCAAGATTCAGATACAAGAATTGCGTGAATATTTTTACTCTCAAATGAATATAACATGTCATTAAAATGAGCAGGTATGCTTTGAGCGTTAATATGAATAATATTAAAGTTTTTGTGCAATGAAGAAAAATGAGTATCAAGTGTTTCAACTAGTGAGGGAACGCTATAGAAGCTACCACTTGTATCTAAATCACTTGAAGAGGAAAAGGACACGTAAGAATCACTCGTGTCATCATCACTGACGTTCTGTTGCATAATAAAATAATAATAATATAAAAAATATGTATACTATATAGTTTCTATATAATATTAATTCTATTGGTTTGGTTGTGTTGTTGTTTTAGACAACACACACAGTGAACCATTACCTGCCAGCAGGATGAATGGATACAAAAAATAAATAAAATTTTTATGGATTCATAAAGTCAAATATAACAACACGCATTGCAGTGCAGCAAATGCAGAAGGCACAATGGCCATCAAAATAAGATATCGTAAAAACACAAAACACAAGTAATACAAAGAAAAACAACGTGAAACTAAAATATTTAAAATCATTTGCCTCAATTGAATCTCAGGTAAAGAAATTTAAATAATAAACAAACTAAAAACAAAATATGTTATCTCTTGTCAAATAAAAAATCAAAAATGACATTGGCAAAAATTAAGTATTTCGAACTTTGCCAGCCATAAGCAAGACTAACCTATAATAGAAGTAAAAATAAAAAGGTATATTTATAATTATAGGTTAAAAAAACTAACAAAAGCAAAATGCTAAACTATTCTAACTAATAATACATGCAAGAGCAAAACACAGATAATTATGAAGTCATATTGTTCTAAAAATAAAATGATAAATAGAACAATGCATATACACAGAAACAGACTTGGAATAACCTAAATTATAAGCCTAAAGAAGAGATAACTCATATGAAATGTATAGTTAAGAAGCCTGTCATTTTTTCGTTGCCCGTACAGGCCTAGTTGTTGTCGCCTTCTGAGCCTTTTGCTTAACAACAGGAGCCTTGGTAGCAGCGGGTGTGGAAGAGCTTGGAAGGTTCACCAGCTCTGAAACCATTGTGATGCGATGCCGTGTACCATCTGGTGCTGAGATATGGACAAAACCTTCTCGCGTCCAGCACTGCGTTACTCCATACTTTTGGCGTGCTGCGATAAAGGCATCATGGCGCATTTTGGTTAAAAACTCAGACAATGTGATGCCAGTACCCTTAAGTCGAGTCTTGGATGACCATACTTTGTCCCGGACAGCTAAATTCTTCAACTTAATAAGTATTGGTCGGATCCGGTTACCTGTAGGGCGTCCCATGCGATGACATCGGCTAATATCACTAGCAACAAAGTTAGAAATATCCAGCTTCTCAACAACCAAGTTGGCCGCAACTGCAATGGTATCTTCATCCTTGCTCTCAGCCACACCATGTATAAGGAGAATTTTTCGTCGGCTTCGCATCTCTAGTCTGTCAGCTTCGCGGGATATTATCTCTACCTGCTCCTGGAGGCTTCTCAATGCATATGTAATAAATACCCGAAAAGCAGTAAACTCGGCTGAGAGAGATGTCACATCTGGTGCTTGCGAGCTGGACTGTTGCAGCTGCTTCTGCTGCTTCTCAAAGACATCCATACGTTCCATAAAGATGCCTCTGAGATCCACAACAGAATCCTTTACTGACTTTGCTTCAATTGTAGAATCCATTATAAAATAGTGCGGTTATCAAAATGTGATTTTTGGTTAAAGTTAGTGTAACTTAGAAATAATATTTGCTGACAAGTTTTAGTTCACTGTGAGTATTTAGAACATTAAGTAATTGTTTTTACACTTATTTTCAATTAAATTAAATAATTTCATTTAAGAGAAAACTGTTTCCTTATTCACATCTACCCCCGAAAAGTGTTTTTTAAACGATTAATTTATATGTATTTAAACACAAATTAAATTCAAATTAATAATTTTAATTCAGTAGGCCGATTAATGAATAATACATATATGACGATGAACGACATGATAGCCCAGTGGGTAGAACACCCGCCCGAAAACAGAAGAGCGTGAGTTCCAATCCTGAGTCGGGCCTACACCAATTTGTCTTTTCTAAAGTCATATGTGTGGTTAATTTATCATGGTTGTTAACGGTGAGGGAAAACATCGTGAGGAAACCCACATGACTGAGTTGTACTCAGTCATGTGACAGTGTATTCGTACAAAACGGCGATAGGCCTGCCCCCTATCACGTGAGTACACTGTCTAAGCAAAACGTGGGTACCTTCTCTGGACACTAGATGGCGCTGCCATGTGAGTTCAGAAGTATTGGTACCTCTGCCAACCCCTTCGGGGATAAACGGCGTGAACGTTTATGTTATGTTATGTTACATATATTATTTTACAGACACTTTCTTCGGAGGTCGAACTTTCTATCGCACCTTCGACTTCTTCACAAGAGCCACCTGCAAGTCTAAAAAGAAAATCTGAAGATCAGAAATTATCTATTGCGCCTAAAAGAAGTCTAAGAAGAAGAATAAATCCCAAAAAAGGGTAGCCACAGCTCCAGAGATAGTAATTCTTTATCCACTTTTGGAAGTTGAATGGGGTCCGTCCAACCGTCCAACTGCATCGCCCAATAATCACTTAAAAAGTCTCAATGTTCTTTATATCTATTACAACGCCCACGGGAATATAAATACAAAAAAAAACAGAAGTTAGTGTAGTTAGATAGTGTTTTGGTATTTTGGATGTAAACTGGATGCAAAAAATGTAGTCCACGCGGATGTAGTCGCGAGCAAAAAGCTAGTAATGCAATAAAACTCATGTATAAAATAGTGCTGTCTTTTATTTTTCAAAATATAAACATAGATCCCACTATACCCATGACCCGTATGATATTTACATAACTTGCACTTGGTATGTACTTGCTGCTCAAGATTAAACTAAATGCTAATTTTAAATTCTACCGAGTAAAACGAGACGGTCTGCATAGTTTAAATTGAATTCATGTTTTTTTAAATCATGAAAACTCCAAACTTATTTGAACTGAATCATTCAATCATCCCATAATTACGAACAACTTTTTGTACGGGACTAATTTTGCTACTCGAAAATAAAAATATCTACTGTTATGGAACAGCTAATTTTTTTTCGTCCAGTATCAAAGTTACTCCCGTACAAAAAGTTGTTCATAATCATGGGAAGATTCATCCCTGAAAGTTAGTATATGCTTTGGATTTCACGGTGTATTAAACATCAGTATAAATGGCAAAATTAAACAAAAAAGATTGTATAATACTAGGAGCAAGTATGTATAATTATATGATTGAAGGAAATAATATAGTAAACAGTAAACCTTCAATTAAACAATAAATTGACGTAATCAATTTTAAATTAAAAAGTAGCTTTTAGAATGGTTATTACAGTATTTTGGGGTAATTGTTTTCTAGTGATCGCAACATTACAGGGAAAAATATTGCTATCTAAAAGAGGTACTCTCCCGTTGCAATGAGACTCTGTCTATAGTGTTCATAGTCAAAGCTACAGATCCACAATCTTAACTTGGCCGGTGGCGACTACTTGCACTACTGTCGCCATTTTGAAATTTCTGCCTGTCATTGTCAGTTAGTTCTCAACTAAATAAAAATTATAGGGTGACCTACGTATATAAAAAAATATCACTTTCATTAATATTTTTTGTAGTGGAAACTTTTTTTTAAAGACAATTATTTTTATGATGTATCTTTGCTTATTAATAAACGCTTTTATTTCAAATATTCAATATAAAAATTTATGAAAAATATTATTTCTTTTGTTAAATTTTATCTAAGTAGGCTAACACCGTCCGAAAAGTTGTGCGCGCATGACTATAGCGGTGCGGGTTACGGGAAGTGGGGAAATATTAAGTATAAGTAAGGCTGTTTTTATCTGATCATCATCAAACGATACACTACATAGTATTCTTAAAACTTTACTACACCCTGTATTTGGAACAAATATTTTGACAAATGAAATTTTCGTATAATAATCACAGTACTTTGTCAGACGTAAAATAAAATTTCTATTCTCCAAATACATCATAAAATTCTCCGTTATGTTATCTTTTTTGTAAATTGGCAAATATTTTATTCAAATGTGTTCCTTGTTACAAGACTGTAAAGTTGCTTTACGCAGATTTCTATTTGTATACCTACTCATTTTGATACGATTACATTTAAACTGTATGCTTAGTGTTTTAAGGTATATTTTCCTTAAATGTTCAGATATTTATGATCACCCTGTCTGAGCAGATAACTTTGACGAGTTGTGCTTTCAGATATTATTATCTCTTTGGGTGTTCAGATTTAATTGAAAACCCACTGCTCATATATTTGTGGCGAATTGGATGTTCAGAGCTTTTTGACTTTATTTACCGTAAAGAATTTATTGAAATTTATTGCTGCTCAGATGTATTTGAGTACCTCGGCCGCTCCGATATATCTGATGGCGACTGTACTATGAATATTTGCCATCATTTTAATTACACTTGATTAGCCGCCGAATGTTCCTTTTTTTGCCACAGTACGCGCTGTGATCGATTCGAGTTCCCCAACCCCCTACTTTGCACCCAGCGAATATAGCCGTGTTCATATGTATGTATTTAAAGAGTTTTATTTTATGCCAGAATAGAATAGAATAACTCTTTATTGCACATCAAACACACATGCATAAAAATATAACCTGGTTCTGAATGCCAAAAAAACTAAATGTATTAAATTTACTTTACCGAATGTTAGGCAAGTTGACGCCAATATTGATATTGACAGTGAAAAAGTAGAATTAGTGAAAGAGACAAAATTCCTAGGGATAATAATCGATTCTAAGTTGCAATGGGGACCCCATATACTAACACTTTCTAAAAGGCTGAGCTCAGCAGCGTATGCCGTGCGTAAGATTAGAGAAATAGCAGACATAGAAACAGCTCGCATTGTGTATTTCAGTTATTTTCATAGTATTATGTCGTACGGTATTTTATTATGGGGTAAAGCGGCTGATGTTCATAAAGTTTTTGTCTTACAAAAGCGAGCTATCCGATCTATTTACATGTTAAGGTCGAGGTATTCGTTGCGCGAAAAATTTAAAGATATTGGCATTTTAACTGTCCCTTGCCAATACATATTTGAGAATTTAATGTATGCCAAAAAGAATATAGGCCAATTTAGTAAAGTTAGTGATAGGCATACTGTTAACACTCGGAATAAGGAGAAACTTAACGTACCGAAGTGGAGACTTAATAAAGTAAGTAACTCCTTTATGGGACTATCCCTGAAAATGTTCAATAAACTCCCTTCTGACATATTGGAATTGCCTGTGGCATCTTTTAAAAAGGCAATTAAAGCCATGCTTTTAAAGAAATCTTACTACAGTGTTCAAGATTTTTTAAACGACAAGGACCCAACGCGCACATGACCATGTCCGTAAAGCTATAAATCTTCCCTCGTTATTCCTAGGAATAATTGTCTGGTGAGGATTTTTCTTCTCACGTTATGTGATTGGTTTTTGTGATGGACAATTTATTTTAATTATGTCAAACTAGCGTTTGGTTTGGTCGCATAGAAAATCTTTTGTAAAGTAAAAACATGTTTATAAACTGAAATTGTACAAACCATATTTTGAAAAAATGAAAAAATGTGAATGTAAAGAGTTTCTTTGTTGCTTCTTCTCTTTACGAACACCTTCCGAAGCAACGGATTAACGATTAATTTAAAACTTTGACGTTCAAAAAATGTTAGTATTTAACTTTATTTTGAAAAATAAACTTTTTGACTTTTTTTTTACTTTTATATAGGGTTGTGTTTAAGCGCCACCCAAAAATGTACCCATTTTACTACCAATAAAATTCTAAACGGTTACCAAAATGGATAAATGGTCACCAAATTACTTTTCCTAAAATATTATTAAATAAATCCATTTTTTGTATTATTGACTACTATAAAAATATATGGACGACTTTAAAATACTCTTTAGATTAAATTTTACATGTTTTCACTAAATTGATGTTACCAATATTTTATACCATGAGTTCTAATTTGGTAATTTTCGCTTGGCTAAAAATACTAACGATCGCTAGAATATTTCATAAATTCCAATTAATATACTGGTGTTTCCAAACATATGTCACTTATTAATTGTTATATGAAATTAACTAAATATACTCGGGTTCCCAAACATACGTCATTTGTTTAATGTTGTATAAAATTAAATACTCATCTCATATACTCACGGCTGTAAATTCCTACAAGGGATAAGCCAGAGCTGAGGAACTAGAAGTTCCTCGGCCACTTTTGGAAAGTAAAGTGGGGAAAAGATGGTAAAAATAAAGGTTGTTGGTGATGGGTCTCCAACCGCATCGCCAAAAAATCCCTTAATAGCCCCAATACCGTTATTCGCCTCTTAAGTACACCCACCGGAAGAAATGGGGTAGTGCTATTCTAAGCCGACACTACACAGCAAAATTAAATAAAAATGTTAAAAAAACAACAAAGTGAAATTAAATAGGTTTATTACAGTCGTAGGCACTTAAAGGTATAACATTAATTTGTTTTTGAGATCTAGAATGAGAAAAAATAGAAATCATTGAATTAATAAAGCTTTTTTGGATTTAGTTCAGAAATAAAGGGAAGCAATTGTAATTTCAGTCTTACATTAAAGTAGACTGGGTTCAAATCATGTATTTTGGATTACGTCAAACCAATTTGGAGTAAGGTTTTTGGTAGTAATATTAATCTTTGAGTAAGACATTATTTGGTGACCATTTATCCATTTAAGGAACCAAAAAGAATATTTGTACAGGACATGCGATTTTTCTGATGCATTTTTATTTACTTTGGATCATAATATGATATACTGTAGGACCCTTTTAATAAAGCCGATTATTTTTTTTTGGAGTTGTTAAGTTTATTTGGTGCCTGGGCTTAGATCCTAAAAAATATTTTTGGTGACCGTCTAAATTATACCCTTTTATATATATATAATGAAACAGTTTACAGCGAGGTACGATTGGCGGTCTTATCGCTAAAAGCGATCTCTTCCAGACAACGTTTGGAAGGAGTATTATATAAGTAAATTGATTTCCACCTCTCTACGGAGGTTGTTAAGAGTATTGAGACAGTGTTTGATGTATTGATGGAGTGTTATTTGTCTATGGTCTTATCTGCGGTCAAGCAGCTACTCAGTGGTACTGTCGGAGAAAAAACTCATATAATATAATATTTATTTAAAAGAGCAACCGTGATAGCCTAGTGGGTAGAACACTCGGTTAACGTGCAAACGACTAGTGTTCAAATCCTGGGTCGGGCCTTCACCAATTTGTCTTTAAAGACATATGTGTGGTTAATTTATCATGGTTGTTAACGGTGAGGGAAAACATCGTGAGGAAACCCACATGTGAGTTGTACTTAGTCATGTGACAGTGTATTCGTACAAAACGGCGATAGGCTTGCCCCCTATCACGTGAGTACACTGTCCATGCAAAACGTGGGTACTCTGAACACCAGGTGACAAAGTCACGTGATGTTCAGAAGTATTAGTACCTCTGCCAACCCCTTCGGGGATATTCGGCGTGAACGTTTATGCTTATGCTTATACATTATTGATATTTGTAAGAAGGCATTTAAAACTTTGGGTTTTGTAATTCGAACTGCACGAGATTTTACAAATATTAATGCAATTGAAGCCCTTTACAACTGTTTAGTAAGGACAAATTTTTTAATTTAACGCAGTCATCTGGGCTCCCCATGAAACTAATTATAGTCTCATGGTGGAGAAAATTCAGAATAAATTTCTAAGATTTCTGTATTTGAAATTGTATGGGGCATATCCATTCTACCCATTAATGTATCCCACTAAATTTGTTTTAGGTATGGAAGGGTACAACACATTAGAAGTAAGACGTGATCTTACTTTAATGGTGTTAATTCTAAGGGTGTTAAGGGGGAGTATTTATAATCCTACTATACTAGGCGCATTAAATTTGGCGGTACCTAGTGGGACATTGAGACAACGACGAATTTGTTGATAGAGAGTCCAATTATTCGAGCGCAAATCGCACTTGGCAATATATCGGAAGACGTGGATATATTTGCGTGTTCTTGGTGTGACTTCCAATGTGCTGCATTAAAGTATTTATGTTATAATAAGGTGTAGAAATAAATAATAAGTTATAATAAGTACAATATCCTTGTAAACGCTTTAGGTGTAACCTGTAAAGATTTCATTTTTTGTTAATAAATATATAAATAACAGCTCTATAGTGACTCGTTGTACATACATACATATACTCACGGCTATAAATCCATAGAAGGGGTAGCCAGAGCTAGGGAAACAGAAATTCCTCAGCACATTTGGAAAGTTGAGTGGGAAAAAGATGATAATATAAAGATTGTTGGTGATGGGTCTCCAACCGCATCGCACAATATTCCCTTGAAACCCCCAATACCGTTAGGTGCCTCTTACGTACACCCACTTGAAGAAATGGAGTAGCGCTATTCTAAGCTGGCACTACTTTTTGTACCTATGAATAATTTCATTTATATCTGAATTACTTTCTTTTTATATACGTTTTATTGTCACATTCATTTTTTTCTATATTTTAAGGAAATTTTATCATGCCATGCCAAGTAGATAGCCTGAGCTTATCAATTTGTTATTATATGCCTCCAAGGAAAGTTAAGTGGGAAATAGTTCTCATGGCCATTAATCCCAAAAAGGGGTAGAGGGGGGGGGGGGAATGGGGAAGAAGAATCTCCTCAGCCTCATTTTGAAGGTGACAAAAAAATTAAAAATTTGTATATTCACAAGAAATCATTTGTATAGGTAGAAATAAACTATCGTTGGTGATGGGTCTCCAAAAAACCACTTTAAGAGCCCCATACCCTTAGTCGCCTCTTACGTCACGTGGGTACCAAGGGGTAGTGACATACTAAGCCGACACTGCACAATTAATTAAATAGAAAATTTTTATGTTATTCTGTATCTTATCCAAACATTATCGATATAAAATAAATACCAAAACTTGCAATATTATCGTCGACTGTACAGTACACCCAACCGCGCTATGAAATAATACGCACGACCCTCGGTCAGTCCCCGTAATACGTTTTATCTCGTGCCCACAGCGACTTGAGATAATATTTTCTTAGAGCGGGCCCTTTGAAGTTTCTTTTGAATTGTTATATTGAAGTTTGACCGCGGGTTGGTTGTATAACGGTTTTGGTTGTTCTTTTACTAAACACTTTTCTGATATTTAGTGAAACATTTTCATCAGAATATGATATAAAAGTTATTTATAAATTGCTGTGAAGTGTCGGCTTAGAATAGCACTACCCCATTTCTCCGGTGGGTGTGCGTAAGAGGCGACTAACGGTGTTGGGGCTTTTGACGGATTTTTGGGCGATGCGGTTGGAGACCCATCACCAACAACCTTTATATCACCATCTTTTCCCCACGCAACTTCCAAAAGTGGCTGAGGAATTTCTGATTCCTTAGCTCTGGCTACCCCTTCTAGGGATTTTTAGCCGTGCG
Organism: Bedellia somnulentella; assembly: GCA_963576735.1. NCBI lineage: Eukaryota > Metazoa > Arthropoda > Insecta > Lepidoptera > Bedelliidae > Bedellia > Bedellia somnulentella. The sequence goes on from OY755198.1 coordinate 2,830,582, forward strand.
TATATGTATGTATGTATATTAGCTCTATAAATCTCTTTTGCTTTTATAATCAAAATGCTTAGCACTCATAAAAAATGCTGTATATCGCTAATAAATAAATATATATAAGATAAAGTGTATGATGCCTCGCGCACGTACAAACCATAAAGTGTGTGGTACATTTATAACTGCACTGCGAGAATTTGTATGATAGGCCATTGGTACAGGGTGAAACATTTATTTTATTTTGTATTTTAAAAAACCGAGAAAAAACATACATTTATCCACATCTTAGTAAAATATATTCAAGAATAATTAAGTTGGAGACCCATCACCGACAACCTATAATTTACCATCCCCCACAACTTTTCAAAGGTTGTTTAGGAATTTCAAATTCCATAGTTCTTGGTATCCCTTCTAGGGATTTAGAACCGTGAGCATATGTATGCAAGTATGAAATTATTGAAAGAAATAACAAAAAAAATATTCTTGTAGAAGTTAGAAAGCAATTTACTTAGAAAACGATTTAATTTCTAACATATTCTCTTTCAGGCTCTGTACTCTTAAATAACTGTTTCTAATTCGTTTATAAAGAATCTTTACAAAACCTACTTTTGTGTTTACAAGTATATGCATTTGAAATCATTTTAAGCTAGATTTTTTTCATAAAATTATTGGTAAAAAAACTCAACCTGTATATAACATGGGTGGCTTAGCGTGTTCGCGTCAAGTTCGTGACTCGAATGAAATTAAGTACAGGTGAAGAAAGAGTTTAAATTATGATGTAGGGTAAGCTGTGTAGTGTCAGTTTAGAATTGCACTACCCCATTTACTTTCGGGGTGTTCGTAATCGGCCAGTAAGGCTATAAGGGGCTTTTTAAGTGTTTTTGGGCGATGCGGTTTGAGTACATTACTAAAACTAATGGTTCACAATTTTTTACTTTACTCAACTTAAAAAATTGGCTGAGAAATTTCTTATTCTAAAGCTACCCTTTCTAGGGATTTATTGCCGTGAGTATAACTTACTTACTTATACTCACGCCCTTTATTCCCGTTGGGGTAGGCAGAGACTATCGATCGCTACTTAGTACGATCTTGACAAACCTCTCTTGCTTCCCTTACATTCATTATTCTTCTCATACATGCTATATCCTATAACGTGAGTATAACTAGGTAAGTTAATCCGGATAAATGTACATAAAAAAACTAGAAATTACGTAAATCACCAGTTATTTTTCAAAGTAGGTCTGGCATTACTTTTTTAATATCAACTAGTGGATCGTCCCAGCTTCGCACGGGTAGCATTGTTTTTTTAAATATCTGAGGTTTCTTTCTTTAGTCACTGCTCAAGCATTGTGAAATTCAGCGCAATGTTTTCAATTTATTAAATTTATAGCACTCCCTAAACAGTGTAGTTTGGTGATTTTGAATGCGCTTTAATGAACGGTTCAGTTTTTCCGTTTAATAGCAAATTTTGGAATAAAACGCTATGAAGTATTTATAACAATCTAAAAAATAAATCATTACGTGTTGTAAGGATGCAACTACTGGCGCCATCTAGTATTTTATAAGTTAATTAGTAACGATTCGATTTTGGTCACGGGCGCGATGGCTTATTTTATGTATAATTTCGGTGTTTGTCTACCGATTTCTATGATTATTTTTTTATTGAATAGGTAATAATGTTACCTTATTTAAATTAGGGATGAGTGAGAGGTTTACAAACGTAAGAGTAAACAAATACAATCAGAATGTTCCGAACTGCTAAGCTATCAGGAATTACACGTGTTATTGTGAGTCAACCGTAAAAGATAGACATAAACTGTTGAGGATTTTTTTTTAGATAATTTTATGAAAAATATTTCCGTAATACATGATTTCTATGTAAGTTTAACCATTAAGGCTGCACACGCGACGGAAGCTTAAAAAATGGAGTAACTTCTCCCGTTTTCCCAAAATTTCCCAAAATTCCCCTTTACTACTCTGCTGGAAAGTATACAAAAACCTGCCCAGGAGTATAGAGAATAATTGTACCAAGTTTCGTTAAAATCCGTCAAGTAGTTTTTGTTTCCATAAGGAACATACAAACCGACAGACAGACAGACAGACAGACAGACAAAAATTTTACTGATTGCATTTTTGGCATCAGTATCGATCCCTAATCACCACCTGATAGTTATTTTGAAAATATATTTCATGTACAGAATTGACCTCTCTACAGATTTATTATAAGTATAGAAATCATTACGTGTTGTAAGGATGCAACTACTGGCGCCATCTAGTATTTTATAAGTAAATTAGTAACGATTCGGTTTTGGTCACGGGCGCGATGGCTCATTTTATGTATAACTAGTGGATCGTCCCAGCTTCGCACGGGTAGCGTTGTTTTTGAAATATCTGAGGTTTCTTTCTTCAGTCACTGCTCAAGCATTGTGAAATTCAGCGCAATGTTTTCAATATATTAAATTAATAGCACTCCCTAAACAGTGTAGTTTGGTAATTTTGAATGCACTTTAATGAACGGTTCAGTTTTTCCGTTTAATAGCAAATTTTGGAATAAAACGCTATGAAGTATTTATAACAATCTAAAAAATAAATCATTACGTGTTGTAGGATGCAACTACTGGCGCCATCTAGTATTTTATAAGTAAATTAGTAACGATTCGGTTTTGGTCACGGGCGCGCACGATGGCTTATTTTATGTATAATTTCGGTGTTCCTCTACCGATTTCTATGATTCTTTTTTTATTGAATAGGTAATAATGTTACCTTATTTAAATTAGGGATGAGTGAGAGGTTTACAAACGTAAGAGTAAACAAATACAATCAGAATGTTCCGAACTGCTAAGCTATCAGGAATCACACGTGTTATTGTGAGTCAACCGTAAAAGATAGACATAAACTGTTGAGAATTATTTTTAGATAATTTTATGAAGAATATTTCCGTCATACATGATTTCTATGTAAGTTTAACCATTAAGGCTACACACGCGACGGAAGCTTAAAAAATGTAGTAACTTCTCCCGTTTTCCCAAAATTTCCCAAAATTTCCCAAAATTCCCCTTTACTACTCTGCTGGAAAGTATACAAAAACTTGCCCAGGAGTATGGAGAATAATTGTACCAAGTTTCGTTAAAATCCGTCGAGTAGTTTTTGTTTCCATAAGGAACATACAAACCGACAGACAGACAGACAGACAGACAGACAAAAATTTTACTGATTGCATTTTTGGCATCAGTTCATCAGTATCGATCCCTAATCACCACCTGATAGTTATTTTGAAAATATATTTCATGTACAGAATTGACCTCTCTACAGGTTTATTATAAGTATAGATTTCGGTGTTTGTCTACCGATTTCTATGATTATTTTTTATTGAATAGGTAATAATGTTACCTTATTTAAATTAGGGATGAGTGAGAGGTTTACAAACGTAAGAGTAAACAAATACAATCAGAATGTTCCGAACTGCTAAGCTATCAGGAATTACACGTGTTATTGTGAGTCAACCGTAAAAGATAGACATAAACTGTTGAGGATTTTTTTTTTAGATAATTTTATGAAGAATATTTCCGTAATACATGATTTCTATGTAAGTTTAACCATTAAGGCTGCACACGCGACGGAAGCTTAAAAAATGGAGTAACTTCTCCCGTTTTCCCAAAATTTCCCAAAATTCCCCTTTACTACTCTGCTGGAAAGTATACGAAAACCTGCCCAGGAGTATGGAGAATAATTGTACCAAGTTTCGTTAAAATCCGTCGAGTAGTTTTTGTTTCCATAAGGAACATACAAACCGACAGACAGACAGACAGACAGACAGACAAAAATTTTACTGATTGCATTTTTGGCATCAGTATCGATCCCTAATCACCACCTGATAGTTATTTTGAAAATATATTTCATGTACAGAATTGACCTCTCTACAGATTTATTATAAGTATAGATAACATTATTCAATTTTTCTTCAATGGCCTTTGACCGTGTTTTAACACAGTAACTTTGCCAACGTCCAGTGAAAAGAAAACACATTTTGAAAAGTTAAAAAAAAAATTGAAACTGATTTACATACACTCATTGATTATTCATGGTTGAAAAATAAAATAAATATTACCAACAAAATAATTACTACAAAATTATCAATATGAACAAAAAGAATGCATTATAATTTTATATTATGGACCTTGATGAAATGACATAAAGTTTTAATGAAAGGGGTATATACAAAACAAAGTAAACATTTAAAATTAGTAGGAAGAGGGATGAAAGGAGGCAAAACATCATATAAAGAAAATGATAAATTAGGACATGCGAAAAAAATATGGTCAACTGTTCCTTCATCTAATCCACACTCGCAAATCGAACTGTCCCTTATCCTTATTTTAGCAAGGTGAACCGGAGTACACGAATGACCTAAACGAAGTCTACAAATAGTGGATGCTACCCATTTGTCAGCAGATTTACATTTGAAAAACCAAGGTCTAGACGGAATGTCGTCACCCTGGATATCACCGTAATATTTACCTTTTAAAGATTTTGACTGGAGCCAAAGCAATTTCCAGGATTCAAACATTCGAGGCCTTGCTATCGAGCATAAATCATGACTATAGATTATTGAGTAATCAATACAGCCGGAACTAATGGCTAATTTGGCATAATTATCAGCCAACTCATTTCCAGAAATGCCACAGTGACTGGGAACCCAGCCAATGATAATGTCAATTTTTTTCGAATGACAAGTGACGAGATGGTTTTTGATTTCTAATATAATGGGGAATTTATTCTTACTTCTAAATGGATTGGATGTTATGGCTTGTAAACTGCTCAGGCAATCAGAGAGAATTAACGCTTTTTGTATGTTATGAGATATACAGAACTTAATAGCTTCTAAAATAGCAACAGATTCACCAGTAAAGACGGATGATTCGGCTGGACATTTTTGAGATAGTATGATTTTGTATTTGGGAATCCATGCAGCTGCACCAACAAGACTATTGTCAAGTTTAGAAGCGTCAGTGTAAATTTCAAGTCTATCCGACATTGTTTCTGAGATGCAAGACCTCAGGGACTTGTTAGGGTCGGGAAGATCTTTATGAATACCGAGGTTAAATAAAATATTAGGCTGGAAAATAAGAGCTTCGTAGGGGATTAGGAACAAAGGATTAGTAGAATATTGGGAAATAGGATTTTGCAAATTTTGAAGAAAGTTATAACTTCTTAGAAGTGGGAATTCTCTGTCAGAAGTATTTAATGAATTGAGAATCCGGAGTTTATCCATAAGGGGGTGAGACGAAGATTGAGCAACTTTGAATAGGAATCGGTCGCAAAGGTATTGTCTTCTGATTGATAAAGGGCACTCTGCACATTCAACTTGCATGGCATTAATTGGGGACGACTTCATTGCACCCAATATAATACGGAGGCATTTAGATTGCAGTTTGTTAATTTTTTCTAAAGCTAACTTACTGCAAGGGCATAGTAAGAATAGACCATAGTCAAAATGGCTGCGAACAATAGCGTTATAGAGCAATTTTTGGGTGAAGGGATGAGAACCCCACCACACACCAGATAAACACCGTATAACGTTAATGCTCTTTTCGCATTTTTCAACTATATAATTAATGTGAGCATTTCCTGATAACCTAGAGTCTAAAATGACCCCTAAAAATTTAACATTATCAACAGTTGGAATTACTACATCATTTACTTTAATACAAACGGAGGGAACGTTATACTTGCGAGTAAAAATTATTGATTTGCTCTTAGGAGCTGAAACGGAAAGACCATGTTCAGATAACCAGGAATCAAGGTAATCAAGGGCTCGGTTGATACGTTGTTCAGCTACAGAAATATCTTTAGCAGATACATAGAGACAAATGTCATCAGCATATTGTAATATGTTGCAAAAGCTTGTCACGGAGTTTTCTAAGAGTGATGTGTAAAGATTATAAAGTAGAGGACTAAGCACAGATCCCTGGGGGAGACCTTTCCAGACAAGTCTTGCGGGAGACGGAGATGAAGAAGATTGAGAGCGAATGCTAATAGATCTTGAAGTTAGGAGATTAAATATAAAATGAGTTAACTTCACAGGCACATTCAAATCAAGTAAAATTTGTCTGAGCAATGGGAGTAAAACATTATTATAGGCTGAAAGAATGTCAAGAAAAACAGCCACTACATATTCCTTTTTGGCATAAGAAGAACGGATATCAGTTATTATAATGCTCAAGTTATCCATTGTACTCATACCTTTGCGAAAGCCAAACTGAGATTTAGCAATAAGTCCTTGGTTTTCTACAAACCATTCCAGACGATTCTTGATGAGATGTTCTGTGACTTTAAGAAGTACTGATGACAATGCAATTGGACGATAAGATGAAGCAGAAGAAGAAGGTTTTCCATATTTCAATACTGGAATAATAATTTGAGAACGCCATGTGTCGGGTATAACACCTGTAGAAAAAAATATGTTAATAATATCCAAAAAAAAATGCTTGGCCTTTTGACCAGAGTTGACCAGAAAGGAATAAGGGATCCCATCTTCACCGGGACTAGAGTCTACCAGACCTTTCATAGCACATTCCAATTCATCAGCAGAAAAAGGACGATCAAGATCATTAGTAGAAGTAATACTTAATAGGTTATACTGTAGCATATGCTTAGATGGAACCATGGGAGGAGCCAAACGATCTATAAAAGACTCGAGCCATGAGAAGCAGTTGGACGTATAATTATAAGGACCAGAAGTCAGAGCAGATCGGAATCGTTTGATTTGTTTCCAAACAACAGCAGCCGGGGTTCTAGGGTGTAAAGATTGGCAAAAACTCTTCCAGCTTTGTCTTTTTTTATTTTTTAAAGTTTTACGACATCTTGCCGCTGCCTCTTGATACAAGAGGAAATTTTCTGTCGTCATGTCAAGGTTATAGTTAATTTCAGCATTACGTCTTACACGGATAATTTCGGAACATTCTCTATCCCACCAAGCAGGAGATGAATGATGATTGGCGAGCGGTTTTTTTTTGGGAAAATTATTGTCTGCAGAGAATATCATCGCATTAACAAAAAATGTGTAACAATCTTTTACGTTATTCTGTGAAAGAACCGGAAACGCAGATAATTTATTTTCTAACGATATCTTATAGTCATCCCAATTTGCTGATTCCAGTCTATACTGCAAAAGGGGAGCTAAATTTGGAAGAGTAGGAATAGTTATTGAAGAGGAGATAATAATAGGGAAGTGATCACTTCCACACGAATTGGATAAAACTGACCAATTGAAAGATCTAGCCACAGATGGAGATGAAATAGTTAAGTCTACAGCACTTCTAGGATCTTGGGTAGGTAGCACTCTGCGAGTAGGAGAACCATCATTCATAATGCAAATGTCCAATGTATCGCAAAACTCTAAGATAAGAGGAGAAAAACTATCAGTATGATGACAACCCCACATAGTGTGATGACAGTTGAGATCACCCATGACAATCATGGGATGAGGAATAGAAGAAAGTTCAAGAATGATAGAAGATGAAGGATGAGGAATATAAACTGATAAAATGGAGTAGTCTAGAATTTTGACCGCAGTAATATAAATATTAGACACTGAGGGAGGTAGAGCAATTTGGGAAAAAGATATATCCCGTCTTATAAGAAGAGCACTACCGCCACCCCTAACATCCCTGTCATCCCGGAGGCAAGCATAGCCAGGCACCCTGAAAAGGGAATCCTTAACTAGCCATGTCTCCGAGACGGCAATGATGGCAGGATCAAACTTTTTTAATAAATAAAGAAGTTCGGATTTTTTAGCTCTAACACTCTGGCAGTTCCATTGAAGAATGGTTAGTTTGGCCATTATTGTTGATACAGAGGTTAAGTTTATTCAGTAAAGCAGCAACGTTTTCCGGTAAACAGTCATTATATTTTGATATGATATTTATAAGGGCCGAAGCCAAAAGTTCAATTAAATTATCATTTGGAGAAATAGAATCATGCCGAGACGCCAAAAGAGCGCACCCATTTTGAAGTGATGAAGGTTCTGGTCTGATAATTTCAGAATGAGCAATTCTGTCATAACCTTTACCAGAGTATGTATGAGGTTTTGGAGACTTATATATAGTTTTTTTATACGAAACTGGTTGTTGGACTGGAGAAGTAGAAGAATGTGAATAATTAAATTGATTTGGGGCAGTAAATAGTTCAGAGGCCACGTCAGCGTAAGAACGTCTTACAGGAGGAAAACGAGAAGAAGCATCTGAGTATGATATAGAGTCCTGAGACATTACCAATTTTATTGATTTTTGTCGGGAAAATTCCGGACAACGTTTATCAGTAGCGAAGTGTTTACCTGAACAGAATAAGCAAGTCGAGTTTTCAATAGTAATGTCACAATTACAGCCATTGTGAGATTGTGAACATTTATAACACCTAGATTTAGAACGGCATTGATTTTGAACATGTCCAAATCTGCAGCAGTTAAGACACTGAATGGTTGGGAGGAGATAAGTCTCCACTCGAAGAGAATTATTATAAGAATATATATACTGGGGGAGATTTTGACCTTGGAATGTCGTATAGATAACATCTTAAAGATAAAAACTTGACAATTTAATTGTCAAATACAAAAAAAAACAATTTAATTTATACATTTCCATGCAAATGTCTTGCAACATTGCATGCTTGATGGTCAGGTCATGAAAATATATCATCATTACATGCAAAAAACTTTTTTCGTCATCCTAGAAAATTAACAAAGGACAAATCTTGGTTATACAAAGAACGTTAAAGTGTGACCCAATTCCTATTAATATTATATTTCTTAACACGTCCATATTGCGAACAAAACAAAATAAAAAAAAAACGTTTTTTTAAACAACCGTGCGTGATAGCCCAGTGGATAGAACACTCGGTTATCGTGCAAACGACTGGTGTTCAAATCCTGGGTCGGGCCTACACCAATTTGTCTTTTCTAAAAGACATATGTGTGGTTAATTTATCATGGTTGTTAACGGTGAGGGAAAACATCGTGAGGAAACCCACATGGCTGAGTTGCACTTAGTCATGTGACAGTGTATTCGTACAAAACGGCGATAGGCCTGCCCCCTATCACGTGAGTACACTGTCCATGCAAAGCGTGGGTACTCTGAAAACCAGGTGACAAAGTCACGTAATGTTCAGAAGTATTAGTACCTCTGCCAACCCCTTCGGGGATATTCGGCGTGAACGTTTATGTTATGTTATTTTTAAACACACAACATTGAATGATGAATTTTAAATTAACACTACTATTTCTATGTAATTTAAATAAATTTAAAAATACGTGAGGCAAAATTTTTGGTTAGCTTCATTTATATCTTATTTGCTGTGAAGTGTCGGCTTAGAATAGCATAACCCTATTTCTTCTGGTGTTAAGGGTTCTTTGGGTGATGCGGTTGGAGACCCATCACCAACAACCTTTATTTTACCATATTTTACCCACTCAACTTTCCAAACGTGGCTGAGTAATTTCTAATTCCTTAGCTCTGGCTACCCCTTTTAGTTGTACCTGTTTTGTAGTCGTGAGTATATATGTATGTATATCTTACATAATACATGCTTTTTTAGTCTTTACGCTTCCGCTCATTCGAGCATATTTTTTGTGATCTAAGTGACGTTTGTGGTCGTACTAATAATATTATCTACATACATACATATACTCACGCCATTAGTTCCCATTGGGGGAGGCAGAGACTATTGATCGCCACTTCGCACGATCCTGACAAACCTCTCTAGCTTCGTTTACATCCATCAATCTTTTCATACATGCTCTTTTATTCTTCATACTTAATATTATCTACATTAGCCCTTTATATCTCTTTCACCAATATACATTGATTCATTCTCTCTATGTTCTCAAACCAAACCAAAGTAACATTTATTTTTCTAAAAATTCATATATATATATATACTCACGGTTATAATTCCCTAGAAAGGGGTAGCCAGAGCCAAGGAATTATAAATTCCTTAGCCACTTTCGGAAGTTGAGTGGGGAAAAGGCGGTAAAATAAAGGTTTTTGGTGATGGGTCTCCAACCGCATCGCCCAAAAATCCATTAAAAAGCCCCAATACCCTTAGTCGCCTCTTACGACACCCGTGGGTTGAAAGGGGTAGCGATATTCTAAGCCGGCACTACACGGCAAAAATACAATACCTTCTAATGTAGTCACATCAATTGAAATTGAATTAGACACTTTTGGAAATTAAGTGGTGAAACGGTGAAAGTTTTGTATTCTATGTTTTTTTACAATATTATATTACATCATCTTTCTTTCTTTTTTCAGCATCTAATCCCCACGTAACTTCCAAAATTGGCTGAGGAATTTCTAATTCCTTAGCTCTGGCTACCCCTTCTAGGGATTTATAGCCATGGGTATATGTATGTATGTATGTATTGTATCTTTCATATCACACCTTTCTGTCCTAACCTCACGTATCGCTGTTTTCATCATCCCGTACTATTTCAACTTACAAAAGACAGTTTATTTATTTATTTATTTATAAAAACATAAACATTACAGGTATATACCTAATTCGATCATGTCTCACATTAATACACACACAATACAATAACTAAATACAGAAATTTTACTATAATCTACTAATAACAAAAAAAATATATGTTTAAATTTACTAAAACTTAAATCTATTTTAACATAAAAGAATCACGGCCCAAACCAAGTAACAGGGTATTTCAGACAAGTGATTAGGCGGTACCCATTTATATGCTTATAAGGGGCAGTACTACCTTGGGTTGTTAGCAAAAACGCGCTATCAATTTTGATATGCTGGTATTAAATTTTTGAGGTTAGCGCTAAATTGCTATACTTTTAGTAAGTGTTATTACAACTAGTTGATATCAAAAAAACACATATACTTGAAGTTATTTTTTTATTTCAGTTTAGGTTTTAGAATAGATAGAGAAAAAAAATAGATTTGAAAACCATCTAAGGCTGAGGGCAACAGTGACAGTTGTGAATTTGAAAAATCTCCACTGCCATTTCTTTATACCGTCTCTTACTATTTAGGTATTTATTAATGTCACATTAAAAATAAAAAAAAATGAATACCAAGATCTTGGTTCCTCAACTAAAATGTAACCTTTTCAAAATTAAACGCTAAAATCAGCGCTGTTATCGCTAACAGGCACAGCAGCTCCTCAGCTATTTGCACAACGGTCCCCCTCAGGGTGTTAAGCGAAAAAATTATGGACAAACTAATTAGCGAAGTACAGTTTCATCGTATAATAGCTTTGTACTTTGCAAGTTGAGGGTTTACGGGGACAGAAGAATTTTGCACTGTCTTTGTGAGGACTCGAGAGAGAGGGAAATATGCCGAGTAAAAGACTTTATAACAACCGTGATAGCCCAGTGGGTAGAACACTCGGTTATCGTGCAAGCGACTAGTGTTCAAATCCTTGGTCGGGCCTACACCAATTTGTCTTTTCTAAAGACATAAGTGTGGTTAATTTATCATGGTTGTTAACGGTGAGGGAAAACATCGTGGGGAAACCCACATGGCTGAGTTGTACTTAGTCATGTGACAGTGTATTCGTACAAAACGGCGATAGGCCTGCCCGCTATCACGTGAGTACACTGTCCATGCAAAACGTGGGTACTCTGAACACCAGGTGACAAAGTCACGTGATGTTCAGAAGTATTAGTACCTCTACCAACCCCTTCGGGGATATTCGGCGTGAACGTTTATGTTATGTTATGTTAAAAGACTTTATACTGTGGAAACAGCAAAGATATACTGGCCAGTACGCCCTGCTGTGTACCAACTTAGAATTTGTATTTATGTTTAGCTAGAGAAACATTTCGATACCGCGATGTACGATTTTTTATGACGCTGCTAGTGTGCGAGTGAGTTCGCCGTCTAGCGGTCGCCACAATACAATAGATAACATAACATGATAACATAAACACGCCGAATATCCCCGACGGGGTTGGCCGAGGTACTAAAACTTCTGAACATCACGTGACTTTGTCACCTGGTGTTCAGAGTACCCACGTTTTGCATGGACAGTGTACTCACACTGTAGTTATACAATAGGTCAGGTACGGAATAACCCCTTTATAAACATATACTCACGGCTATAAATCCCTAGAAGGGGAAGCCAGAGCTAAAGAATTAAAAATTCCTCAGCCACATTTCGAAAGTTGAGAGGGGGAAAAATAAAAGTTGTTGGTGATGGGTCTCCAGGATTCATATTGGATCACATAAAATTCTTTAGAATTATCATATTTGTCGTCTTACTAACGATTTGTACATACATACATACATATACTCACGGCTATGAATCCCAGGAAGGGGTAGCCAGAGCTAAGGAATTAGAAATTCCTCAGCCACTTTTGGAAATTTGAGTTTTATAACGATTTGTATTCATAATAATCACTCTTAATAATTTTATATTTCATACTTTCTCTATTCATACATTTAATGTAGATTGTAAAAGAATATAATAAAAATCATACAAAATTTTAAATAATAATAAAAAAAAAATTGGGGCTAGTAAATAACACGCTATAAAGAGTTTTCTATTCTATTCTATAATCCATACTAATATTATAAATGGGAAAGTGAGTTTGTTTGTTTGTTTATTGGTTCCGCTTTCACGCCATAACTACGGAACCGATACCCTTGAAATTTTGCAGACGTATAGTTAAAAGCCTGGATTAAATAATAGGGTACTTTTTATCCCGGAAAAATTGATGATCCCGAGGGAAAACAAAAATATTGTATGCTTGCTGGATGTATTGGAGATGACGCTATGTGTCGTTTAAAACAAAGTAATATATTGCAAACTAATATAAATATGTAAATTTAGAAGCTAAATGATACGATGATGATTCCACGAAAATGAGAAATATGCATGGGTTCCCACAGGAGCATCAAAAAACCTTAACTCATATCTGGCTCAAAATATTGCAGCGAATATTTTTTTATCGATGGATTTAACATCAGACTCTTCGTTAATGGTCATTTTGGAAAGATTAAGATTAATTAAGGAGTTTCATCCATTCTCATAAAAATAAGTGTACGTTTAAATGACAAATTTGTTGGTTAATAGTAAGACTTATAAAAAATAAAGCGTAAAAAAATAATTACACCGCCGCCGGTAACGTCCCCGTGGCGAAGCGGCATAACTATCTGCTATGAATATTTAATTAAAACTATTATGAATTAATCGTCTCGGATTCGTATCTCAGGTGATTCAACCTTTTTAACCGACTTCAAAAAAGGAGGTTCTCAGTTCGATTGTTTGTATGTATGTATGTATGTATGTATGTATGTATAATTGTCCGCGATTATCTCGAGTTTGGCTTTAGCTATTTGGATGCGGTTTTCAGAACAGTATTCGTTACATTTAGGAGAAGGTTTTAGTACCTTAACCGACCAAAAAAAGAAAGGAGGTTCTGTGTTTGACCTGTATGTATGTCTGTTGGTCCGCGATTATCTCACGTTTGGCTTAAGCTATTTGGATGCGGTTTTCAGAAAAGTATTCGTTACATTTAGAAGATGGGTTAAATGATTTAACCGACTCTAAAAGAAAGGAGGTTCTGTGTTTGACCTGCATGTATGTATGTTGGTCGGCGATTATCTAGCGTTTCGCTTAAGCTATTTGGATGCGATTTTCAGAAAACTACTTGTTACTTTCAGGACAAGGTTTTAGTGATCTAACCGTCTCAAAAAAGGAGTTTCTGAGTTTCACCTATAAGTATGTATGTAAGTTTGAAGGTTCTTAGTTACTATTAGACAAAGAGTTATCAGTTTATGGTATTACATTCAGGAGAGGGTTTAAGTTTTAACCGACTCGAAAAAAAGGAGGTTTCTTAGTTTGAAATATAAGTATGTATGTAAAGTTATCAATACTGGACAGAGATTTATCAATATATGTTAATAAAGTTTTTTTATTAGAAATAAACAGAGTTACTAAATTATTAAACAAAAAAGTATATAAAAACATGAATAAATTACTCTTAATTATATTGAAGAAAAAAATATATATTGCAACATCATGTTTTTCATCCTGGTCATTTCAATCAAGGCTCTTTCGTCATGGGGATGGTTAAGTAATTTCTTTGAATCTATATCACTTAAAAGCCATCTCATCAAGGGATTTTACACGACTCAACGCTACATATATATAAGAGTGTTTCTTCGCATTTGTGATAGGTGAACTTCTCTTTGCTCATCTGTTTCGGCAGCAAGAGCAGCACGCTGACGATCTCTCGCATTCTGAAGGGCAAGCACGAGTTATCGACACGATAACGGTTAGAATGAGATGGCAATATACGATACTAAGTAAGTGCGTAAAAGATGGCTGCTTTATCCCACGCGATAACTAGTTTAAATACGGCTCGTGATTGCCCTGCTGAAGTCTTTGTTTTTTTTCGGTGGGTGTTTCGTTCTCCCTTACGCGACTTTTCCTTAAAGCTTCCTTTGATTTTCTATCTAGGACCGCAGGTAAACAAAATAGTAACAAGTAAGCTAAAGTCATAATAACAAATATTATAATAATAAAAGCATAAGCATAAAGCATAAACGTTCACGCCGCATATCCCCGAAGGGGTTGGCAGAGGTACTAATACTTCTGAACATCACGTGACTTTGTCATCTGGTGTTCAGAGTACCCACGTTTTGCATGGACAGTGTACTCACGTGATAGGGGGCAGGCCTATCGCCGTTTTGTACGAATACACTGTCACATGACTAAGTACAACTCAGCCATGTGGGTTTCCTCACGATGTTTTCCCTCACCGTTAACAACCATGATAAATTAACCACACATATGTCTTTAGAAAAGACAAATTGGTGTAGGCCCCGACCCGGGATTTGAACACTAGTCGCTTGCACTTTAACCGAGTGTTCTACCCACTGGGCTATCACGGCTGCCCATCAAATATTATAACTACCTGTTAAAAAAACTATAAAATAAACGGACAGTAAAACTTATCTCTAAAAAACTATCACTAATTCACTAAAAAAACTCAGAGTGATTTAAGAACTTATCACTAAAAAGTATAAAATAAAAAAGAAAAACAAAAACTTCAAATTGAAAACTAAACAGAAAAATTAAATATTATTATTTTTTATTTAAAAAAGAACCGCCTTCAAAAATCCAACTGAAAAGTATAAAATAATTTTTATTTATTTTATTATGTACAACTCTATTCAACTTCTTCTTTTTGAAGTCGGTGCCAAACAGACAAATCCAAAATGAAAATTGCTACATAGAGCAAACCATACGAATAATAAATCAATCGATAGTGCCTCAACAACAGTAGGTAACACAATCGCGCTCAAAAATCAAGAAATTTCATCCGCTCGCAACGACGTCGCTTTATAAAGGATGGAATTGGGGGACAGTGAGCGGTGCTTAGCCTGGTGTGCATGCGTCGCACTCCGCAGAGAAATTATCATAATATACATGTCACCGTAAAACTGTAAATACTAGTAAATTATAATTTTAGATAGATAGCGAGATAGTAAACTAACGTTAGGTTAGGTTATGTAAGATCATCAGATTTCAAACTAACGGAATTAACAATTCGACAGAGACATGCATGCACCGAGTTGGCACAACCAATACTTCTAACACTTTGTAAAAAGACGATCGAGAATCTAAATCACTACATAGTATAAAACAAAGTCGCTTTCTCTCTCCCTGTCTAGGATATAGGGACATCCTTATGTATACTTTAATCTGTAAAACTACGAAATGAATTTTGATGCGAATTTTTTTATCAATTGATTAAAAAGGAAGGTTTATAAGGATGACATACGCTGATGGGGTGGAGAACTCACTCAACTTGGGCGGGCCACTAATATTCGTTCTTCTTTGTCATGAAAATTGGTTTGGCACCGACTTCAAAAAGAAGAAGTTGAATAGAGTTGTACATAATAAAATAAATAAAAATTATTTTATACTTTTCAGTTGGATTTTTGAAGGCGGTTCTTTTTTAAATAAAAAATAATAATATTTAATTTTTCTGTTTAGTTTTCAATTTGAAGTTTTTGTTTTTCTTTTTTTGTGTTATTATTTTTGTTTTGTTAGCTTAGAATTGCAATATGTAAAAAAAACAGCAAGCACTATCCCTTCACTTTAACGATTATTTCGGATGGAGATCCACCACTAACCATCCCCATATTCGCTCGCAATCGCTGCAAGCTCTCCCACTATCACGAACGATCAGTGTAGGGGCAGCATTGGGCCGCGCCCAACTACTATCCGTATTTGTACTTACTAAAGATATTCTCATTTCTGATCATAGGTTGGTACAGAATGGGTTGTTTCATGATTGTTATGAGAAATTAAACAGGAAATTTTTGGAACTCAACCCCTAAAGGGTTGATATAGCAAATGAAAGTAATAAATAATGATGATAATGTTTTTTGTCATTTTGGTATCTTGAAACAAAAAACTTGGTGCGATTAAATTTATGAAATTCATCTATCAATCATTCATAAGTATTTACTAACGGCCATAAATTCCTTAAAAGGGTAGCCATAGCTTCAGAGATAGTAATTTTTCATCCACTTTTGGAAATTTATTGGGAAAAGGTAGTAAAATAAAGGTTATTAGTGATTGTTCGCCAACTGCATCGCCCAACAATCACTTAAAAAACCTCAATGTCTTTTATGGCTTTTACAACACCCGCGGGAATAAAAATATAAAAAAAAACAGAAGTTGAGAAAGTGTTTCGTTATTTTGGATGTAAACCGAATGCAAAAAATGTAGTCCACGCGGACGAAGTCGCGGGCAAAAAGCTAGTTTAAGACTAAATTCAACCTAACCTTCATCGTGTCACTATGCAGACGCCATTTTGAATAAAAAACATATGAATGTCTGGCGTTAGGGCGGCAAAATGAGACAAGTCACGCCTCAGAGGTCCCTCCCTGGCCATCTGCGCCGTAAATGAGGAAAAAATTATGATCTTCGTAGTGCAAAAAGACAAATTATGGTTAGTGCTATATGTATATTAACAGACGACATGATAGTCCAGTGGATAGAACACCCGCCCGAAAACAGAAGGGCGTGAGTTCCAATCCTGGGACGGGCCTACACCAATTTGTCTTTTCTAAAGTCATATGTGTATTTAATTTATCATGGTTGTTAACGGTGAGGGAAAACATCGTGAGGAAACCCACATGGCTGAGTTGTACTTAGTCATGTGACAGTGTATTCGTACAAAACGGCGACAGGCCTGCCCCCTATCACGTGAGTACACTGTCTAAGCAAAACGTGGGTACCTTCTCTGGAGACTAGATGGCGCTGCCATGTGAGTTCAGAAGTATGGTACCTCTGCCAACCCCTTCGGGGATAAACGGCGTGAACGTTTATGTTATGTTATGTATATTAACTAGCTTTCCGCCCACAGCTTTGCCCGCATGGTGTTCGGTTATACATACATACATACATACATATTCTCACGCCGTTAGTTCCCATTGGGGTAGGCAGAGACTATCGATCGCCACTTTGTACGATCCTGGCAAACCTCTCTGGCTTCCTTTACATCCATCAATCTTTTCATACATGCTCTTTTATTCTTCATACTGCGGACACCCGTCTTTTTGAGCACATTTTCTATTGAGTTCGGTTATGTTGCGGTATAAAGCAAAACTATAAGAGCACTTATCATTCCCACGATTTCCCTCCGGAATATAATTCTGTTTTTCGGGATAAAAAGTACACTTTCATTTAATTCAGGCTGTCTGCAAAATTTCAAAGCAATCGGTTCAGTAGTTACGGCGCGAAAGCGGAACAAATAATAAAACAAACAAACTCACTTTCCAATTTATAATATTAGTACGGATCATACAAGAAGTGAAATTATAAGGATATTTTTAAGAAACTTGCGTCGGCAGAAGAGGATGAATTTTGTATACTTATGATTTATATACAAAAGGAGTTAATAAGGCATTTTTTTTAACTGGGCATCTAAAATACATCAAAGCAATGAATTTGACTTGAGGCACATAGGCGTGTATATACCACGAAGGAAGATAATAAATTATTATTATTTGCCAGGATCGTACAAAGTGGCGATCAATAGTCTCTGCCTACCCCAATGGGAAATAATGGCGTGAGTATATGTATGTATGTATTATTTGTCTATAGTAAGGAGGTTCAATAGTTATACTGAAAATTTAGATTTATAGTTATATTTAAATCTCTGCGTGTGGTATGAAGTACAAACTTAATTTATATAAAACTATTAGTGACGACACGAAAAAAATGACATTTAATAAATTTAAAACTGTATTATTTAATTATTTGATTTGATTAATTGTAATATTTGATGAAGAATTTAAAGCTTGACTATTTTATTAAATGTAACCAATTTTAAACCAATGTAATAAGTATTTACACGCCGCAAGGTAGAACAAGATGAACTATTTAAAAAAAACCTACCACCTTATTTAACTCTTGTTTCTCGTAAATAAACGCTTTTTATTTTTATTTTATTTTTTATCTGCAGTTTTACAGAATGTTTTACATCTCAAAAACCACTACTGATAATCAAACCAATTGCCGTTGTTAGTTTTTATTGAGAGACACAACTTTTTTTGCATTTTTTTTATAAATATTAACTACACATATGACTTAAGAAAAGACCAATTGCTTTAGGCCCGCCCCGGGATTTGAACGTTGTTCTCCCCACTGAGCTATCACGGCATTTCTCATCCATCATCCTTTATTCTTATTTTTTTTCTCCACTGAATTTACAATTCTTACTTATTTACATACATACATACATACATATACTCACGCCGTTAATTCCCATTGGGGTAGGCAGAGACTATCGATCGCCACTTTGTACGATCCTGGCAAACCTCTCTTGCTTCGTCTACATCCATCAATCTTTTCATACATGCTCTTTTATTCTTCATACTTCGGACGCCTGCCTTTTTGAGCACACTTTCAATTTGGTCCAAGTGTGTCTTTCGTGGCCGTCCTCTACTAACATTATCTTCCACATTAGCTCTATAGATACCTTTTACCAATTTCCTATCATCCATCCTCTCGATGTGCCCAAACCATCTCAACATTCCTTTTTCTATCTTACTTACAATATCATCTTTTATACCACACCTTTCACGAATCACATCGTTCCTCACACGATCACATAACCTTACATTACAAACTTTTCTGAGGGACCTCATTTCTACTGCATTCACTCTGCTTTCATGCTTCTTCTGCCACACCCAACATTCACTTCTCACTTATTTCTATTTAAATAAAGGAAAGAAAAATTTCGACACTAGCGGGGAACGAACCCGCGACCTCTGGGTATAAGCCCCCGTCGCTCTGCCAATTGAACTATAATGTAAGTGGCTACTAGTGCGAAATTCTTCATACCTTTGTTTCTTTTACACTTTTTAAGCAGTATTAGCGTTATCCACCTCCGATTTTTTCACAAATTCGGAAGGCCACTTGTCTACCTTTGCCGATAGAATGCAAATGTTGAAAACGCTTAACTATTACATAATTATTTATCATGGTTGTTAACACCATGTTTTTGAATACACTGTCCATGCAAAACGTGGGTACTCTGAACACCAGGTGACAATGTCACGTGATGTTCAGAAGTATTAGTACCTCTGCCAACCCCTTCGGGGATATTCGGTGTGAATGTTTATGTTATGTTATGTTGTTCATGAAAACCTCATGTAGGGATTATAACTATTAAATAAAGGATAAATCAAGGACAGTTTTTTTAACACTAGCGGGGAATTTTTTCTTTACTCATTTATCCTTTATCTAATAGTAGTAATCCTCACATGAGGTTTTCATCAACAAAAACATTCTAGTCAGATAAATACTCCTGAAGCTCCGAATTCCCTTTTTGGGGTTTCTACCCGTGAGTATCCTATTAATTTAGTGTGTTTGAGGTAAAAAGGATTCTCAATCACAGAATGTATATGAATAAAATTTGGCAGTATGCAAGATAATGACCCAAATTAAGACATAGGATATTTTTGCCGAAAAAAAAGAAGAGAACCGGAAAAACGCCAAAATTTTTGTCAAAAGCAAATTTGACAGAACGAAGTCTATATATACATCTACACTAATATTATAAAGAGGAAAACTTTGTTTGTTTGGTTGTAATGAATAGGCTCAAAAACTACTTGACTAATTTTTGACATTCTTTCACCATTCGAAAGCTACATTATTCACGAGTAACATAGACTACATTTTATTTTGAAAAAAATAGGGTTCCTTAAGATATTTGGATTTTTCGGACACAAACTGAAAAAAATCAACCAAAGAAGTTACTTATTTTGCGTACGCTGCCTAAACTACAAAAGATAGAACCATAAAATGTTAAAATTAATTGTAGATCTTATAAATATCTACAAAAAAGTCCGCGACACACTATACCCATCTATCTCTAGTGAGGCACAACAACCACATCTATTCTACATCTACACTAATATTATAAAGAGGAAAACTTTGTATGTTATATTTATAAACGTTGTGATTGAAGCGTGCCACAGTCGTTGGTATTGGAGACATGTCTTAAGATAAAAGACAACATTACAATTACACGGGCCGAGTATTCAATTCAGTGTTCTGCTGTGTTTAGTGTGGATATGATTGCCTATCTAAACTAATTTAAATAGATGTGTAGTGTCGGTGCAGAATAGCACTATCCCGGTTCTTCCCCCGGGTGTCTTAAGAGGCGACTAAGGGTAAGGAGCTTTTTAAAATGTTTTTTGGCCGATGTGGTTGGAGACCCATCACCAACCTTGTTACCATCAACTTCCAAATATGGCTGAGGAGTTTTTAGCTCTAAAACTCTGGTTTCCTCTTTTTTGGAATTTATGGCCGTGAATATATGAATGTATACAAAATGTTATATTTATAAGCGTGATAATCGAAGCATACTACAGTCATTGGTATTGGAGACATGTCTTTAGATAAAAACCAACATTACAATTACACGGGCGAGATATTCAATTCACTGTTCTGCGGTCGGACAGTTTAGTATGGATATCCTATTAATATTATAAAAGTGAAAGTTTAGAGGTTTGTATGTTTGAAAAGACTTCTCAATTACAGAATGTATATAAAGGTCGAGTAGTGCCGGCTCAGAATGTCGCTACCCCTTTCTACCCACGGTTGTCGTAAGAGGCGACTAAGGGTATTGGGGCTTTTTATTGGATTTTTGGGCGATGCGATTGGAGACCCATCACCAAAAACCTTTATTTTTACCATCTTTTCCCCACTCAACTTCCAAGAGTGGCTGAGGAATTTATAATTCCTTAGCTCTGGCTACCCCTTCTAGGGAATTATAGCCGTGAGTATATGTATGTATGAAATTCAGCGGAATGCTAGATAATGACCCAAATCATAACATTGGAAACTTTTTATCGCGGAAAAATTTGGCCAATAAAATATTCACGCCTGAACTGAACTCAGAGTACCGGAAAAAAACACCTAAAGTTTGGCATAAGCAAATTTACTGTACAAAGTCTGTCGGATTAGCTAGTGCATTTATATGTGAGGAGTGTGGTTTGAAAGATGATTTCGCAAAAAGAGCTAATAAGAATGGTTAAATATCTTAGAGAACGACACCTGCTGGGCAAGCACGAGCGCTATTTTATCGACACGATAACGGTTAGAACGAGATGGCAGTATACGATACTAAGTAAGTGCGTAAGAGATGGCTGCTTTATCCCACGCGATAACTAGTTTAAACACGGCTCGTTCTTGCCCTGCTGGACCAAAAAGAGAGTTTGCTCGAAAATTCAGGCGTTCAAAGTATGAGGAATAAAAGAGCGTGTATGAAATGATTGATGGATGTGAATGAAGCTCGAGAGGTTTGCCAGTATCGTACAATACATACATACATATATACATATACTCACGGCTATAAATCCCTAGAAAGGGTAGCCAGAGCTAAAGAAGTACAAATTCCTCAGCCACTTTTGGAAGTTGAGTGGGGAAAAGATGGTAAAAAAAAAGATTTTTGGTGATGGGTCTCCAACCGCATCGCCCAAAAATCCAATTAAAAGCCCCAATACCCTTAGTCGCCTTTTACGACACCCGTGGGTAGAAAGGGGTAGCGACATTCTAAGCCGGGACTACACGGCAAAGTATCGTACAAAGTAGCGATAAAAAGTCACTGCTTACCCCAATGGGAAATAATGCCGTGTGTATTATGTATGTACGTATATGTATACACTTTTATTTACATTTCAGTTTATTTAAATTTCAGAGAGCAACTATCTATAAGTAATTTTTCATCGATGGAAATTTTTAAGTGATAAACGCTAATTTCAATACTCAATACTCAATAGACTGAGAATGCTTGACTATATGTCGCAGGAATTCCTATGATATGGCCGTTAAACTGTATAATGCCATAAGTGACGATTTGAAACAGATGAATCTAATTAAATTCAAAACAAAACTGTTTAATTATCCTGTAACAAATTGCTTTTATAATGTGAATGATTTTTTCAACATATGTGACATTTAAAAATTATATTTGACATGATATATTGACATGATATATTTTTAATGTGTAATTATTTCCTTAATTTTAATTTCTTATTGTGTGTGTTTTTATTTTAATTGTATTGTAGTTATTATTTTTTCTTTTTTTGACATTTTAAATAACATTGATATTGTAATATAGTATGAATTTTTGGATTGACTAGATGGGACTATTAGGACATGAATATTTACACGCTTAATGGCAGAACAAGCTCAGGACATAATTTTAAATAAGAACTTGTTAAAACTCTTGTTTTCGTAATAAAGCATTTTTTTTTTATTGCGTTCCACAATGGTTTTCTTAGATGTTAAGTATTTAATTATGTTACAGCATTGTGGACCCTGTTGGGCACAGCAATAAGAGGAGAGGACGAAGTAATTATAATTTATCATTGAGATATTCACTTAGACTATAATAGCATTTATTTATTAGTAGCTCCTTAAGATTTTTTGAGAAATTAGCTATAGTGGCTTCCTCTCTTAGAGGTTTTGGCAGTTTATTATAAATTTTTATTACCATAGAATGTGGACTAGATGCGTGCATTGCAAGGTTAGAGGTAGGCAGAGTCAACTTGTCTCTGTTACGAAGTGTAATGCTAATAGGTACATTATGTTTGGTAGGAAATAGATTAGTGTTATTTTTTACATGTTTGCAGATCTCAAATATGTAGATGGAAGGTAGTGTTAGCAATTTGAGTTCTTTGAAATGGGGTCTACAGCTGTCCGTTTGTTTTATATTTACTAAAATTCGTATGAGTCTTTTTTGCAGTATAAGTAATGTAGGTGCGTCGACGCTATTTCCGCAGAGAATTATGCCGTAATTAATTTATTTATTTATTAGACGTAATAGTTACTCGGAGAACCTTTGCTGCTCAGGCAGGGTGATCCTTTAGATACGCCAATGTTACCTTTTATAGTAATATAGAAACTACACAACTAAACTCATAAAAAAATCGAAATCGTATCCATACTAAACTGTCGCCGTTGACAGAATAATCTCAAAGAAAAGAAATGATTCAATCTTGTATATTTAGTACCCTGCGCTTGTCTTTCTCCCTTCTCTATGCAAATTAGCGTCTCCCTTTGTCTCAAATTTATTTTTACATCTTTTACTGTTGAATTTAAAGGACGAATGACTCTAAAGAAAAAACTTCCGGCGGAAATAGAAGAATTAATTTGTGATGAATTTCAATTTGAATTGCGAATATTGTTCCTTTTTGAAAGTGTCTTTGGATTTTTTTTTCTTAATTGTAGTCATTGTTGGTATTTTATGTTATGAGTATCGTAAAACAACCTACTTAAGTATACTCCCGATGTTACATCTACTATAGGTAAACAAGTTCCATCGATTGCCACTTTATACGAACGAATTTCACATTACAAACATACATATAGTCACGGCTATAAAGCCCTAGAAGGGGTAGCCAGAGCTAGGGAATTAAAAATTCCTCAGCCACTATTGAAAGTTGCGTGGAGAAAAGATGGTGAAATAAAGGTTGTTGGTGATGGGTCTCCAACCGCATCGCCCAAAAATCCGGTAAAAGCCCCAATACCGTTCACGAAAATCACATTATACAAATATATTATTTAGGTGTATTTTATACTAATAATATCACAATAAATTATCTTTGTATATTTTTTAATCTTATTATATTCGTTTGGTCTGGTGGGAAATTCATCTCTATAAATTATCCAAATTAGAGCCAATATATAATTATTTTGTTTCAATACCTATTTTAACTTACGATATTTTATATTAACAATGTAACTATTGGTCGAAACTTTATAGGTCTAAAACTTCTTTGTATTTTTGTCTTGCTTGAAATATTGTACCGTTTGTTTCTCACAGAAATAAATAAATACATACATACACTCACGGCTATAAAGCCCTAGGCGGGGTAACCAGAGCTAAGGAATTAAAAATTCCTCGGTCACTTTTGGAAATTGAAAGGGGAAAGGATGGTAAAATAAAGGTTGTTGGTGATGGGTCTCCAACCGCATCACCCAAAAAAGCCCTTAATAGCTCAATTACCGTTAGTCGCCTCTTACGTACACCCACTGGAAGAAATGGAGTAGTGCTATTCTAAGCCTTCTATGACTAAGTAGTAAATTTTATAAAAAAATATAAAAATATTACAAAAGAAAAGAAGATCAACAATGGAATACAGCACATTAAACACAGATATACATTTAAAATAATATTACTTGTACTTAAATGAGATATCCATTAAATTAAAAAAAACAACCTTTTTAACATACTTACGATTTTAAGTATGTACTTAAGATTCTATTTCAAAGCTCTACTTAACTGTTTGTAGGATTAAATTGAGAAAAGAGCTTCCAACCAATCTATCTAAACGTTTAACATTCAATAACAAACTTACATTGATCGTATCTCTGTACACCCTCGTTCCTTGAAGCGATATTTCATATTTTAATATCACCGAGAACATGTGTGACGTCGTGTTAATATCATTTCTGTCTACCCTCCGAGGTTTATTAAATTTATAGCTCTATTTCTCTTGTCTTTATTTTCGTGAGACTGAGATTTTTGGTTATATTTAAGAATAGAAAACTTTTTAATGTTCATCACAGATAGAGTAATTTTAAACATACTATTTATTAAATTAAGAGTGGTAATATTTGAGTTGTGTAGCGCCGCTTAAAATAGCACTACCCCATTTCTACCGGAGTGTACGTAAGAGGTGGATAACGGTATTGGGATTTTTAAGGGAACAATGGGCGATGCGGTTGGAGACCCATCGCCAACAACCTTCATTCTACCATCTTTTCCCCACTCAACTTTCCAAAAGTGGCTGAGGAATTTCTAATTCGTTAGCTCTGGCTACCCCTTCTAGGGATTTATAGCCGTGATTATATGTATGTATGTATTTAAAAGTGGCTTTGAGTTGGTATGTTTGTATCCTGTTCTCCATTTTTTTACTTGAATATTGCTTTTTATTTTACTTCTACTTTCTCATGCTCAAGCCATTAGATTATATTAGGGTAGGCAGAGAGCAAAGGATATCAGTTCTATATTTGACTCTTGATTTTGTAGTTTAAGTGTACATTAACCTAATAAGATAATAAAAGTATAGATTGGTCAACCTCCATCGTAATTTTAATATATAAACTGCTAAAAACTGCGTTGGTTAAGAAAAGCATTAATTCATTTCTTCCTGCGGTTGTTACAAGGGCTACTTAGAATATTAAGTATTTTTAATGGATTATTTAGCTGTGTAGTGTCGGCTTAGAATAACACTTCCCCATTTATTCCGGTGGGTGTACGTAAGAGGCGACTAACGGTATTGGGGTTTTAAAGGGATTTTTGGGCGATGCCGTTGGAGAACCATCACCAACAACCTTTATTTTACCATTTTTTCCCTACTCTACTTTCCAAAACTGGCTTTCTTCTGATTCTTCTTCTGAACTTCTGATTTCCTAGCTCTGGCTACCCCTTCTAGGGAATTATATCCTATCTCCTAAATATAAAATACGGTATAGAAAAATTCTCTCTATTGCCTGATAAAAACAACCTTTATTTTACTATTATTTTCCCACTAAACTTCCATAGATGGCTGAGGAAATGCTAATTCAGAAGCCCTTGCTGCCCTTTCTAGGGTTTTATAGCCGTAAGTATATTTTGGAATGTTTATACAACCAATTTTTTATCAGGCAATAGAGAGAATTTCTCTATACTGTATTTTATATGTAGGAGATAGGATATAATTCCCTAGAAGGGGTAGCCAGAGCTAGGAAATCAGAAATTCCTCAGCCACTTTAGGAAGTTGCGCAGGGAAAAGATGGTAAAATAAAGGTTTTTGGTGATGGGTCTCCAACTGTATCGCCCAAAAATCCTTAAAAGCCCCAATACCGTTAGTTGCCTCTTGCGTTCACCCACCGGAAGAAATGGAAATGGAATTAAAATTGTCTTTTTTATTCCTGCCATCTACACGTGGCATATAAAACTCAACCCTTTCGCCGTCAATTAACCCCAGGTTTATTAGAAGAGGAGAAATTTTAATAATTTACGGCTCAATCTGAACGGAGCGCCATTTTTCGGTTTAATTAAATCTGGAGTGAAGGGTAACGTCGCACCCATAGTGATTTTGAGGTTAAGTTTGGAGTGCAATGTTTTATAGCGTTAATGGTACGTTATTTTACAAAAATCTTTTAAAGATAGTAATTAATTTACATACATATGTATACGTACACTATAAATCCCTAGAAAGAGTAGCCAGATCTAAGGAATCAGAAATTCCTCAGCCAGTTTTGGAAAATGGTAATGGAAGATGGTAAAATAAAGGTTGTTGGTGATGGGTCTCCAACCGCATCGCCCAAAAATCCCTCAATTGCCAAGCTATGATATTATAAATCTATCTTCGTACCTAACTTAAGTAACTTATCGATTATTAACGTAGTATTAGTTCGATATTACATAAAATTTTGAGATTCTTTGGGCCCTGACCATGATTTCTACAATACCCTTTCAATAGCGTAGTAAAACATACATATATATGTATACTCACAGCTATAAATCCCTAGAAGGGGAAGCCAGAGCTAAGGAATTAAAAATACCTCAGCCACTTTTGGAAAATTTAGTGGGGAAAAGATGGTAAAGTAAAGGTTGTTGGTGATGGGTCTCCAACGCATCGCCAAAAATGCCTTAAAAGCCCCGATACCGTTAGTCGCCTCTTACGTACACCCATCGGTAGAAACGGGGTAGTGCTAGCGTAGTAAAACTCCTAACATAACCCGCTCTATTGACTGTTTTGATGTTGTTATAGGACTGTGTTTTTAAACCTAACATGATTAATTTTGTACATTTGTTTAAAAAAATGCTTGAGTAACATGTAAAAAAAGGAATATTGAGATGGTTTGGGCACATCGAGAGGATGGATGATAGGAAATTTGTAAAAGGTATCTATAAGCTAATGTGGAACGTAATGTTAGTAGAGGACGGCCATGAAAGACACAGTTGGACCAAATTGAAAGTGTGCTCAAAAAGGCAGGCGTCCGAAGCATGAAGAATAAAAGAGCATGTATGAAAAGATTGATGGATGTAGATGAAAAAAAAGAGGTTTGCCAGGATCGTACGAAGTGGCGATCGATAGTCTCTGCCTACCCCAATGGGAATTAACGGCGTGAGTATATGTATGTATATATGTATGTAAACATGTAAATGCCTCAACCTCTTTTTAGTTATCAAATATAAAACAGATTCTATGATTTGTGTTACTCATATACAAAAGGTTGAATAGTGATTTCTATATATATCCTAAAACATTTTATGATTGCAAAAAATGAAAATCTATGTGGTTCGAGGATAGAATATATGATGAGATGGAGTCACTACTCCAAGAATGATAGAGGCTTGATTATAATATGTACTAGCTGTGCCCGCGACTTCGTCTGCGTGGAATGGTGAATTTTCGAAGCATATTTAGAACAACATATACGTCGTGTAGTGCCGGTTTAGAATGTCGCTACCCCTTTCTACCCACGGGTGTCGTAAGAGGCGACTAAGGGTTTTGGGGCTTTTTATTGGATTTTTGGGCGATGCGGTTGGAGACCCTTCACCAAAAACCTTTATTTTTACCATCTTTTCCTCACTCAACTTCCCAAAGTGGCTGAGGAATTTATAATTCCTCAGCTCTGGTTACCCCTTCAGGGAATTATAGCCGTGAGTATAGGTATGTATGTATGTATATACGTCGTCTGATTAATTAAAATTTACTTTATATTAATTTTTCTCTGTCACAAACATTTAATATATGGCCATCGGGGATGAAAGCATACAGGATATTATATGATAGAGCCGGTAATCTGTGACAGAGCCACATATAACTGACCGTGCGAGAAACAGCTGATACTTAGATCTTTACCCATAAGTTTCAGCGACTAACCTTGGGCTTTATTAATTTCATATTATAACATAACATAAACGTTCACGCCGTTTATTCCCGAAGGGGTTGGCAGAGGTACCAATACTTCTGAACTTACACGGCAGCGCCATCTAGTGTCCAGAGAAGGTACCCACGTTTTGCTTAGACAGTGTACCCACGTGTTAGGGAGCAGGCCTATCGCCGTTCTGTACGAATACACTGTCACATGACTAAGTACAACTCAGCCATGTGGGTTTCCTCACGATGTTTTCCCTCACCGTTATTAATTATCATAGCAAAACAAAGGCTGACTGGAAACTGGTTTTGTTTAAAATCAATTGAAAAATGTTTTGGAGTGAAAGGAATCCGAAGAATGAAAACACTGTGACATATTCCACACCCTGTTAAAATCTCTGATTCTATCAGATTCCTTTGGAAATTGCCATTGCAAAGTTTTAAAGAACTTAAATTTCTTAGAAAAACTATGTATATGCCTACTTTTAATTAAATTTTGAATGCTGGCAGTCCAGGAGCATTTAATGATACTAAAAATTCTACTGGGTAGCTTGTAGATTCTCATATACATATACTCACGGCTATAAATCCCTAGATGGGGTAGCCAGAGCTAAGGAATCAGAAATTCCTCAGCCACTTTTGGAAAGTTAAGTGGGGAAAATATGGTAAAATAAGGGTTGTTGGTGATGGGTCTCCAACCGCATCGCCCAAAAAACCCTTTAAAGCCCCAATACCGTTAGTCGCCTCTTACGTACACCCGCCGGAAGAATTGGGGTAGTGCTATTCTAAGCCGACACTACACAGCACATGTAGATTCTCCTTATTCCATAACTCTGTTAATGCAGATATATTCAAACATAAGCTTAAACATATCTCGTACAATATATAATTCATTAATTATTATAATTATTATGTATACAATATTGTATGTATTTATTTTCTTTAGTATGTTAAGTAACATGTCAATAGACGATGGTAGATTTAGTAATAAGTTAAATAATTGTGCAAGTTGTCAACACACCTAGTAGGGTGGTTTTCATATATTTTATAAAAAAAATGTTTTTAAACGTGTATGTTAACTGCCTGTTGTGTGATGCAAATAAATAAATAAATAAATAAATTTAACATAATCCGGAAAAAAGCTCAAAATTTCAACGTTGATTGTTGTTGCTTGGTCGTTTCATACATACTTATACTCACGCGATACGGCGATAGGCCTGCCCCCTATCACGTGAGTACACTGTCCATGCAAAACGTGGGTACTCTGAACACCAGGTGACAAAGTCACGTGATGTTCAGAAGTATTAGTACCTCTGCCAACCCCTTCGGGGATATTCGGCGTGAACGTTTATGTTTATGTTATGTTATGTTATATACTCACGCCACTATTTCCAATTGGGGTAGGCGGAGACTATTGATCGCCACTTTGTACGATCCTGGCAAACCTCTCTAGCTTCGTTTACGTCCATAAATATTTTTATACGTGTTTTTTTATTTTTCATATTTTGGACGCCTGCCTTTTTGAGAATACACACTATCACTGTCGTTTCATGGCGTCAAAATAGCTCTTTCGCCAAACCAGGAATTTTTGCAAGTTTGTATTTGCGTTGCGCTTTCATACACAGGTGTTATGAGGTCTCGCATTGATAAAATTATGTTGCATAGGTTTTTTAATGACGATACACGCCATTACCAACTTTTTACCATTTCAAGGCATCACAAAACTGACAACATTCTACCATACCTCCTATAATGGCGAATTTGGAGTTATTACACCCGGGTGAATATAAAAATTCTGATTGCTCTTTGTTCCCCTATGGAATAATTTAAATTTCCCCTCCACAATCTGGATCTTCTATCGATCTTGACATCTTTCTATTGGTTCAAAAATCAGTTGACATACAGCCGTGACTGGCGTTCGTCAGCAGTTTAATCTCGCCGAATTTCCTTAACTCATTCTCCCTCAGCTAATAAATATATTTTTTCGCTCTGGTGGGTTTGCTCATAGTCTCTCCAGCCATTTGTGATCTTTGTTGATATTCATCATCATTTTTAAGAAGTCTATCATCGTTATGTCGCTTTCTATCTGCTGTTAATCGCGATTCATAATTGAATTGTATTCAAGTAAATCACAATATCCGAATGCTAGTTGCCTATACTCTCAAGGAGAAGTGCGTTATCTAGGAATAGCTAAATAATTGAATGGATTGGTTGCTGCTGGCCCCCTGGCTTCCGCCCTGGTGGGGTTCAAGCTAAATCAAATAGAGCTTATAGAAGCAGCACGGCTTTTGCCTCGCTTTATATAGCCACGGACGCCCAGGTGCGAGGCGTGTACTATACACACCCTGATTTCCATAACAAATGTTCCCCGTGATTCTCTAAATTTGCATTATCTTTTTGTTTATGATCCGATTGACTTAAAATAAGCATTAAATGTTAAAAGAAGCTTATTACAATACATTTGTAAAAATTGCGTCTAAATTAAATGAGCCGTTTCTGATATTAGCGTGCACAAACATACAGACAAACAGACAAACAAAAAAAAACATAAACATAACATAAACGTTCACGCCGAATATCCCCGAAGGGGTTGGCAGAGGTTCTAAAACTTCCGAACATCACGTGACTTTGTCACCTGGTGTTCAGAGTACCCACGTTTTGCATGGACAGTGTAATCACGTGACAGGGGGCAGGCCTATCGCTGTTTTGTACGAATACACTGTCACATGTCAACTAAGTACAACTCAGTCGTGTGCGTTTCCTCACGATATGTTTTCCCTCACCGTTAACAACCGTGATAAATTAACCACACATATGTCTTTAGAAAAGACAAATTGGTGTAGGCCCGACCCAGGATTTGAACACTAGTCGTTTGCACGACAACCGAGTGTTCTACCCACTGGGCTATCACGGTTTCTACAAAAAAAAAGTTAATTACAATTTCATATTCGGCATCGATATTATAACAGCCCCTGCTATTTTTAACACGCTTTTATTAGGTCGACCTGTATGTATGTAACTATGTAATCAAATCTAAGAAAACTAATTTAACCATCTTCTAAAGGTCATAGCGTTATGAAAATTGGCAGTTGTATGTGATTTCGATGACAATACAATAATATGGTACTGTCGAGCTGATCTGATGATGGAGCCGGAAGATATGAACTGGAACCTCATGATGGATGATCGTATCATAGCCGTGTTTGGACTTGTTAAAAAGGTCTTGTAATGAACGTTGACCATGATTAGGTTTCAAGGTCTGATGATGAAGCCGGAAGATAGGCACTAGCATTCCATGATGAAATATCGTATCATAGCCGTGTTTGGACTTGTTAGAAAGGTCTTGTACTGAACCTTGACCACGATTAGGTTTTAAGGTCTGAATACAATAATATGGTACTGTCGAGCTCATCTGATGATGGAGCCGGAAGATATTAACTGGAACTTAATGATAGATGATCGTATTATAGCCGTATTTGGACTTGTTAGAAAGGTCTTGTAATGAACTTTGACCACGAAACGAACTTTGACCACGATTAGGTTTCAAGGTCTGAATACAATAATATGGATGTTTAAAATATGCCATTAGCAAAGACTAAAAAGCATAAAATAAATTAATAGTTTAAAAAACACTAAAAAACACGCTTTTATAAGTGCACTTAAAAGTCAAAAATAAATTACGGGTCGTTCAAGTTGTCTCTATTTCTGGGCTGAAGTGTAAACTATGTGCTTTTAATTATAATATTTGATTGTAAAAGCGTGGGGTGCTGGAGCAGGAAAAACTTTCTTGTAAACAAATACACGAACAAAAACTCTACATTTTGCTACTGTTGACTAGTACTTTGAACAGACTGTTTAATATAGAGCCTCCAACTAGTGGTGCTGCAACTCTAGTTAGAGTGCCGATCTCTGTAACCTGCTTCCCGAAACATCGCTTAACTTGATTTCTTAGCAAGGTTTACAAAAAATCTTTCCTTTTCCAGCGCCCCACGCTTTTACTATCAAATATTATAATTAAAAGCACATAGTTTACACTTCAGCCCAGAAATAGAGACAACTTGAACGACCCGTAATTTATTTTTGACTTTTAAGTGCACTTATAAAAGCGTGTTTTTTAGTGTTTTTTAAACTATTAATTTTCAAATATATTTCCATTGTACAGACACCACTTTTCTAGAATTTTATTATATGTAAAGATATATACAGTCACATGTCCTAACATTAACTCATACACACAAACACTCTCTCTCACACACACATACAAACTATTTAGTTAATAAATTTATTGTGATAAGTTAATTTGATTTATTGTAGTAAGTTAATTTTATTTTATTGTAATAATATTTTTTATTGTTCTTAGATAGGAGCGACGTCTTCAAACATAGAGTTTTAAGTTTAAATGAGGACATAGGACGTTTTAATTTACGTAGCCTTGTTTTACTTAATAAAATCATTTTTTTTAATGAACGTTCAAATATATATTTTGTTTGACTCTATCATCATTTTTCTTGTTTGAAGCATATAATTATGTATTTTTTTTCAACTTTGTACAACATGAACGGTTAAATCTTCGAGGAATATTCACAAATCAAAAAAGAAAATGTACCTTTTTAGACGTGCAGATAACTCATCTAATAATGAACAACTGAATCATTCATAATACGATAATAACACAAAAATCGAGCAATAAGGTCCGAATCCAATAATGAGGCCACAAACGCCTGACGCGGCTGAAATCCTCCGTATCAGCGTCTGCCCGCGGTCCGTGCAATAAATAAAAAAAACTGTCAGTTGTTTAATTGAAATATCGAGAGGGGAGCGTTCAGATTGATTTGGCGGGAGATATGTGGATTTTGCACGTGTGGAGAAACGATTTTGTGTCTGTGTTTTAATATCTCTGTATTTTTTACGGTGTTTGATTTATTATTTGACTGGGACGGTAATTTTATGGAAACTTTATCAGTGAAGAGTTTTAGCGGCCTGACTGAGTAATAGATAAAGAAATAACGTAGAGTGTAAACAGAACACAAACGGATGGAAAAATTACATTGGCTAAAAAAAAGATAAGTTATTCCAAAGTATACAGAAACGAAGACCATAAATCAGCTTTTAAATGGATATTATAAAAATAGTATTCAGACTTTCTTAAATACTGATTGGTCACTTTTAACTAATACTAACATACATATACATACATATACTCACGGCTGTAAATCCCTAGAAGAGGTAGCCAGAGCTAAGGAATTAGAAATTCCTCAGCCACTTTTGGAAATGGTAGTGGGGAAAAGATGGTAAAAATAAAGGTTGTTGGTGATGGGTCTCCAACCGCATCGCTCAAAAATCCCTTAAAAGCCCCTATACCGTTAGTCGCCTCTTACGTACACCCACCGGAAGAAATGGGGTAGTGCTATTCTAAGCCGACACTACACAGCTAACCTGTGCATATATTTTGCAACATACTCTAATGTCTCAAAGATAAATATCAAATTGCCAGTCAAAGAGATTTAAAATTACGATAGATCTAAATGTAGCGTCATGTAAAAATATATTAATGTATCTTTTCACATGTATCGGTAAAGCAAAATGCTACTGAAACGTGTGAAAATGGTCTGTTAATGTGATGAAAATTCAACATTATGTGGAAGTAATGTTAGAGCGCACACTACTGCGGACTCACTCGCACATAGCAGCGTCTCAGTCATATTCCTACATCGCGGTACGTAAATGTTTTTTGAGCTAATTATAAATACACAATTACAAGTTATTCAGCAGGGCCCTCTATCCGATTCAGCTTAGGTACACTCTTTTGCCCCACCAGGGCGGCCCTCAGCTGCCCGGCACACATAAAGTCATGGTGAAGCCGCACAGGCCACAGGGCCAGCAGTAACCGATCCTTTCAACAAAAAAAAAAGAGTTACTCTGCAGGGTGTAATGGACAGTATTTATTTTATTTATTTACTAGCTTTTTGCCCGCGACTTCGTCCGCGTGGACTTCATTTTTTGCATCCGGTTTACATTCAAAATACCAAAACACTATCTTAACTTCTATTTTTTATATACATTTATATTCCCGCAGGCGTTGTAAAGGATATAAAGGACATTGACCCTTTCTAAGTGATTGTTGGGCGATGAAGTTGGTGAGCCATCACTAAAATCTTTATTTAAGTACCTTTTCCCTAATCTATTTCCAAAAGTGGATGAAGAATTACTATCTCTGAAGCTATGGCTACCCTTTTATAGAATTTAGATAATTGATTGATAGATGAATATCATAAATTCAATCGCACCAAGTTTTATGTTTCTAGATACTAAAATGACATAAATCTCTATATTAACTGTCATTTGCTATATCAACCCCTTAGGGGTTGAGTTCCAAAAAAAACCTTTTTAATTTTTCATAAGAATCATGAACCAAACCATTTTGTACTAAGTTTCTATGTTCAAAATGAGAATATCTTAGTAAGTACAAATACGAATAGTAGTTTGGCGCTTCGGCGGCGGCCCGGTGCTGCCTCTTACACTGACCGTTGATGATAGTGGGAGAGCTTGCAGCGATTGCTCGGGAATATGGGGATGGTTAGTGCTTGCTATTATTATATATACTGCTATTCAAATTCAATACTAACAAATCAAAAATAATAATACAAAAAAAAAGCTTGAATCACCTGAGATACGAACCCGGAACGATTGATTAATAATAGTTCTACTTCTAAAAAAATATTCATAGTAGTTAGTTGTACCGCTACGCCATTACTGTAAACTGTATCAATAAGATTTTTATTTATTTATGGTTGATGAAATATATTTTGGGTTTATATACTCCAATAAAGAAGAAATCATACCGCGATGTAGAAAGTACCGACAACGCCATCTATTGGTAAACATGCAAACAACGCCGCGCTCTTTTATAAGGTTTCAGCTGAAAGGTTGAAGATTTCGCTGCTAAAACCCATTAGTGATTCCGGTATAAAAGTACTCTATAATTTAATTTGGACTTCTAGCTATATGTCTGCAAAATTTCAAAGCAATCGGTTCGGTAGTTGCGGCGTGAAAGAAGCACAAATAAACAAACAAACAAACTCACTTTCCGATTTATAATATTAGTATGGATTTACACAAACCATAAACATTGCAGATATAAACCTCATTCGTTTATGTTTCACTTTAACATAATTATACATTCACAGTATATCTCTGCTGTTCCCACCAGTTTACGAAATTATATCACATAGTTACGTGAATTCGGACATTATAAACTATGTGTTTAAACTGCATTGTTGTACCCCAATGGGAAGACTGTTAACAACCATGATAAATTAACCACACATATGACTTAAGAAAAGACAAATTGGTGTAGACCCGACCCGGGATTTGAACTCACAACTGTTTGTTTACGAGCGGGTGTTCTACCCATTGCAATTGGACTAACTTGTCGTTCTATGAAAAATATATGTTTCGCCGTGTAGTGTCGGCTTAGAATATCACCACCCCATTTCTACCCGTGGGTAGTCGTAAGTAAGGGTATAGGGGCTCTTTAAGTGATTTTTGGACGATATGGTTGGAGACCCGTCACTGAAAACATTTATTATTACCAGCTTTTCCCAAATCAACTTTCAAAAGTGGCTGAGGAATTTCTCATTCCAAAGCTCTGGCTACTCCGTTAAGGGATTTATAGCCGTGAGTATATGTATGTGAGGAAATGGGGTAGTGTTATTCTAAGCCAACACTACACAGCGATTTAAATTCCTTTAAATCTTTCAAAATACCATAGATAAAACAACATTAGATAAAAAACACAAAAGTTTAAATCAAAAGAAAGATTAATGAATGCGAAATGAGTTCCGAAATTAAAATCAAACAACCTCTTTCGTTCTCCTTGGGGAACTCTTTTGTGCGCGAAGAAGGTCGAGTATTTGAACTTTCAGATTTCTTAACTAATTGTTTCTTAGATTCTTTAGCCAAGTTTGGATACATTGTTATTATAACAATATTGTAGTATAATAATATTAAATATTTATTCTGTTTTAAAAGTATTAACACGTGAAGATTGAAAAATGTAAGTCACCATGCATTTTCAAGTCATAAATAACATATAAAAAATATAACAATATAAACAACATATCGACGCTAGAAAGGCAGAATGTATTAAGCGCCACTTTTGGTGAAATTGAGTTATATACATCGTTAGAATCGCCTGATTTTTCTCTTTCGAATGGTGTGGGTCTCGTTTTGATCTGAGCACTTTTTTGGCGCTTAATACGTCGGTGATTTTGGAAATAATGATACTTTTTTTTGTATTAACAACCACCCTTTTATATGGTTTGTAAGTTCAAACATACATTATAATAAGAAAGGAATATAAAACAATTTACCCTTCCTGAAATAGTTAAAGACTTTGCGTTAATTCATTTTTATCAAATGTTGATTTTCAATCTTTACTCAGTTAAGCATTTTTACCTGCTTGTGTTATAAACAATAATTGATATAAACCAAAATGACTTTCTTTCATTAAGCACATTTTGTGAGTTAAAACGTTTTACTTGTTTGTATTTTAAGCTCACTGGCACATAAACTATTTCGCCGTTCGGCTTTCTTCACTTTTTTGGCTGTTAATACAAGTTTACTTGAATCAGTCTTATGGTACAATTGGCACTTAAGCTGTTTTTGTGATCTGTAAATAATTTATATTTGCGACATAAAACAATTCAAAAGAACCTTAACGAACCAGAATATGGTCGTTAGACTGCTATTAAGTAAGCTTTATTGCTCAAAAACGCTAATATTATAAATAGGAGTGGTTGAAAAACTGTCGCTTCAGCCACCCGCGGGGCTTCATCGGGAGAGGGCGGGTGTTGGTGTGCCACTTGGCGCCGTCTGCGCAGTGTGATTACGTAGGTACAGAACTTGATTTCTTCGTTGGTATTATAATTATTCGGTACCTATCAATTATTACAAATGATCATCATTTACAGGCCCAAAGCATCGTACTTATAACAAAATGTCTAAAAGTTTCTTACTTGCTCTCGCAAATATTCAGGTTATAATCTGACCATATACAAAAGCCAAACACAAGAAGTATATTGTTAAGAAACGAGGTGGTAATGAAATTGCGACTATCCTCACAAAATATATTAAAATGGTTGATGAACGGCGGACGGTAAAGAATTTACTTGTGTATAGTGACAGTTTTGCGGTGGGCAAAATCGCAACAAAATTGTTTTTGCAGCGGTTCACACAGCGGTGCAGGCATGTAAATATATTAAAACAATACGAATGAATTTTCTGCTTCCGGGTCATACTTCTATACCTGTAGACAGTTCTATACTTGTAGACCTTCCAAAGGTTGTCTGGAAGAGATCGCTTTTAGCGATAAGACCGCCGGTTGTACCTCACTGTAAACTGTATGATAATTTCTTTTGTAAATTTGTGTTTGATGTACAATAAAGAGTTATTCTATTCTATTCTATTCTAGACAGTGTTCATGCTGAAATCGAAAGAAGCGTAGAGAACATGATTGTATTTTCGCCTTCACAAAATGGGCAACAGTTTTTGAGCTGGCGAGAAAGAATCCCAAATCCAGGCTTGGGACTTTATAGCTGATAAATATTTCAAAAACAATCTTGCTGGTAAAATCAGTAAGGTCCGAATATTAACTTTTAGAGAGATCATGTCAAGCATTGTAATAAAAAAAGGCATGAGCGACTCTGCTTTTGCAGAAAAAGAAGAAGTTATCAGTAGAAACAGACGCCTTGAAGATAACTTATACAATAACAGACTCCCTGTCCCAAAACAAAAACATACATACATACATACATATACTCACGGCTATGAATCCCTAGATGGGGTAGCCAGAGCTAAGGAATTAGAAATTCCTCAGCCACGTTTGGAAAGTTCAGTGGGGAAAAGATGGTGAGATAAAGGTTGTTGGTGATGGGTCTCCAACCGCGGCGCCCAAAAATTCCTTAAAAACCCCATACCGTTAGTCGCCTCTTACGTACACCCACCGGAAGAAATGGGGTAGTGCTATTCTAAGCCGACACTACACAGCAAACAAAAACACCCAAAATAAAAACATGGAGATTTAATGAAGCTTTGTAAGACATTCGCCATCCCACGGAGATACAATGAAGAATACTTTAGCCTACAACCTTGCAATGCTAAATAGACTTTGCAAGATAATGTTGATGATGAAGCTTTCTAGATGCTTCTATATTTAATATGATTTGTTTTTTTTACCCTAAGTAACAGGACGGTTTTTTTTGGGATAAGTACCCGCTTAAGTTTATTGATTAATTCTTCCGGTGGGTGTACGCAAGAGGCGACTAACGGTATTGGGGCTTTTAAGGGATTTTTGGGCGATGCGGTTGGAGACCCATCACCAACAACCTTTATCTCACCATCTTTTCCCCACTCAACTTTCCAAACGTGGCTGAGGAATTTCTAATTCCTTAGCTCTGGCTACCCTTTCTCGGGATTTATAGCCGTGAGTATATGTATGTATGTATGTATGTACTGATAAGAAAACCTGATATTTTATACGATCTTATGGTCAAGAAAAACTGAATGAAGACTGAAAAATGAAAACTATACTTAATAATAATGTTTATGCGTCGTATTTCTGTAACGTTTTTAAATGTGGCAAAACAAGAATGTATCTAATCAGGAATACGACCAAAAAAAGATTCAAGCTTAAAATATGATTGTTACTTTAGAATAATATTGATATTGCAATAAAACCATTACTAAAAATAAGTATATTTATATATTAATAAAATTTAATTATTATGTCCAAATACCAGTTAATTCACGCCATAAGACATTCTGCTCCGATACATTTGTTCTGTACAGTCTGTTTATTTCGTTCTTATGGAATATTTAATGTAACGTAAAATAATTAAAACATTTTGCCCCTCTGGTGGTCACATCTAATTGGTCGTTAAACCTATTTTGCATGGGAATAATCGAAAAATATGATGTCGCTTCAGCCAATTTTACCTGACCGAGATTTTAGATGCGTACGTATTATGTCCCTTATTTTTGTAAATAGAAGATGTAGAACTCTTATTTTTACAGGAATACATGGAAAATCTTTTCAATTATAACTGTTTTCATTTTCAAAGCAATATCTGCCATAGTTACAGAAATATGATTTTTTTTCAAAAAAATTAAACTTAAAATTGCTCTGGTGGACAATTTATGAAATGGCGCTTAATACATTCTGCCTTTCTAGCGTCGATATTTTATTTGCGTTTTTTTACTATGCTTCATGTCCCACAGGGCACTTATATCCCTTGCCTTTGGTCCTGTTTAGTATCGCTGTACAAGTTTGTTTTAAAGAGATTTCCGCCCGCGATTACGTACGCCTACACTATTTTCAATTATTTTTCCTTTTTTACGGAACGATTTGAGGATCCGAACTGCACTAGCCCGTTTTAAATATGTCAAAGCTGTTTTGTGCTTGCTTAAAATACCACTACCCCATTTCTTCACGCAGGTTTACTTAATAGGCGACTTAGGGTATTGGGGCATTTTAAGTGTAAACATAAGTGTCATGAGTTCAATATGATTTTGATGTTTTTTGACACTTCAATTGGAATTCTTACGAAATCTCTGACTAACTTTCTGCTAGATACGTGTAAACTACTCTTATGCAAATTTAGATCAAAATTCGTCCATGAGTAAGACATTTGTTCAATTTGAACATATTCCAAGTCAAAACTATTTGAAGTTCTATTCATCTATCTTTAGTGTTGTAACGCCGTCACGGCCCAGTTATCGATAAAGGGAGTTCACGCGCGTCTTAACATGATAAAATGGCAGCTAATAATATCCGTGTGTTGTTAGAAAACAGTCTGTCTGCGCGAGTGTTTGCTCTAGCTAATTGGAACGGGTTGTCGCTTGCGGCTGTGTTTAGTGATGTACTTTGTTTTATCGATAATATTATTGGAATTTGGGTTACGATTTCTTGATGTTTTAGGTTTTTATATTAAGAGTTAGTTGAGATCATAAGAATATTGTGAATAGATATTTAATTTGATACTTGTGTTCGTCATATAAACTATTAGAAGTGATGCGCAAGAAAGTTCATCGGCAGAAATTATTATAATTTAAATATTTTTGTTCATGAAAACCTCATGTGGGGATTATAACTAATAAGCAAAGAATAAATAAAGGAAAGAATAATTTCGACACTAAGCAAGTTTAACTTCATAGAGTTTTACTTCAAATTTGTATGTGAGTATAAAATGATAATCCAAACGGTAATCGGGAAATGGGCCAATGTTACTTGAAAGATTCCACCCGAACAAACAAAGATACTCTTGCAAGATAAATTTGAAAACAAGTGCTTTATTAATTTACTGTATTTTTTAAAGAAGTTTTCCTATTTCAGTTCTTATAAGATTAAAGCATACAATATAATATAACAAACATAATATATTCTTTTGTCCGTGTTTTTACTAATCTAGCGTACATAATCGAATTGATTCTAAACTGAACTTACAAAAAATATGTGTAATAATAGCTTTTAGTTATAAGACCATCAATTCTACAACGCAATTTGAAACTGTATTTGGGCATGGCATCACGGTCATTTTCCCTCAATATAATTGCTATTCCAAGTCGGCATGCAAAGTTTTACAAAGGTGATGCTGATTACGAAACCATTTCGAGATAATATATTTTCATCAAATCAAAATTAATAATTATTAAATCAAATCAAATAAAGCTAAGATGACTGTTATTTTACAAAAAACTGTAGCAGTGTTTGACCTTCAATGTTATTGGAAAGACGTTCGTTTTTGCAGTTTATTAATAAAATATCGAAAACCGTACGTTTGTTAAGTAAAACATAGTTGTAATTTCATTTCAGATCACAAATTCGTGATTTTTTTGCAATTAGCAACATTTTTATTAAACATTTCGCTTCATTTGCATGTTGCTACGTGATTTTTATCTGGATTTACTGTGATTGTTGTTTGTTTTTGTGTTTAAGTGTTTTAAATTTGTATGCAACGAATAAATATTTTTTTTATTTTTTTTTATTTTGTCAATCGATGACGTCATTAAGAACAAAAGTTATTCAATCTTTAAAAAATCATAACTTTACAATTACTCATTTTAAATGAAAAATATTCAAATCGGTCTTTTATTTTCGTGTTTGCTATCGAATAAAAATATAAAATAAATACAAAAAAAAAACTTTGCATACCGCCGGCACTTATTTTATCACTGTCTCATTCAAGACTAAACTTGAATGCGCACTACAAAGTCACAACATGATAGCAAGAATTTATCGACATCGATACCCAAACGTTATCATCACTTCAACTTTCTTGTTTAAATATTAATAGCGGGGACAAAGGGGTCGATTTTAGACCGCCGCAGGTAACCGCCATTGTTGAGTTTTGTTTGCGCGCGAAACTGTGGATTATGGCGGGAATTGGATAGAGACGCCATTTTGAAATTCCATTGTCCAGCTGCGAGTTAGGTTATATCACATCAAAGAAAAATATAATACAAAGTACAGTCGCCATCAGATATATCGGAGCGGTCGAGGTACTCAAATATATCTGAGCAGCAATAAATTTCAATAAATTCTCTACGGTAAATAAGGTCAAAAAGCTCTGAACATCCAATTCGCCACAAATATATGAGCAGTGGTTTTTCAATTAAATCTGAACACCCAAAGAGACAATACTATCTGAAAGCACAACTCGTCAAAGTTATCTGCTCAGACAGGGTGATCATAAATATCTGAACATTTAAGGAAAATATACCTTAAAGCACTATGCATACAGTTTAAAATTCTTAAGCGTACTACGCTAGAATACATTTTCTACACAACCACCATTTGGTTTTATCAATGTCAGAACTAAAAAGAGTCTTCTGCTGGGAGGTATGCCCCACTGGTTGTACGGTCCCAACTAGTTGTACGGTGAGTATATTATTAGAAAAAAAATACTAAGTCGTTCCCCACTGACCAACTTCATTTTTTGACAGAAACAGGTAAGTACATGGTGTTAATATAGGAATGGGTTTGTAGTTGTATAAGTTTCACCGGTACAAAAACATCAAGAGGTAAAATAACTTAGAATTTTTGAAACATGTATGCCATTTTTTACATTGTATGTACCAGGGTAGCATAAATATAAATGCAGCTTTAATAAAATAAAAGGATAAACTAGTTTTTACAAAATTGTACTTTTTCCTGCTGTTTTCTGTAACGTATTATACGTATTCATATATATAATTATAACGTAATATATAGCATTATATTAAATGAGGACAATAAATCTAAAGGCTTAATAAATAAACTAGAAAAAAAGAACATGAATTCTTGATAAAAATAAACACAAGTTAGGATCCTGACGCAACGGATAACAATTGTGATTTCTATTCACTAAACCGCTAGGCCATGGTGACTGACTCGAAAGTGGATGAAATATTGCAAAGCATTCGTACTTATTTTAATTTGGCAGCTTTTATATTACCATAGATATAGAAGCACATGGATTAGCAGTAAGTGACAAACGTCATAGCATAAACTTCAACAAAGGCAGGACCTCTCAGAGACGATAAAAGTCTACAACGATTTTGACATAAAACATGAAAGAAAATAATTGACTTATTTTAACCTTAATGATTTTTTGATTAAGTTATTAATATTTAATAACTTAATCAAAGTGAAAAAAATCAATCTAAATCGAATACATATTCTTTGGGAAATAGAAAATTATTAGCCATTTATATCCAAACTAAGACTGTAATAAATAATTGCAGGTCTATATGATCTTAAACCAAAGTTTTCAATGCAAATATATGATAAAAAATATCTTGTGTCATAGTACTACAACTACGGTAAAGTTTACAATTGGGCAAAAATAACAAATACGTGAATTTTTATCAATTTTAATAGGGCTAGTATGGGATCCGCCCTACAAATGTCACGCACACACATTCATTTTGCGCACACCGTTGTACTTTTTTTTGGTCTCGACTGTCGTATTTGTATGGCCAATCTATATACGTAATTATAGCATAATAAATACATAACATATATAACATAAACG
Source organism: Bedellia somnulentella (assembly GCA_963576735.1). Taxonomy (NCBI): domain Eukaryota; kingdom Metazoa; phylum Arthropoda; class Insecta; order Lepidoptera; family Bedelliidae; genus Bedellia; species Bedellia somnulentella. The sequence continues at coordinate 2,874,072 of OY755198.1, forward strand.
TTCACGCCGTTTATCCCCGAAGGGGTTGGCATAGGTACCAATACTTCTGGACTCACATGGCAGCGCCATCTAGTGTCCAGAGAAGGTACCCACGTTTTGCTTAGACAGTGTACTCACGTGATAGGGGGCAGGCCTATCGCCGTTTTGTACGAATACACTGTCACATGACTAAGTACAACTCAGCCATGTGGGTTTCCTCGCGATGTTTTCCCTCACCGTTAACAAACATGATAAATTAAGCGACATGATAGTCCAGTGGGTAGAACACCCGCCCGAAAACAGAAGGGCGTGAGTTCCAATCCTGGGTCGGGCCTACACCAATTTGTCTTTTTCTAAAGTCATAATAAATCTGTGAATCTATATATCGTCTGCTTACTGGTAAAATGTAGTAAATACACATTTTGTTAAACGGAGATATAGGGTTTTCAAAGTTTAAGTAATTTTTTCACTAACATCTAAATAAGATTTTGCAGAAATGTATTTAATAAATTATTGGAAATTTAACGTTCTTATTTGCGGTAGCATATTAGAGGCCATTTTCTTATAAATATTGTGGAAAAAAAAAATATTTTTAGCATGGGTGTGCACTTATCATATTTGACCTGTAATTGAGAAATGACCTGTTATTAACAGTCCTATCATTTATTGCGTTTTTCCAGTAGAAAGAGCGTCAAAAATTACATATAAATGTATTATTAACTATTTTTTTTGTAAGAAACGCATTTACTACATTTTACCTACTGGTGAATGGTGGTGGTAAATGTGAATTATATAGTAAGCAGACGATATATAAAAGAAAGTGGTGTTAGTAACACTATTTATAACTCAAGAACGGATGAACCGATCTGGCTGAAAATTGTTAGAGAGGTAGCTTAGAACCAGGAAAAAGACATAGGATATATATCATCATGCTAAATATCGTAGGGGATAAGCAGTATAAAAACTTTACACTATCCGTGCGAAGCCGGGGCGGAACACTAGTATTTGCTAAAATACATGCAATGAATTATATGCAATGACAGTTATGTTATTGTTTTTGTAAATTGGGTATGCAAAGTTTTACAAAAGTGGTGCTGATTACGAAACCATTTCGAGATATTATGTTTTTAAAACATATTTTCTTGAAATTAAACCAAACAGAGCTAAGATGACCGTTATTTTAGCAAAAAACTGTAACAGTATTTGACCTTCAGCGTTATGTCAAAGACATTCGTTCTTGCAGTTTATTAATAAAACATCGAAAATCATAGGTTTGTTTAGTATAATATCGTAATAATTTCATTTGGGATCACAAATTCGTGAAATATTTTGCAATTAGCAACATTTTTACTAAACATTTCCCTTTATTCGCATGTCGCTACGTGATATTTTCAATCGTTGACGTCATTAAGTACAAAAGTTGAACAATCTTCAAAAAATCATAACTTTGCAATTACTCATTTTAAATGAAAAATATTCAAATCAGTTTTTTATTTTCGTGTTTGCAATCGCATAAAAATATAAATATTTAATAAATACAAAAAAAAACTTTGGATACCGAATTGGCAAATATTTTATTCAAATGTGTTTCTTGTAACAAGACTGTAAAGTTGCTTTACGCAGATTTCAATCTTGTATACCTACTCATTTTGATACGATTACATTTCAACTGTATGCTTAGTGCTTTAAGGTATATTTTCCCTAAATGTTCAGATATTTATGATCACCCTGTCTGAGCAGATAACTTTGACGAGTTGTGCTTTCAGATAGTATTGTCTCTTTGGGTGTTCAGATTTAATTGAAAAACCACTGCTCATATATTTGTGGCGAATTGGATGTTCAGAGCTTTTTGACCTTATTTACCGTAAAGAATTTATTGAAATTTATTGCTGCTCAGATATATTTGAGTACCTCGGCCGCTCCGATATATCTGATGGCGACTGTACAATATATATTTCAACGCCTTAAGAGCTTATTCCATTTGTCTGAATGAAGACGTCTGAGAGCCACAGAATCTGAATTCAGACTAGTGGAATAACGTTCAGAACGCTAGGCTTCTGAAAAGTAGACAAAACAAGCGTCTGCGGCAGTGACTTCGAAGGACGTCTGAGTTCAGAAACGACAAAGTGTAATAGAATAAGCTCTTTACTGCAAAAACCAACTAAGTGCCCTTTACTAGCACACTTCACTTAAAAAGGTCTACATAATGGTGAATCTTTTTTTGGATTGGTTGCTTCTACACGTTTTTTTTGGAAAAGTAGCTTTAAATGCGCTTATTTGGTATATTTAATACATACATACATACATATACTCACGGATATATTTCCCTAGAAGGGGCAGCCAGAGCTAAGGAATTAGAAATTCCTCAGCCACTTTTTGGAAGTTGAGTGGGGAAAATATGGTAAAAATAAAGGTTTTTAGTGATGGGTCTCCAAACGCATCGCCCAAAAATCCAATATAAAGCCCCGACACCCTTAGTCGCTTCTCACGACACCCGTGGGAAGAAAGGGGTAGCGACATTCTAAGCCGGCACTACACGGCAAATTCATATATACGGTATATTCAATCACAGACAAAAACCAATAACCCTATCTTAAATCTACAAATTTTACCATTCTACATTCATACATATACTCACGGTTGTAAATCCCGAGAAGGGGTAGCCAGAGCTAAGGAATTAGAAACTCCTCAGCCACTTTTGGAAAGTTGAATGGGGTAAAGATGGTAAATAAAGGTTATTGGTGGTGGGTATCCAAACGCATCGCCCAAAAATACCTTAAAAGGCCGAATACCGTTAGTCGCCTCTAACGTACACTCACCGTAAGAAATGGGGTAGCGCTATTCTAAGCCGACACTACACACCAAACATTACCATTCTCTTTAAGCAAAATATTTTATTAACTATATAACATATTTCCGCAGTATTCTAATATTAAATGATGTAAGGAGATAAATTTGTAAAAACCAACTAAACAATGATAAGTGGTATTTGCAGTAGGATTAAAGAGCTTATTCCATTTGACTGCATGAAGACGTCTGAAAACCACAGAATCTGCATGCAGACTAGTGGAATAACGTTCAGAACGCTAGGCTTCTGAAAAGTAGAGCAAGTTTGGCTCCTACTCATAGCTCACAAAATGTTTAGTAGCTCCGTCTCAGGAAGGTGGAATAACGTTCTAACTACTTATCGAATAAGAAATGTCTACAGCTAAAACCATTTAAGTGTAGTATAGTTGTTTTTGCTCGTCGCACCATACAAACACGCGCGAAAAAGTGATGCAGGCAAAATCATTTAAGTACTAGTACATATTTTGAAACAATGTTTTCGCGCCCTGTCAGTTGCAAGATAACCGCTGAGCGAACACTTTGATCAACTAAAATTTACATTTTTTAAAGTTATTTTCGTTCATTATGAGTTCATGAAGTAAACAACTTCAAAGACCAGCTCTGGGAGCTAAAGAAATAAAATTACATATCGTAGAATATTTATATAATCGGCTTAGAATAGCACTACCCCATTTCTTCCGGTGGGTGTACGTAAGAGGCGAATAACGGTATTGGGGCTTTTAAGGGATTTTTGGGCGATGTGGTTGGAGACCCATCACCAACAACCTTTATTTTACCATCCTTTCCCTACGCAATTTCCAAAAGTGGCTGAGGAATTGAAACTTATGTATAATGATGTAAAAGATGAAATAATTAACTAATAACGATAACGACATAAACAGAGCCAAGTCTGATCAAATGTGTGACCTTTATTATTACTTGCAAGCCATTCTTCAATTACTCATGGTGGGGCAGGAGTAATACATAATGTGTTATCAAACTCAAACATTTACGCCGTATATCTTCGAAAGGGTTGATAGAGGTACTAATACCTTTGAACATCAAGCGACAGTGTACTCACGTGATAGGGGGCAGGCCTATCGCCGTTTTGTACGAATACACTGTCACATGACTAAGTACAACTCAGCTATGTGGGTTGTTAACGTTGATGTTTAAATCAACGTTAACAGCATACATACATACATACATATACTCACGGCTATAAATCCCTCGAAGGGGTAGCCAGAGCTAAGGAACTAGAAGTTCCTCAGCCACTTTTGGAAAGTTGAGTAGGGAAAAGATGGCAAAATAAAGGATGTTGGTGATGGGTCTCCAACCGCATCGCCCAATAATCCTTTAAAAGCCCCAATACCGTTAGTCGCCTCTTACGAACACCCATCGGCAGAAATGGGGTAGTGTTATTCTAAGCCGACACTACACAGCAATCAACATTAACAACTATGATAAATTTACCACATGTATGTCTTTACGTGCGAAAAGCTTTTTACAATATGTGTATTTATGAGACTGCTTTGCCTAATAATGCCTTTTTTTTTCATGGACGGTTCATGGGAAAAAGGGGAGTACAAAAATTGGCACGATGTGGAAATAAAAAAAGTAGATTAAATTTATTAAATATTATTGCAAAGACGCATAAAGTGCTTTTATTAAATTGTTATTGTATGTCACAATGTCACGTATATAGAATTACGTATATTGAATATAGAATATAGGCCAATTTAGTAAAGTTAGTGATAGGCATACTGTTAACACTCGAAATAAGGACAAACTTCACGTACCGAAGTGGAGACTTAATAAAGTAAGTAACTCCTTTATGGGACTATCCCTGAAAATGTTCAACAAACTTCCTTCTGACATATTGGAATTGCCTGTGGCATCTTTTAAAAAGGCAATAAAAGCCATGCTTTTAAAGAAGTCTTACTACAGTGTTCAAGATTTTTTAAACGACAAGGACCCAACGCGCACATGACCGTGTCCGTAAAGCTATAAATCTTCCCTCGTTATTCCTAGGAATAATTGTCTGGTGAGGATTTTTCTTCTCACGTTATGTGATTGGTTTTTGTGATGGACAATTTATTTTAAATATGTCAAACTAGCGTTTGGTTTTGTCGCATAGAAAATCTTTTATAAAGTAAAAACATGTTAATAAACTGAAATTGTACAAACCATGTTTTGAAAAAATGAAAAAATGTGAATGTAAAGAGTTTCTTTGTTGCTTCTTCTCTTTACGAACACCTTCCGAAGCAACGGACTAATGATAAATTTAAAAAAATTTGACGTTCAAAAAATGTTAATTTTTAACTTAATTTTGAAAAATAAACTTTTTGACTTTTGACTTTTGACGTGGTGTTCAGAAGTATTGGTACTTCTGCCAACCACTTCGGGGATATTCGGCGTGAACGTTTGTGTCTTGAGTCATGAGTAATTTAATCCTCGTATTTTCACCACCAACAAGGTTTGAAATTTGATAAATAAGTTCTGCAAAACTTCAGAAGTATTGGTACTTCTGCCAACCACTTCGGGGATATTCGGCGTGAACGTTTGTGTCTTGAGTCATGAGTAATTTAATCCTCGTATTTTCACCACCAACAAGGTTTGAAATTTGATAAATAAGTTCTGCAAAACTTTCGAAAGGTTACGGATATCATACGTGATACATTTCAAACTTATTGGTGTTATACTTTCAGATATTTTTTAATATGCTATGCCGTGTAGTGCCGGCTTAGAATGTCGCTACCCCTTTCTACCCACGGGTGTCGTAAGAGGCGACTAAGGGTATTGGGGCTTTTTATTGGATTTTTGGGCGATGCGGTTGGAGACCCATCACCAAAAACCTTTATTTTTACCATCTTTCCCCTCTCAACTTCTAAAAGTGGCTCAGGAATTTATAATTCCTTAGCTCTGGCTACCTCTTCTAGGGAAATATAGCCGTGAGTATATGTATGTATGTATGTATATTTTTTAATATTTCAGTATGTTTATTAAGTTTGTGATTTACTATGAACTATTGTGCACTTAAAGGTAAATCTAAATAATATTCTTCAAGCAAAACCATGTATGTGACAGATGAATCATACGTTAATCGTGACACTCTGATTCTGCAATTTTTAAATATATGATAAAATATCTATTTGTAATAAACTGTAGAGAAGTCAACTTTAACAATCCACTATTGCAGTATAAACCAATTAGAATTTACATTCTACAGGCAGAACCACTCATGTGCAACACTCTTCTCATTTTCACTATGAGTTATTTGAATTGAATATTCCTATTAATGAATATATAACTCAAATAAAAAAGCAAACATAATGACAATACATTTGGCTGAGGAACTTCTAGTTCTTTAGCTCTGGCTACCCCTTTTAGGGAATTATAGCCGTGAGTATGGGAAGGTAGGTACTTAGTTATACTAAGAAGTGAAATACTTTATTTGCACAGTAAATAAAGAATGAAACATATGTACACACTTAGTTATATATACAGGTATAAAAAATAAATAAATAAGTAAAATGTGGAGTACCTAATCTAGAGTGAACAATATAAAAAATACTCTCGAAATCGCTGCCGCCTGGTGGCAGGGTTCCGAGAAGGCTGGCTGCATTACCCTTTTGAATTGCTAAGCTAATTCTTTGGGCGAAGAATGCGCCAGCCCTTGGATACCCGCATTTTTCGATCAGGCGCGTCGAAATTTCTTTGAAAAATCGACGCGCGTCTGGGCCCCATGGACCGAGGGCCTCTACAGCAAAGGCTGTGAAGTAATGGTCTTCAGCTAAATTCATATATTTACGCCTCTTCAGATACTCAGCTTTAGTTGCCGCAGTGCCAGCTTTAGATGCACACCCCGATAAATGAGACGGCGCTAGCGTGTCGATGCAGGTAGCGTCCCACACTAGCGTCCTCCTATTCTTCCATTGAATCAATGACATTCCGTCTGGTCTCTTACCATCGTCCCGCAGCAAACCTGATGGCTCCAGGATTGCTGGTATGTTGACGGTGGTAAGAGCGCGTCTGATAATATCATTGATTGCAGCATGGCGAGGTATGCGATCAGCACTGCGACGACATTACAATCCATGGTGCCCCAACTGATCGACAAATACTCAACAGCGGCAGTCGCAGCACTTGTCACAGACAGTCTTTCATTTATTTTGGTGCCCAATCGAAGACCCACAGCTAGAGAGAAGGAGTGCTCGATGGTTATGCTCTCAACCAATGCCCAGAATCTGGCTCACAGCAAGCCAAGAGACGCGCCCGCTCCGCTAAGTCGAGAGCTGTACTAAGAAGATTTGCTTGAACTTGACAGCAGAGGGGCTCATCCCATTGCCTCTGAGAGGCCAGATTAATGGGAACATTGACAGTAGGACCAACTATATCCATCCAAACCTAGAGAAGAAGTTGATAAAGTTTTTGAATTTATATAAATACATATACTTACGGCCATAAATCCTGAAAAGGGGTAGCAGAGCTTCAGAGCTTGAAACTCCTCAGGCACATACGGATGTTGTCTTTTTTAATGCATTACTCAAAACCGTATATTTGACTTTTATTTATTATCAAAATCTATGTAAAGATATATCTTGAGGATATAACATTACTGTTTGTCATTAATACCATTTTTCTATCTACTATGTAGTGTCGGCTTAGAATAGAACTACCCCATTTCTTCCGGTGGGCGTACGTAAGAGGCGACTAACGGACTTGGGGCTTTTTAAGGGATTTTTGGGCGATGCGGTTGGAGACCCATTACCTTTATTCTACCATCTTTTCCCAACTCAACTTCCAAAAGTGGCTGAGGAATTTCTAATTTCTCAGCTCTGGCTACCCCTTTGAGGGATTTATAGCCGTGACTCTATGTATCTATGTTCTATCTACGTATATGTCTTTCTGGCATACTATGTTTTTAACAACGTTGGGTTCTATAGTAAAATAGTAAAAGATTTCTTAGTTTTATCAAAAAACAAAGGACTTAATATATTTTTCAACAAAACGTAAAGAGCTGATAATGATCTTCTAAATTGGTTAAAATTCCGCGGTCGCGATCACTGCACTAATTTGTGTTGATTTTAATTAACGGTCTGTCGTAGGGTTGGACCGAGCTTTGACGATTTTTAATTAAAATCTATGTTTTAGTGCAAATATTCCATTCCATAAAAATTCCATTATGTCTTGTACATCTACCTACTGTTTTTATTAACGTACTGATCTCACCATTCAAAGGTTGTCTGGAAGAGATTGCTTTAAGCAATGAGACCGCCAATTGTACTTCAAGTTAATAAACAATGTGTATAAATGTTTCTATCTGTGATGTACAATAAAGAGTTTTCGATTCTATTCTATTTTATAAGTTTAAGGAAGTAGAGGGATGTGCGAAAGACTATTTTTAACCGACTTTTAAAAAAGGAGTGTTCTTTTTATGTTTTATGTTACGGCTCACAAATAAATTTAAGAGAATTGTAATATTTAGGTAGGTTGAACTGACGCGTGTAGAATAAAGAAATTGCTAAGGTATTAATCACAGTACTCATATTCAGTTAAAAACTTATTTCGTACTTTTTAGTACTAGATTGTTTATTTTCGGTGGTTTTTCCAACTACGAAGTCGGTTTTCTTTTTTTAATATAATAAATAAATAAAAAAAAATCAATACCAGCGGGAATCGAACCCACGACCCCCGGTAGCCGTGTAGTGCTCAGAATAACACTACCCCATTTCTACCCGTGGGTGATCGTAAGAGGCGACCAAGGGTATAGGGGCCTTTTAAGTGATTTTTGGTGCGATGTGGTTGGAGACCTGTCACCAAAAACATTTATTATTACCGTCTTTTTCCCAATCAACTGCCAAAAGTGTCTGAGGAATTTCTCTTTCTAAAGCTTTGGCTGCCCCGTTAAGGGATTTATAGCCGTGAGTATATGTATGTATGAGCTCCGGTATACGCCCTCGTCACTCTGCCCCCCGCTACTACAAAACAGTGTAAAAGAAACAAAGGAAAGCAGAATAGGCTATTTGACTAAGTTTTGAAAACTATCTTACGGTGTTAATTTGTTTTTAAAGAGCCCTAAAAAATATTTTTCTGTCTTCATTTTAGCTATTTTATTAAAAAATCGAAAAAGAAAATGCAATATTCAAATGTGCCGCGAAAACGCGACTTCAAGTAATATGGCGGCTGTAGCACAAATGACGTCAATTCCGAATTAAACACCAATGAGCGAAGCGATACACAGTCAGTTTATGTGCAATCTACGTCATTATAGAAATAGCCAATCACGGTCGTTTTTAGTCACGTGACAGTTGCATCAAAAATACTTATTTGAAAAGACGGATTTTAGTGAAATAATGCAATATTTTTATCTCGCATTATTACATATTGCTCCAAAAAAGAAATATTAAGACTTATGAAATAAAAGAAATGTATATTTTTATTACAGTCAAATAGCCTATTTCGCACTAGTAGCCACTTGACACTGAAGCTCAGTTGGCAGAGCGACAGGGGCGTATAACGGAGGTCGTGGCTTCGATTCCCGCTGACGCCGAAATTTATCTTTGCTTTATTTATTAGTAATAAGCCCCACATGAGGTTTTTATGAACAAAACATTCTAAGTATATTGTATTATACTTACATGCATACATATACTCACCGCCATAAGCCAGAGGTATAGTGCTAGACACTCCTCAGCCACATTTGGGAGTAGATATTTGATTTACACATTGGATGATCGTAGAAATATAATATCCCACCAAAAACATTTTTAATGTAAAAAATGTTAGGCAAGCAAATACAATACAAAAATTTATAATATGTTAACTAAAAGACTTCGCAGACAAAAGGATTGATATCTGAATGGTTGCCAAGCACTGCAGATAATCCTGAAATACAAAGTAGATAACAAGTTAAATTAAAGTTTTGATTTAACTTGGCTCGTTTCCACATACGAGTTATCATGATAATCAACTTATCTGCTAGGTACATTTTAATTTGATTTTGTAGTGAAAACTAGCCAAATGAAATAAAAACTTTAATTTAACTTGTTATCTACTTTGTATTTCAGGATTATCTGCAGTGCTTGGCAACCATTCAGATATCAATCCTTTTGTCTGCGAAGTCTTTTAGTTAACATATTATAAATTTTTGTATTGTATTTGCTTGGCTAACATTTTTTACATTTAAAATGTTTTTGGTGGGATATCATTACTTTTTGTTAAGAAATAAGTTGGTATTTTTTTTTCTGCGTTTGATTTTATACCTACCTTACTATCTATCTGCTATTTTAAAATTTTAATCAAACAGATCAATGAATTTGGCAAAAGAAACAAACCTACAAACAACCCAATCTAAAAACAATCAGCAAGAAAAAAAGCAGAATTTACAACACCGTTACCAGCTGTAACTCATACGACGACGAAGCATAAAACTCAACCTTATAGGCGGGCTTTTCGCTAGACAACCGAACAGCATGGGGTCGCTCGCGCGTATGTGTATGAGTGCGGCTGGCGCTCGCTTTGGTACGTTCTAGGCTTGGGTAGATCCAGCTCCGCAAGGGGATTCGAATCACCAGGTTCAGGCTCAGTTCCGGTACTGAATCCTCTTAACCGGGCCGGACCGCTTATCGAATCCGGCTCGGTTATGAAATTCGGAACTGAATCAAACAACCAAAAAATACCACGCTTACGGAACGTAACGATTGCTGTTGACATACATTTAAAAATCAATTATCTCATATGTATAATGATTCTGTTTGTGTACAGGCTAGGTTCGCTAACGTACAAATATCCATATGTAAAAAAAAAAAAAATATTTAGAAACATCTTAACAACATCTTATAACAATATCTACACATAAATATATGCAAATCAGAAAGTGACACAACATAAAACACTATCATATTTATAATATCACTATAAACACCATTATTTATGAAAAGATTGATAAATCTATTAAACGAAATTGGCAAACAAAGAACAAAAAAGGACAACTCTCTTTTCGTCTCTGTCTCCCGAGTTCAAATTGTATTAAATTCTTGTCTCGCTCTCACATTCAACAAGCAAAGCAAATGTAACGGTAATAATCGAAACGATCCTGAACCTGATGCCTGAGCCTATTGTTCGAAAACAATAAAACCGAGCCGGTGCGGAGCGGCCCGGTTAAGCGAACCTGCACCTGATAAGAAAGAGTGGGGCCGGTTAGGCCAATCAGGCTCACGCAGGGATTCGAATCATTTGAATCCACCGAGCCGGACCTACACACGGCTAGTACGTTCGCAGATCCCGTCATGCCCCGCCCCTGCCCCTCACCCCGCGCGTCTTGCCCTGTGATCTCCTGTGGCCCCACGCTTGTAGCGACGTGGTAGCGACTAAGTTTAAGTTAGTTTATGTTATTTCATGTATGAAATTATCATTATTACAATCATAAATAGTATTATGTTATTAAATATGATTATGAGCGCTGACATTACACAAAATCAAATCATTTTATTTAATTTCCGTAGGTTTAATGATTAGTGGGTATCTATGTATTATGAAAACGCTATCCGATGTTGTGTCATACTGTATGACTCATACAGTGGTCGCCGTTCTGCTGACATGATATAGGTACTAGGTATTATGATACCTATTAATTAGTACGACAGGAATCGAGTCTGAGTTTTTATATATTGAAGAAATGTATTGCTATTGTTCGCAACCAACCGGGCTGTGCTAGTACAGCTAGTACCTATACTCATAGTTTGAGTTTTGTAATTGCAAATAACTTTAGCGTCGAAGTTTAATGAATGATCAAGTAAGTATGCATAGCATACCTAAACCTATTCAGAACGGAGTTTTATATTAGCGTCAACAACATTTCATCATGGGATTTATTCCCTAGTGCCTATCAAAAAAGGAAGGCAAATTTTTGCCTTTTTTTTATTTGATTGGCACTATATGATTTCTATACAAAATGTTCTTGTGAGGAAAATATTGAAAAATCTTAAAAATTCTCCGTTTTCAGATTTTTTCCTTTGTTAATATTTGATCACCGACCTGGATGCCGAATTTCAACTTCCTGGGATATCTGGAAGTGGGTTAGCTTTTTGATCTATATGTCAGTGAGTCACTAAAAAAATCGCGATTTTTGGACGTTTATATCTTAATAACCCTTTGTTACGTATTTATGGAAATTGGGCTACTAGTTCGCATCCTTGATATCGACAAATGAGCCAAATTTGGTTGGTTTATGTTGATTAGATTTTGAGTTATGATGGTGTAAAAAGTCGCTCCAAATGGTTCGTGTAATATACACATACGGTGCGCGCTCGCCGCCTTGGCTTGGCTTGACGCACTGCCGTGCGTCTTGATCATTGGCGATGGATGTCAAACGCCCACGCATCGCTCAAAAATTACTTAAAAGGCCCCACACCCTTAGTCACCTCTTACGGCACCCATGCGAAGAAAGGGGTAGTGGCATTCTAAGCCGGCACCACACGGCATTTTGGCGTAGTAAATTATTGCACCATGGTAAAATATTATACAAATAAGATGATTTTCTTAGTTTAGAAAAGAAAATTCAAATTTTCCAGATAAATGAAATGAAAAGAAAAAAAGAAAAGAAAATATATATTCGTTGCATACAAACTTACCTACATACACACATATACTCACGGCTATATTTCCCTAGAAGGGGTAACCAGAGCTAAGGAATTATAAATTCCTCAGCCACTTTTGGAAGTTGAGTGGGAAAAAGATGGTAAAAATAAAGGTTTTTGGTGATGGGTCTCCAACCGCATCGCCCAAAAATCCAATAAAAAGCCCCAATACCCTTAGTCGCCTCTTACGACACCCGTGGGTAGAAAGGGGTAGCGACATTCTAAGCCGGCATACAAACTTACAACACTTTAACACAAGAACATGTTATAACAAGTACAGTAAAACCAGTTAAAAATTATAATGTCTGGCAACGAAAGGGTAAATGCAAGAAATGATAATGATCTTCCAAATTGGTTAACATTCCGCGGTCGCAATCACTGCACTAATTTGTGTTATTTTTAATTAACGGTCTGTCCTAGGGCTGTAACGAGGTCTAAGGGTGAATTATCAAAATTACATACATATACTCACGGCTATAAATCCCATGTAGGGGTAGGCAGAGCTAAGGAATCAGAAATTTCTCAGCCACTTTTGGAAGTTGCGTGGAAAAAAGATGGTAAAGGAAGGATTGTTGGTGGTCTCCAACCGCATCGCCCAAAAATCCCTTAAAAGCCCCGATACCGTTAGACGCATATAACGTACACCCACCGGAAGAGATGGCGTAGTGTTATTCTGAGCCGACACTACAGGTACCTTTTACCCAATTTCCTATCATCCATCCTCACGTATTAGGTATAGATAATTCCATACAAATACATCTTTGCGAAATCTGTTCGAGTGTAAAATTAGTTGGATAATATTCACGTTACGAAGTAAATGGAAGCACAGCGTTGACGGCCTTGCAGCAAAGTTTTTAATTAAATATTTAAATTCATGCTTCGTCTAAGATAAGGCGTGCTGCGAGAATCTTTATACTTCTCATGTCATGTCACGTCATGTCTTGATACTTGCAAGATATAAATTTAAATTATTATTGACAGCGTCGTGGTTTAAGTGGTATTACATACATACATACATATACTCACGGCTATAAATCCCTAGATATGGTAGCCAAAACTGAGGAATGAATTCCTCAGCCACTTTGGGAAACTTAAGTGGGGAAAAGATGGTGAAATACAGGTTGTTGGTAGGTCTCCAACCTCATCGCCCAAAAATCCTTTAAAAGTTCCATTACCGTTAGTCGCCTTTTACGTACACACACCGAAAGAAATGGGGTAGTGCTATTCTTAGCCGACACTACACAGTAAAATTAATTGGTATTGTAACTTCGAAATCCGCAGAGTAAGATTCCATTTTATGATAATCATTTGTAGGATGAGGATGTAGAACAACCATCACCAAAATATTGCTTTTGAAAACTTTTCCTCATTAAATGCCGTGTAGTGTCGGCTTAGAATAACACTACCACATTTCTACCCGTGAGTGATTGTAAAAGGCGACTAAGGGTATAGGGGCTTCTTAAGTGATTTTTGGGCGAAGTGGTTGCAGACCCGTCACCAAAAACATTTATTTATTATTACCATCTTTTCCCCAATCAACTTCCAAAAGTGGCTGAGTAATTTCTCATTCCAAAGCTCTGGTTACCCCGTTAAGGGATTTATAGCCGTGAGTATATGTATGTATGTTCCTCATTCAACTTATAAGTGGCTGAGAAGTTTCTTATTCTAAAGCTCTGGCTACTGAGGGTATATGTGTGTATATGAGCTATTTATTATTGATGTCAAAAAGTTAGATGCAATTTCTAAAAAAAAGTTATTGTAAAATATGCTTAATCAACTGTACTCAATGATGGTTGCTTTATACTATGTTACATGATCACTTAACAAATAAAGTTTTATTGAAAGCGACATAAATCGCATATTTTCTTCACGCTCATAGATATAAACAGACTATTTTAGCCATTTAATAATTTAACAATAAAGATATGAAAGTGAAATTATCTTAAAGGGGTAGCCAATTCTATACCGCAAGTATGATAATAGGAAATGATACACTGACATTTTGAGACGACACCCTTTTGGCATTGTTAATTTAAATAATAAATAAATAAATAAAATGTTTTGATTTAGTAAAACAAGGCTACAAAAATTAAAAACATTTTTATATCTCCATTTAAACTTAAAACTTTGCTGTGTAGTGTCGGCTTAGAATAGCACTAACCCATTTCTTCCAGTAAGTGTACGCAAGAGGCGACTAACGGTATTGGGGCTTTTGAATGATTTTTGGGATGAACAACGACCTTTATTTCACCATCTTTTTCCCACGTAACTTCCAAAAGTGGCTGAGGAATTTCTAATTCCTTAGCTCTGGCTACCCCTTCTAGGGATTTATAGTCGTGAGTATATGTATGTATGTTATACTTAAAAGTCTGTGTTTGGAGACGACGTCGCTACTATCTTAGAAAAATGAAATGCTTAGGTTATAGGGTTATTAAATATTATATAAAGGTTTAGGCTAGGTTTAGCATTAAAAAAATCATATAAAAAACTATTTTTGTGTTTTTAATGTGTTTTTTATTATGTTTCATTCTTTTTTTGTGTGTGTGCGTGTTAATTTGCCAAATAAATGTGTTTTACTTTACTTAACTTTTACTTTAATTATTACAAACTACTTTATATAAGTTTTTCAATCATTAATTAAATTTGAAATAAATATATTTTATTTAAGTAAATATATTATGTTCATAAAAAAACCACTATAAAATATAAACATTAAAAGTTCTAATACTAAAATTTCCTGTTTTATTAAATTGAATGTTTTTTGACATGTATGTATGTATACTAATAAATAAAAGATCATTAATGAAAAAAAAACCCACCAGTGTCGAAATTTCTCTTTCCTTTATTTGTTTAATTAATGTTTAAAATGAAAATAAAGTATCAAGACTTAATGAGCATGTACGCATGCGCGAGTGGCTCTGCCAAATCGTTTACTCAACCGTTATTCCTGTCATGTGTATTTTAACGCTCCTTTACGCAGAATGGGTAGGCACGATTTTCACAATGTTTAATCAAGTAATTTAGTATACATACATACATATATTATATTTCTAAAATGTATTTGTGTATTTTATTTAGGTATTTGTATTACTTGTTATAAGTATGTAGTTATGTATGTATGTGTGTTCATATGTGTGTAATATTATATTATTTTGTGTAATTAATATTTATGTTATTATTTATTATTTCAATTAAATAAGTTAGTTTTAAAGTAAGCTTGTTTTGTGCATCTACCCAGATAACTAGTTTACCGATCTCACCTTCCAAACGTTGTCTGGAAGAGATCGCTTTTAGCGATAAGACCGCCGATTGTACGTCACTGTAAACTGTATGATAATATCTTTTGTAAATTTGTGTTTGATGTACAATAAAGAGTTATTCTATTCTATATATTCACGGCTACAAATCTCAAGGGCGGGTAGTCAGAAATTCAGAATTGGAAACTACTCAGTCTTGTGGAAGTTCAGTTAATAAACATGTAGAATAAAGGATACTCACAATGTTTCGTTCATGAAAACCTCATGTTGGGATTATTACTAAACAATCAAGGAAATATTTTTTTTTGGCACCAGCCGGATTCGAACCCACAACCTCCCGGTCAACGCCCGGTGCGTTTAAAATAAAGGATGTTTGGTTAAAAGTCTCTGTCCGCATCGCTCAACATTCCAGCCGAAGAAATGTGTTAGTGCTATTCTTAGCCGCTTGTAATCAGCTAAAACTTTTTTAAAACGTACTTTATGTATTAGAACAAGAAGAAGAAATATAATTTATTTGGCAAAAAAATATTACAATGTTTGAGTAACAACAAATTAAAAACATATATCATATTGCCAAATTGGTTCTGGCTCAGCATATGTGTCTCAGCCGCGTGTCTCGCAGGACACTTCAGCTGCTGCACGCTGGTTTTCAGCCCGCACCAGTTACCCAAACAACATTAAAATCATAAAGCTCTATGTAGCGTACGAGTATATACTTATATCAACAAAACAACTCTTATACATATTTTCTATAATAAAATAAAATTCATACATATACTCACGGCCATAAATCCCTAAAAAGGGTAGCCATAGCCTCAGAGCTAGAAACTCCTCAGCTACATTTGGAAGTTGATAGGGGACAAGATGGTAGAAATAAAGTATCGTTGGTGATGTGTCTCCAACCGCATCGCCCAAAAACCACTTAAAAAGGCCCAACCCTTAGTTGCCTCTTACGACACCCGTGGGTAGAAAGGGGAGTGACATTCTAAGCCGGCACTACACGGCATTATTCTTCTAAAGTTATTATATGTTATTTGCTTCCTTTACGGTGTTGTAAAGAGGCGACTAAGGGTATGGGGCTTTTTAAAGTGATTTTGGACGATATGGTTGGAGACCAATCACCAAAGATACTTTATTTCAACCATCTTGTCTCCTACCAACTTCCAAATATTGCTGAAGATATTCTAGCTCTAAAGCTCTGACTACCCCTTTTTGGGATGTATAGCTGTGAATATATGTAGAATAGAATAGAATAAAATAACTCTTTATTGCACATCAAACACAAATTTACAAAAATTATAATATGATCAGACAGTTTACAGTGAGGTACAATTGGCGGTCTTATCGCTAAAAGCGATCTCTGCCAGACAACCTTTGGAAGGTGAGATCGATAAATTAATTATTTGGGTAGATGCACAAAGCAAGGCCAAAAAAAATATGATAATCTATTAAGCTTACTTAAAACTAACTTATTTAATTTAAATAACAATATAAATATTAATCATACAAAATATTATAGATATTTAACGAATATGAACACATACATATATAACTACATACTTTTATATATACAAGCAATACAAATACCTAAATAAAATACACATATACGTTTTAGAAATATAATTAATATATATAGTTGTAATTAATATATATATATATATATATATATATATGTATATACAGTGCAACCGTGATAGCCCAGTGGATAGAACACTCGGTTGTCGTGCAAACGACTAGTGTTCAAATCCTGGGTCGGGCCTACACCAATTTGTCTTTTCTAAGGACATATGTGTGGTTAATTTATCATGGTTGTTAACGGTGAGGGAAAACATCGTGAGGAAACCCACATGGCTGAGTTGTACTTTGTACTTAGTCATGTGACAGTGTATTCGTACAAAGCGGCGATAGGCCTGCCCCCTATCACGTGAGTACACTGTCCATGCAAAACGTGGGTACTCTGAACACCAGGTCACAAAGTCAAGTGATGTTCAGAAGAATTAGTACCTCTGCCAACCCCTTCGGGGATATTCGGCGTGAACGTTTATGTTTATGTTATATGTTATGTATATACTGTACGTACATATGGCCGTGAATAAAGACTGCCGCTTACAAAAGTGCGTTCGAGAAAGTAATCCACCCTGCAAATGATTTAAAACCACTTTAGCTACAGGGGGTTCACTCGTCATGAATTTATGACCCTCTCTACATTACGCGAGGCCACGAGACCCCCTTTCGCTTGAGAACACCCTTTTTAATGGCTATTGATGTATATTCTTTTCATTATAATGTGATCATATGACATAACATACATATGCTCACGACTATGAATCCCTAGAAAGAGTAGTGGGCTTTGAAAATTTTACGCCACATTTGGAAATTACATACATACATACATACATATACTCACGGCTATAAATCCCTTAGGGGTAGCCAGAGCAAAAAAAATAAGTGTTTTGGTGACGGGTCTCCAACCACATCGCTCAAAAATCATTTATGAAGCCCCTAAACCCTTATTCGCCTCTTACGATCACCCACGGGTAGAAATGGGGTAGTGTTAGTCATTTAATCGCCTCTTACGACCACCCATAGGTAGGAAATGGGTGATATATATTTATTTATTTACCCTTATGAGGTAAGTACTCAGTACTTAAGAGTTAAGTACTTAGTACTCAGTTTGTATACTGATCCCGTTTTGCTACCCTTTATAGGATGAATTACCGTGATAAGACGTATAGTTCTGAGATTCAAACGTTAGCCTTACCTTAAACCCTAAATTCTGTAATAAAAAATAGGTAGATTAATATAGTTAATCGCAAGTCTTTTAAGCTTTCAGACACACACGTCGCCGAAGCTTTCAGCCGAAGCTCCGTGTAAATGATTGAATTAGAGTAGCAGGTTAGTGCTTTAAGCTCTATCTGCGGAGAGCTTTTTCTGCCAGGATCGTACGAAGTGGCAATCGATAGTCTCTGCCGACCCCAATGTGAATTAACGGCGTGAGTATATGTTTGTATGTAATAATTATAAAACCTCTAAAAATATACACACGAAGATATAGGACAATACAATTTTAAGTCGACACTAACACCCGCAAAAATATATGGGTAAGTGCTATTTTTAGCCGATACTACGATCGCACAAACGGCGCAACAATAAAACACGTAAAACTGTGTATGTCAACAATGTGAGTGCGCGCAAATAAACATACAAAACAAAAATGTCACAAGATCAGAATAGTCTACCATATACAGTGTGATTTTTTGAGCGTACATTTAAAAACTAGATTTCTCAAAGATAAAAACATATATATTTTCACGGCTTTAAATTCCTGGATGGGGTAGCCAGAGATAAGGAATAAAGAGCTTATTCCATTTGTCTGGATGAAGACGTCTGAAAGCCACAAAATCTGAATTCAGACTAGTGGAATAACGTTCAGAACGCTAGAACTGAAATTTGTGTAGTGGAATAACAAGCGTCTGCGGCAGTAACTTCGAAGGACGTCTGAATTCAGCAACGACAAAGTGTAATGGAATAAGCTCTTTAGGAATTTCTTAGCCACTTTTGTATGTGAAGTGGGGAAAAGATGATGAGATAAAGATTGTTGGTGATGGGTCTCCAATCGCATCACCCAAAAATTCCTTAAAATCCCCAATACCGTTAGTCACCTCTTACGTACACCCACCGGAAGAAATGGGTTAATGTTATTCTAAGCCGACATTACACAGCAAAAATTATCCTGAAGTGGAATTACCTAAATATTTTACGACGACATGATAGTCCAGTGGGTAGAACACCCGTCCGAAAACAGAAGGGCGTGAGTTCCAATCCTGGGACGGGCCTACACCAATTTGTATTTTCTAAAGTCATAAGTGTGGTTGATTTATCATGGTTGTTAACGGTGAGGGAAAACATCGTGAGGAAACCCACATGGCTGAGTTGTACTTAGTCATGTGACAGTGTATTCGTACAAAACGGCGATAGGCCTGCCCCCTATCACGTGAGTACACTGTCTAAGCAAAACGTGGGTACCTTCTCTGGAAACTAGATGGCGCTTGCCATGTGAGTTCTGAAGTATTGGTACCTCTGCCAAACCCTTCGGGGAGAAACGGCGTGAACGTTTATGTTATGTTATGTTTTTATGGAATTACCTATTCTCTTCTTAAAAATGTGTTAAATATTGAGGAAATACCAACACAAAAATGTACGTAATGTTGCATGTAATGTTTATAGCTTGTTACTTAGCATATCCTAAAATTCGAAGATTTTAATGTATTGCTGTGTGTTACGAATAATGTTGCTGCTGTGTAGTGTCGGCTAGAATAGCACTACCCCATTTCTTCGGTGGGTGTACGTAAGAGGCGACTAACGGTATTGGGGCTTTTGAGGGATTTTTGGGCGATGCGGTTGAAGACCCATCACCAACAACCTTTATATCACCATCTTTTTCCCACGCAACTTCCAAAAGTGGCTGGAGAATTTATAATTCCTTAGCTCTGGCTACCCCTTCTTGGGATTTATAGCCGTGAGTATATGTATGTTTTTTATGTATGAATAAAATTTATTTTATTTATTTATATTTAACTTTTGACTACTTTATTTTGGAATTTACAGCCTTGAGTATGGGGGTATAATATCTTGAAACACCATGTATAACCAATAAGTAACTCAATCATCCCAGCAAACTTCGCTTGCTGCCAACACCTCTTGATAAATTACAGTTTAAATATATGTCAAAGGTGGTCGGTCTCAACGCGTTGTGTTTGTGTGAAAATGATTTGTGACTTGTATTAATTTAGACTGCGGCTGTGTGTGGTCTAGGATGTTTAATTAAAACAGCAAGCGTATAGATTTGATACTTTTGATCGGTATTGTACAGTGTGGTGTGAAAGATGATATTATAAGAAAGATAGAAAAAGGAATGTTGAGATGGTTTGGGCACATAGAGAGGATGGATGATAGAAAATTGGTAAAAGGGATCTATAGAGCTAGTGTGGGTGGTAATGTTAGTAGAGGACGACCACGGAGAACACACTTGGACCATATTGAGTGTGCTCAAAAAGGCTGGCGTCCGAAGTATGAAGAATAAAAGAGCATGTATGAAAAGATTGATGGATGTAAACGAAGCTAGAGAGGTTTGTCAGGATCGTCCGAAGTGGCGATCAATAGTCTCTGCCTACCCCATTGGGAACTAATGGCGTGAGTATATGTATGTATGTAGTCTTAGAATCGAATCAACCCATTTATTTCTACGGGAATCGAAAGAGGTGAGAGGTTTTGGAGAGATTTAAGTGATTTATGGGCAATAATTTATCATACATACATACATATTCTCACGCCGTTAGTTCCCATTGGGGTAGGCAGAGACTATCGATCGCCACTTTGTACGATCCTGGCAAACCTCTCTGGCTTCGTTCACATCCATCAATCGTTTCATACATGCTCCTTTATTCTTCATACTTCGGACACCTGCCTTTTTATCACTATATTGATATATAGTTGTTAACGATGAGGAAACCCACACGTCTAAGTTGCGCTTAGTCATGTGACAGTGTATTCGTAAAAAACAGCGATAGGCCTGCCCCCTATCACGTGAGTACACTGTCCATTTCCAAGCAAAACGTGGGTACTCTGAACACCAGGTAGATATTGCATGATGTTCAGAAGTATTAGTACCTAACAACCCCTTGGGGTATATACGGCATTAACATTTGGGCTGGGTTGAGGACCTTATTTTCACTACTTTAATTCTAGATTCACGTTCCTTTTGCTATAATTCTGTACGATACATCAACGTAGCTACCAAGACATACATACATATACTCACGGCTATAAATCCCTAGAAGGGGTAGACAGAGCTAACGAATTAGAAATTCCTCAGCCACTTTTGGAAGTTGCGTGGGGAAAAGATGGTAGAATAAAGGTTGTTGGTGATGGGTCTCTAACCGCATCGCCCAAAAATCCCTTTAAAATGCCCCAATACCGTTAGTCGCCTCTTACGTACACCACCGGAAGAAAAGGGGTAGTGCTATTCTAAGCCGACACTACACAGCAAACCAAGAATCCATAGATAACGACTGGCTGAAAATCAGACTATCAATAACCAAGTCTACCCATTTTGTGGGTGAACGTAAGAGGCGACTGAGGATATTGAGGCTTTTATGTGAAGTTTGGGCTAAGTGGTTAGAGATTCAACACCAATAACCTTCAATTTACAAACTTTTCCCCACTCAACTTCCAAAAGAGGATTTTTACTCCGAAGCCCTACAAACACCTTTTAGGGGTTTACAGCCGTGAGTATATGTATGTATGTAATGTTTTCTTTAGTATTCTCACTCTGAAACAATACCATAGTAGAGATTTTCTCCTTGTTAAGTCTTAATTTGTTAATGAATTCATAGCGCTTGTATAATTAACAAGCGAATATTCAAATTTCATGTTTAATTCATGAAAATTTGCGCTTTATCTATGCAAAAGACTTTTACCTTTCTAATGCTTTTTCAAATTACTTTAGATAAAAATAATGGAGTAATTTGCTGTGTAGTGTCGGTTTAGAATAGCACTACCCCATTTCTTCCGGTGGGTGTACGTAAGAGGCGACTAACGGTATTGGGACTTTTAAGGGATTTTTGGGCGATGCGGTTGGAGAACCATCACCAACAACCTTTACTTTACCATCTTTTCCCCACTCAACTTTCCAGAAGTGGCTAAGAATTTTTAATTTATTGTCTCAGGCTACCCCTTCTAGGGATTTATAGCCGAGAGTGTATGTATGTATGTATGTATGCAGCAAAAATGCACAAAATATATTTATAAATTAAAAAAAAATGCTTTATTTACGAGAAACAAGAGTTTGAACAAGTTCTTATTTTAAATTATGTCCTGAGCTTGTTTTGCCATCAAGCGTGTAAATATTCAAGTCCATAATAGTCCTATCATGTCGTTTATTGAATATTTGCCATATTAGCTGTGTAGTGTCGGCTTAGAATAGCACTACCCCATTTCTTCCGGTGGGTGTACGTAAGAGGCGACTAACGGACTTGGGGGATTTTTGGGCAATGCGGTTGGAGACCCATCACCAACAACCTTTATTATACCATCTTTTCCCCGCTCAACTTCCAAAAGTGGCTGAGGAATTTCTAATTTCTTAGCTCTGGCTACCCCTTTTAGGGATTTATAGCCGTGAGTATATGTATGTCATATAGCGACATGATAGTCCAGTGGGTAGAACACCCGCCCGAAAAACAGAAGGGCGTGAGTTCCAATCCTGGGACGGGCCTACACCAATTTGTCTTTTCTAAAGTCATATGTGTGGTTAATTTATCATGGTTGCTAACGGTGAGGGAAAACATCGTGAGGAAACCCACATGGCTGAGTTGTACTTAGTCATGTGACAGTGTATTCGTACAAAACGGCGATAGGCCTGCCCCTATCACGTGAGTACACTGTCTAAGCAAAACGTGGGTACCTTCTCTGGAAACTAGATGGCGCTTGCCATGTGAGTTCAGGAGTATTGGTACCTCTGTCAACCCCTTCGGGGATAAACGGCGTGAACGTTTATGTTATGTTTATGTTTATATGTATGTATGTATGTTAAATTAAAACTGGAAACATGTGATATGTTTCTATATATGTCACACCAGTGGAGCCTTTGGTTGCTGTTGCTGTTTTTATAAAACTATGGCGTGCTATTAGATATATTTTCATACATATACTCACGCCATTAGTTCCCATTGGGGTAGGCAGAGACTATTGATCGCCACTTCGTTTCTTTTACATCCATCAATCTTTTCATACATGCTCTTTTATTCTTCATACTTCGGACGCCAGCCTTTTTGAGCACACTCAATATGGTCCAAGTGTGTTCTCCGTGGTCGTCCTCTACTAACATTATCATCCACACTAGCATATTTTCAGATAACATATTTTGAACAGCAAATTTATAAAAAAAGTTATCATTTACATACATACATACATACATACATATACTCACGCCATTAATTCCCATTGGGGTAGGCAGAGACTATCGATCGCCACTTCGTACGATCCTGACAAACCTCTCTAGCTTCGTTTACATCCATCAATCTTTTCATACATGCTCTTTTATTCTTCATACTGCGGACACCTGCCTTTTTGAGCACATTTTCTTTTTGATCCAAATGTGTCCTCCGAGGTCGTCCTCTACTAACATTACCATCCACACTAGCATATTTTCAGATAACATATTTTGAACAGCAAATTTATAAAAAAAGTTATCATTTACATATTTTTTATTTCTGTTATTACGGCAACCTGTCGACAACACACCATGAGACCTTTATACACTTTTACATGATCGAAAACTTTTACACACTACTAATAGAGATTACAAATATCAATTTAACCTTATTGCACAACTCTATTCACCCCTCAAGTAATATGTTGCAATTTGGATATATCTACATTAATAATTTCGTCAAGGGGTAGGTAGGGGTACGGTAGTCATCCATACGCTAGGATACCTCTTTTTGTTCGAAAGGCCCCCTTAGACCGCGAGCGGTAAGTGCTACCACGGGGTATCCTAGACTGTAGCCGTCCACCTAGGCAGGTTGTGCCAACTGAAGCAAAGAGTATCTATAATAATAATTAACAGATTGCATTCATGAAAGAAACTCTCCGAATCTATGCCTTGCTTACCTTTAATATTCCTTGAGAACCGATGACTACAGAAGTATCTACCTACATTTTGTACCTAGATACGTATTATGATGAGTCATATTTCACCCAAGCGAAGCCGGGTTTTCATCTAGTATATATCATCACATACATAAACTCACGGCGGTTTATTAACGGGGTAGCCAGAGCTTTGGAATAAGGAATTCCTCAGCCACTTTTGGAAGTTGGTTGGGGGAAACATGGTAAAAATAAATATTTTCAGTGACGGGTCTCGAACCACATCACCCAAAAATCACTTAAAAAGCCCCCTATACCCTTAGTCGTCTCTTACGATTACCCACGGGTAGAAATGGGGTAGTGTTATAAGGCGTTTTTTCCGGTACTCTTAGTTCAATCAGGCAGTTTACTAGTTTTAATGCACAGGGTAATGTGAACATCTTATTTTTTCCGCATTTATTATACGCACAGCTTTGAGATAGGATCAAAACCTTAAATCTGATTATAAGGTACTTTTTCATAAGTGTGATACTTTTACATCCATCGAAATTTGTACCATCCTATCCATTCATATAATATTACCATCTTATTTTTTTATGAGAGCTAACATCACTACAAACAAGGCTACTGACTGTGCCGCTTGTAAGGAAAGAATACAAGATCTTAATTTCCTGGAATGTTGTTGTTAAGCATAATTATTCTACATTTCCTTTAGATAAACTACTGGTGAAGGCTTTTAACTGGCATCGATGCTTTAATAAAAAGACTTTTGAAAAGACAAAACGGTGTAGGCCCGACCCAGGATTTTAACTCACGCCTGTCTGTTTACATAATAAGTAATTGTTGACAACAATTTTTGTTTGACGGTAGGTGGACGGTAGATTGAAAACAGAAAACAAAATGAATCTTATCTATATTGTACTAAATCAAACAGTACCCAGCCGTCCAAACATAAGAGGCCGGTCGTCCGCCGTCAGTTACAAGCCATTATCAAGGCATATGGTGTCCAATATGACAAACAACGTGATTTTTCTTTTCTTTTTTTCTTTATTTTTTTCTTCTTGTTAACATTAAAAAATGAAAAATATTTATTTTTACACCAGCAATAACCAAAATAACAACAGTTTGCATTACAAAGGTACCTTTAGGTGATATTTGGTATTTCAAGTATTAATTCTACAGAATATTAATATAATTTTATTTAATATAACTAAAAATGTACATTTTACATATATTGACAAAAGTAATAAATATTAAAATGAAATTAAAATTGTTAATACTGTAAATTTGTAATAATAATGATTATGAAATAAATATGTTACCACACTATGCCACGAAACGGAGGACCGACGCTGTCCTGTTACAGGCCCTACGGGGCTTACTAGGATAGGTCGAAATGTATAATGTTTTTGTAATGATAAATGAAATTTTTTTTTTTTTTTGATAATTAATGTGTTACTCTCTAGCCAATCTGCCCTCTCCATCCAGTACACCCAATCTTTGCATCCAACCAACAAAAGCTCTGTTTTGTCTTATATCTGCCTTGTCTTTGCCTACGCACTCGCTTAGCGGGCGGATGTACCACGCTGCAAAGATTGAAACATATAAATTAATGACAGTGCATAATTTAAATCTTTTTGTTCATGAAAACCTCATGTGGGGATTATTATTAATAAATAAAGGAAAGATAAATTTCGACACAGGCGGGAATCGAACCCACGACCTCCGGGTATACGGCCCCGTTGCTCTGCTGACATATATATATACATATACTCACGGCTATAAATCTCTAGAAGGGGTAGCCAGACCTAAGGAATCGGAAATTCCTTAGCCCCTTTAGGAAAGTTGTGTCGGAAAAGATGGTAAAGGTTCTCTGCTGACACTATAGCACAATTGGCACAAAAGTCCCTTATTAATTAGTAATAATCCCCACATGAGGTTTTCATGAACAAAAATATTCTAATGCAACATAATCTCACCCAAATCATGAACACACGAGTTCTGATCCAGTTTACAATGGTTTAGGAACACCTTGGCCACTCCAGACTTCTGTTTGCCGCAGACCGGGTCATGGTTGTCAGGACAGGTGGCTGGACACGGATGGGAGCATTTGTGTCCTCGCTGGTCCGTGGTTAGAGACCTGGAAAATAAATGATATAAGTTTTAAAAGCAAAAATTAAAAATAAAAATATTTAAAAGCAAAAAAAGTAGTAGCAGTAGTTTGTCAGCAATGTCGGTTCATGGATATTTAATTAATTATATATGAATGAATTATAAAAAAAGTATAGCTGTGTAGTGTCGGCTTAGAATAGCACTACCCCATTTCTTCCGGTGGGTGTACGTAAGAGGCGACTCACGGACTTGGGGCTTTTTAAGGGATTTTTGGGCGATGCGATTGGAGACCCATCACCAACAACCTTTATTTTACCATCTTTTCCCCACTTAACTTCCAAAAGTGGCTGAGGAATTTATGATTTCTCAGCTCTGGCTACCCCTTTTAGGGATTTATAGCCGTGAGTATATGTATGTATGTATGTTATTATAAAAAAAGTAAATAAATTTATAACCATAGCTATATATTTAAATCTGTAGTTGCACAATTGAGAGTTCCATAGTATCCTACTAAGCCAGTGGGCTGCGCTAGGATGCCAACAATAAACATATGCATATGTATTTAAACATCATATAACATCATAAACATATACGTTTACGCCGTTTATCACCGAAGGGGTTGGCAGAGGTAGCAAGCGCGGCCACGCGCGACAGCGCCACATAGTGTCCAGCGTAGGTTACCCACGTTTTGCATAGACAGTGTACTCACGTGATAGGGGGCAGCTCTATCGCCGTTTTGTACGAATACTCTGTCTCATGACTAAATACAACTCGAACATGGGGGCTTCCTCACGAAGTTTTCCCTCACCGTTAACAACCATGATAAATTAACCACATATATGATTTAAAAAAAACAAATTGGTGTAGGCCCTACTCGGGATTTGAACTCACGCCTGTCTGTTTACGGGCAATAAACAATTGTCATTAATTTTAAAATGTCATGTATAATTCAGATAGTGTGCAGATTGCTGTGTAGTGCCGGCTTAAAATAGCGCTACCCCATTTCTTCCGGTGGGTGTACGTAAGAGGCGACTAACGGTATTGGGGCTTTTAAGGGAACATTGGGCAATGCGGACCCATCACTACCAACCTTTATTTTTCCATCTTTTCCCCACACAACTTTCCGAAATGGGCCAAGGAATTTCTAATTCCTTAGCTCTGGCTACCCCTTCTAGAGATTTATAGCCATGAGTATATGTATGTATGTATGTCAGCAGAGCGACGGGGGCGTATATCCGTAGGTCGTGGGTTTGATCCCCGGAGGTGTCGAAATTTTTCTTTCCTTAATTTATCCCTTATTTAATAATTATTTTGCAACGTTTTACTTATTTTCTTTCAAAAGTTAACTGTAAAAGCTCAGTATAGAGTCTCGCAGAGTCCTAAGTATATTTTTTCCTTGATTCCTTAGCCACTTTTGGAAAGTTGAGAGTGGAGAAGATGGTAAAATAAAGGTTGTTGATGATGGGTATCTAACCGCATTGCCCTAAAATCCCTTAAAAGCCCCAATACCGTTAGTCGCCTCTTACGTACACCCACCGGAAGACATGGGGTAGTGCTATTCTAAGCCGACACTACACAGAAAACAGTACACACTCCTACAAAGGTATTGTGGGAAAAAGGGAATGTGATCACTTAGACCAAGCATCACACCTAAGAACTTGATCGATATATTAGTGCATGACATATAATGCCAATTTTGGTATCGCAATATATATGTAAGTATGTATAAGAACTGTTAAAGAGCACACTATAGCGGACTCTATCGCACATAGTAGCGTCTCACTCATATCCTACATTGCGTTATGTAAATGTTAATCGAGCTAAGCATAAATACAAATTATAAGTTGGTACACAGCAGGGTGTACTGACCAGTATATCTTTGCTGTTCTCATACCTTCTTCCAGAAAAACTCCTTCTCTGAACTTTTATATCTGGCCGTTGAATATTCTGCCTCTTTCTTAAAGATGGCGGCGGTATGGGATGATGTTCTTGCAATCTGATTGGCTGATGGGAACCGATACCATTGCAGTGGCTCAAGTCTACTTCTTTGTATACTGTAATTTAAATTAGATTGTATATATATTTGACTATATTAATGTACTAGCTGAACGGTAAACGTTGTTTTTCCATATATATTTTTTTCTAGGGAAATTACATACATACATACACATACTCACGGCTATATTTCCCTAGAAGGGGTAGCCAGAGCTAAGGAGTTATAATTTCCACAGCCACTTTTGGAAATTGAGTGGAAAAAGTGGTTTTTGGTGATGGGTCTCCAACCGCATCACCCAATCCAATAAAAAGCCCCAATACCCTTAGTCGCCTCTTACGACACCCGTGGGAAGAAAGAGAAAGGGGTAGCAACATTCTAAGCCGGCACTACACGGACTTTCTAGGGAAAATGTAGTCGATAAAATGAAAATAAAATGTCAGGAGTGTTCAACCCTTTACTTAGGAGCATTAATAGTATAGTAAATAGAATAGTTACTATTTTAGGTATTAGTTATTGCCGTGTAGTGTCGGCTTCGAATAACACTACCCTGTTTCTTCCGGTGGGTGTGCGTAAGAGGCGACTAACGGTATTGGGGCTTTTAAGGGATTTTTGGGCGATGCGGTTGGACCCATCACCAACGACCTTTATTCTACCGTCTCTCCCCACGCAACTTCCAAAAGTGGCTGAGGAATTTCTGATTCCCTAGCTCTGGCTACCCCTTCAAGGGATTCATAGCCGTGAGTATATGTATGTACTATTTTAGACTACTAAATGTGTGTGCAAAATTTCATTTAAGTTGGTTCAGCTCTTCAGAGATTATTGATGATGACGGAGATTTGTTCAACCCTGGCACCTACAGCTTCATACAAAGTTTTACTAGTTCGCCGCACTAGGCAATGCCTGTATCACAAACAAAATTTGACAAAACTAAGCATTTAATTCAAAACTAATACTAATAAATGGACTTACAATCTATAATCTTACACTATACAAGGTTAAAGGTAAAAATGATAATAAATAAAAATAATTATAACATAACATAACATAACATAAACGTTCACGCCGAATATCCCCGAAGGGGTTGGCAGAGGTACTAATACTTCTGAACATCTTGTGACTTTGTCACCTGGTGTTCAGAGTACCCACGTTTTGCATGGACAGTGTACTCACGTGATAGGGGGCAGGCCTATCGCCGTTTTGTACGAACACACTGTCACATGACTAAGTACAACTCAGCCATGTGGGTTTCCTCACGATGTTTTCCCTCACCGTTAACAACCATGATAAATAATTATAATTTTTAATAAATTATAATATGAAAAATAATTATAATATATATAATAATATAATAGACACGTAGATTAATCCAACTCTTGCCGCTGCATGTATAAGTGTAAGGTACTCGTATGTATAAGAAAAAGTTTCAGTCGAGTTTCATTTACATAACATAACATAAACGTTCACGCCATTTATCCCCGAAGGGGTTGGCAGGGTTACATACTGTATATCCGAAATTTTAAAACCCGAATATTATTTTACCGAAAACAAATCGACTTTTTTTTAATTGCCATAATATTACATACATACATACATATTCTCACGCCGTTAGTTCCCATTGGGGTAGGCAGAGACTATCGATCGCCACTTTGTACGATCCTGGCAAACCTCTCTAGCTGCCATAATATTGTTTCACCGAAATTTCAAATACCTTATTCTTACATTCCAGATTATAGATTGACTTTTTTTTTCTTTACTATCATTATGATTAACCACTAGAACGGATTCCCACAGAATCAAAAACCAGATATACCTTAATTCCGCAATATTACTTTTCCGAATAATCACTATTCCAAAAAATCATTTTCCATACATTGGAAATACAGATGTATTGAATGATACCCACTGCTATGAATAATTTTGCAGGCATATTTTATGTAAGTAGTATACCCCGCCCCCCGCTCCCCGTCCCCTATATGTAGCAAGCATGCAAGCAAGCAAGTATGCATATAGGCACGCATCAGGCATTTAGGTGCTCGCTCCGCTGCGCTACGCTCGCTCGTTTTATACATAATCTAACCTAACATAACCTAATTAAATGTGACCTAACTTTTCTTTGCCTGCAGGGGGCTTTCTGTGAACCGTTTTCTGAAAGTTGAAATTCGGATTTAAAATATTCGAAATGTTACCAATGTGCTCACGTGATAGGGGGCAGGCCTATCGCCGTTTTGTACGAATACACTGTCACATGACTAAGTACAACTCATCCATGTGGGTTTCCTCACGATGTTTTCCCTCACCGTTAACAATCATGATAAATTAACCACACATATGACTTTAGAAAAAACAAATTGGTGTAGGCCCGACCCAGGATTGGAACTCACGCCCTTCATTTACATAGTATTGCTTAATTCGAAACAAAACCATAATACTTATGAATACAAAAAGGGGTTGCTAGAGCTTCAGAATTAGGAAAAAGTATGTGAACAGCGAAAATATTAGAAACAAATACATGATTATCCAATGGGTAGAATACCCGCCCGAAAACAGAAGGTCGTGAGCTCAAATCCCGGGTCGGGCCTAAACCAATTTGTCTTTTCTAAAAGTCTTATGTGTGGTTAATTTATCATGGTTGTTAACGGTGAGGGAAAAAATCGTGAGGAAGTTGTACTTAGCCATGTGACAGTGTATTCGTACAAAACAGCGATAGACCTGCCCCTTATCACGTGAGTACACTGTCCAAACAAAACGTGGGCACTAGATGGCGCTGCGATGTGCATTAGAAGTATTGGTACCTCCGCCAACCTCTTCGTCTCCGCTCTTAAAAAGTTCCGTGAGTCATGTTTTGGCAAATAAATGTTTTTTTTTAAACTAACATACATACATACATATACTGACTAACGGCTATAAATCCTTTAACGGGGTAGCCAGAGCTTTGGAATGAGAAATTCCTCAGCCACTTTTGGAAGTTGATTAGGGAAAAGATAATTTAAATCTTTTTGTTCATGAAAACCTCATGTGGGGATTATTACTAATTAATAAAAAATAAATAAAGGAAAGATTTTTTTTTTCCCGCCTGTGTCAAAATTTTTCTTTCCTTTATTTATTCTTTATTAATGGGGAAAAGATGGTAATAATAAATGTTTTTGGTGACGGGTCTCCAACCATATCGCGCAAAAATCACTTAAAAAGCCTCTATAACCTTAGTCGTCTCTTACGATCACCCACGGGTAGAAATGGGGGAGTGTTATTCTAAGCCGACACTACACGGTTTAAACTAACAGTTGCCTCGAATTATTCTCACAGGAAATAGCAGGTTAATTCTCAGCTGGCACATTAAGAGGAACCAAAGAAACATTTTGGGATTTTAAAACTAAGAATTTTAATGTTCACGCCGTACATTCCCAAAGTCGGCAGAGGTACTAATAATTCTAAACTGGTTGGCTAATTTGGTTGACTTATGTTCAGATTACTTACTTTTTACATGCATTCAATTTTCTCTTAGTTTATTGTACATACATACATACATACATATACTCACGGCTATAAATCCTTAAAGGGGGTAGACAGAGCCAAGGAATCAAAAATTTCTCAGCCACTTTTTGGAAATGTGAGTGGGGAAAAGATTGTAAAATTAAGGTTGTTGATGATGGTTCTCCAACCGCATCGCCCAAAAATCCCTTAAAAGCCCCAATACCGTTAGTCGCCTCTTACTTACACCCACCGGAAGAAATAGGATAGTGCTATTCTAAGCCGACACTACACAGCAACTTTTTACATGCATTCACTTTTATCTTAGTTTATTGTGCCACTACTAAATAAAACTCAGCCACCTAGGTTTCCTCACAATATTTCCACCTTGATAAATTTCACATACATACATATACTCACG
Organism: Bedellia somnulentella; assembly: GCA_963576735.1. Classification (NCBI taxonomy): domain Eukaryota; kingdom Metazoa; phylum Arthropoda; class Insecta; order Lepidoptera; family Bedelliidae; genus Bedellia; species Bedellia somnulentella. The sequence continues at coordinate 2,906,418 of OY755198.1, forward strand.
GCCAATAATTCGCCAAATGGGGTAGCCAGAGCTTCAAAGTTAGAAACTCCTCAGCCTCAGTTTATAAACTTTTTTTTCTCAATAATATTTCTTTATATTTATAATATTCAACGACATGATAGTCCAATGGGTAGAACACGCGCTTGAAAACAGAAGGGCGTGAGTTCCAATCCTGGGTCGGGCCTACACCAATTTGTCTTTTCTAAAGACATATGTGTGGTTAATTTATCATGGTTGTTAACGGTGAGGGAAAACATCGTGAGGAAACCCACATGGCTGAGTTGTACTTAGTCATGTGACAGTGTATTCGTACAAAACGGCTATAGGCCTGCCCCCTATCACGTGAGTACACTGTCCAAGCAAAACGTGGGTACCTTCTCTGGAAACTAGATGGCGCTGCCATGTGAGTTCAGAAGTATTGGTACCTCTGCCAACCCCTTTCGGGTATAAACGGCGTAAACGTTATGTTATGGATTTCTATTATCCTTAATCTACCAAAATGTCTAAGTACTTACGATCACTATCATGATGAAACGCACAGTTTACTTTTTCAAAGAAACAACTGTTTTTAAACAACCGATACTTGTCTTTCCCGTAGTGAGTTTTCTTGCCGCAAACCGATTTGGTCACGTGATCGCATATTAAATGCTCGCAGTTTACTGGTCTCTGTAAAATAACACAAACATACATATACTCACGGCTATAAATCACTTGACGGGGTAGCCAGAGCCTTGGAATGAAAAATTCATCAGCCACTTTTTGAAGTTAGTTTGGGAAAAGGTGGTACAATAAATGTTTTTGGTGACGGGTCTTCCACTTAATAAGCCCTTATACTCTTTAGATCACCCACGGGTAGAAATGGGGTAGTGTTCTTCCAAGCTGACACTACGCGGCGGTAAAATAATAATGATTTAAAAACAAAAAATTGGTTGCCTGTATAAGTCGGTATACGGGCGAAAGTTTTGCGTGACAACGACTTTGATTGGTAAAATAATTTTAGTGTGAATATTCATTCGTACAGTAGGAAGAAAGATGAAATTATGTCTGTCTCTCTCGCTCTTAGGCGGGCTAACCATGCCCGAGTGGAAGGGACGCTCGCCTCTCACTCGCTCTCATTGTGAGCGCATAACGTGAGCGGAGCGTAACGCAGTTTCTTGAAGTGTCACCCAGCAAACCGGCACCCGGTAAACTGGGAATTATTATTCACATTTAGTAACAAGTGCTGCAATGGCGTGTTTTTCGTTTATTATTTTAAACTAAATTTATTCTCCTATTTTTAGAGCTGAACCAACAGAAATTATTAAATCCCGGTGACCCTAATCAGGATAATGAGAATCTATGAAATTATGACATTTAAAGTGAGTCAAAATCGAGTTTAAAGGAGTCGGTTACATACATACAAAAATAAAAGAACAGTATTCATTGCTGTTTAGTGTCGTCTCAGAATAGCACTACCTCATTTCTTCCGGTGGGTGTACGTAAGAGGCGACTAACGGTATTGGGGCTTTTAAGGGATTTTTGGCGATGCGATTGGAGACCCATTACCAACAACCTTTATTCCACCATCTTTTCCCCACTCAACTTCCAAAAGTGGCTGCGGAATTTCTAATTCCCTAGCTCTGGCTACCCCTTCAAGGGATTCATAGCCGTAAGTATATGTATGTATGTATATGTATTAATTCTTATTGGGATAAGCAGAGACTATCGATAGCCACTTTGTACTATTGATTAGTTAATTGGAAAATCTAGCTTGATGACAATAGAAATGGCATGGCTGGGTTAGTTTATATTAGCATAGCATGCTGTGTAGTGTCGGCTTAGAATAGCACTACTACATTTCTGCCAGTGGGTGGACGTAAGAGGCGACTAATACCGATGTGAAATTAGCGGCCGATTTCAGCGGCCGATTATAATCGGACCAAATTAAGAAGGTTTTTTTGCTCATGCTCATCAATAGTATTGTCGAAAGATATTCAACAAATCTTCACCCTACTGCATTCATGTCTCTCTGGCTATATAAAAAACGGCAATACTATTATATGCATTGTCTTTTTGTAAAGCCTATAATCTAGGCTCTTCGAATAACCTAGTGTTAAAGTGCTGCCATAACTCATAACTCGTTTAGTTGTGAGAGGCGATTAAACATGTTGATAAATGAAAATTGTAAAATTTCTGCATTGTTGCATTCATAACTCTCTGTCTATATGAAGATCGGCAATACTTTTGATGAGCATAGTCTTTCTATAAAGCCTATAACTTAGGCTCTCCGAGTAACCTGCTAGTGATGACCCGAATAGTGATGCGGAAGATTAAGAAAATAGGCTTTTAGAAGAACGTGACGAAAACTGTATAACTATTCGTAATTTAAAATCAAAAAACAGTACCCTCGTTGAGAAAGTGGAGTTACTTCGGTAATCCTATGACATTTGTCAATCTGAGCTGGAAAAACAACAGCTAATAATTAAATCTCATGAAGATCAGTGCGCTAAACATGAAATAGCCGTAGAGCGAATTTAGTTGCGTTGAGCAGTTGGCAGAGGCACACGCACAATTATCAGAGTTTCATAGACTTAAAGATATAAATGAAAACTCTCACGCACTTTCTTTATGTGCAGAACTTTAAGTGGAGTCAATATCTTCTTTGAAACGCAGTCTTCGTTTAAAAGCTTATTACAGTTTAAATTTATTATATGATAGATGAAACTGCTTGGTGTCACCAGGGCTCTATTCAGGATATTTCCAGACATACACCAATATTGTAATATGACTAATAAAAGATGTGTGTTGCTGAGTTTCTTACGGGTTCTTCTCGCAACAATACACCTTCCGAATCCGAAGTAGTCAGTAGAGTAAGATTTAACTTATACGTAAGTTTTCGACGTTCAAAAAATAGAGAGCAATTCTTTTTATTTTGAAATAAATATTTTTCAACTTTTTTATCTTTATCTTTACCTAGTGTCAAAGTGTTATCAGAACTCGTTTAGTTTTGAGAGACGATTGAATATTATTAATAGAAGAAATTCAACAAATCTTCGCCCTATTCATTCATGTCTCTCTGGCTATAAGAATAACGGCAATACAATTGATAAACATAGTCTATCTGTAAAGCCAAAAAGTGTTTCAAAGTGTAACCGGATCTTGTTTTAATTGATCTTAATTTGATCTCAATTTTAATTTAATTTCAATTTATTTATAATATCTTTGTTTATTTTTCTTTTTGAAATTTTTTATATACGAACTTCCATTGAATTAAATTTACATTATTTTATGTTGAATCATTTATATTGTATCAAACATTGTATAGTTCAACTTAATAGGTAATGCTGTGCATGCTGTTTTGGTACTGCATCTGAGCAAAACATTATGTCTTTTGGAAAAATTACATTTTAATTACAAGTACAACATCATAATTTTGGAAATATTATGATGTTGTACTGTGTGCATACCTAATAAATAAATAAATAAATAATTGTTAGAGGCATTGTTATCGCATCTAGTTGAGAATCTTGAAGTGGTAAATGAAGCAAGTTTTTTTTAATAATTGCATTGGAATCCTCCGTTACGTCTTTATTGTTGCGGAAAAGCCTTTTTCTGGTGACTGAAAGCATCAGGTTTAGTTAATTTTTCAACAGCATGGATTTTAGGATGTTTATTTCCATTATTAAGTTATTTTAAAAAAAAAAACTTAACATCTTAATTTGGTCGGTATATAATCGGCCGCTAAAATCGGCCGCTTATTTCACACCGGTGCGACTAATGGTATTAGGGCTTTAGAGGGATTTTTGGGCGATGCGGTTGGAGACCCATCACTAACAGCCTCTATTTTACTATCTTTTCCCCACGCAACTTTCCAAAAGTGGCTGAGGAATTTTGAATTCCTTAGCTCTGGCTACCCCTTCTAGGGATTTATAGCCGTGAGTATATGTTTGTATGTATGCAGAATAACCTATTTCTTTTCGCAGGTTAAGAATATCCGTAAGAAGCTATTTAAGCATGCATGCATGGAGGCATTTTTTTAGTAAATGTTGTATGATGTAGAGACTAATCATCGTTACCCGGTTGGGTATTGTATGTATGTATGGTTTACATACATACATAAACATAAATGTCACTTGTCACTGTGTTTGTCACTAAACTCCACCAAAACGGCTACACTGTTCAGCATGAAATTTTACATACAAATTCTGTTAGTCTGTAAATAGGTTTATAACATACATACATACATACATATACTCACGGCTATAAATCCCAAGAAGGGGTAGCCAGAGCTAAGGAATTAGAAATTCCTCAGCCACTTTTGGAAAGTTGAGTGGAGAAAAGATGGCAAAGTAAAGGTTGTTGGTGATGGGTCTCCAACCGCATCGCCCAAAAATCCCTTAAAAAGCCCCAATACCGTTAGTCGCCTCTTACGTACACTCACCGGAAGAAATGGGGTAGTGCTATTCTAAGCCGACACTACACAGGTTTATATTTTATACCCCTTTTACATTCTGTTTTTATTTTTCAACTAGAAATTCTCTAAATATCTTTTATATGACAAAACAAGGTTGGTCGGTTCAGCTAATATTTTTGTAGCATGTATTTATTTCCATATTTTTTTCATAATTTCTATCAATTTTTAGAGTTAATATTACTATTGAGATGGTCTGTGGAACTGTCATAATAAGCAAACCTGCTCTCCAACTTTTATTTGAAATTGTGTTTAAATAGTGATATTTGTGAAAAAAAAACAGTGCTAAAGTGTTAATTAGTGTCTGAAAACTGTGTGATAGTGTTATCTTCACATGAAACTTTAGGATTTAACCAAATTAGTGCTCACAAACTCACAACTGACATCTTAGTCACAAAAATATTTGAACTGTTTTATCAACTACCCTTAATTTATTTTTATACAATGTCTATCCTCAGAACAATAACTCAACTATTCTGTGGATATATCAGTAACAATTAGGTGCTTTCATTGTGTTGCCACACCATAATGATGCAGCATTCCCCACGGAAAAAGACCCTACTGGTGGAAGTTTCCCACGCCAGTAAGGAAAGTGATACCAGTGCAAAAATATCAACAACAGAAAAGTATATGCCAGTTTTTAAACCATCACCTGGAAATGAACCCCCTCAGTTAGATCTGTATACCAAAGTCAATCTTGATCCAGAGAAACAAACATCAATCAATGAAAATGATTGGCAAACCATTCCCATCCTCCGCAACAGATATAAGCGGAAGAAGCTCAACCAAACTCCGTCTCCAGAATTGCAGCTAGAGAATCGATACTCACCACTAAAAGTAGATGATATTCCTATTAAAAACACCAACACTAAACCTACCGTGAAGAAGCCCCCTCCAATCATACTTTATGGTATTCAAAACATCACTAAGCTCAATGACCTCATTGATGGAGTACTGCAAAGAACACAATACAGCTACAAAATCGTCACTAAAAATCAGTTACGCATCACGTGCAGTGACATTGATTCTTACAAGAAGCTCCTTGACCTAGTTAGGGAAAAGGGACTTATAGGTCACACATTCACACAAAAAGATCAAAGACCTTATCGAATTGTGATCAAAAACCTCCATCCATCTACACCAATTGAATCCATTAAAGAAGCTATCGAGAGCACTGGTAATAAAGTAAAAGGTGAAATTATCAATGCTAGATCTGGTTTAAATAAAACTCCATTATTTACATGGTTTGTAAACCTTGAACCAAGTCCTAACAATAGTGATGTAAAGAAGCTAAAGTTTATCTACCATACCAGCATTACCATAGAAGACCCAATTCATAAAAAAGTTATACCACAATGCAAGCGATGTCAACAATATGGACATACAAGAAACAACTGTATGCGTCCCTATCGATGTGTCAAGTGTGCAGAAAATCATAATACTACAGACTGCCCAAAAAAAGATAGAAACACACCAGCTACATGCGCCCTCTGCCTTCAAGACCATCCGGCTAACTACAAGGGCTGTAAAGTATTCCAGCAAATACAACAGCGTAAAACTACAGTGCATCCACATCAAAAAAATACCAATAAACCATATGATACTCAGGCTCCAAAAATACCAGCTAGTACCTACAACATTCCAGCTCCGAGTAAGAATGAGAAACCACACCAAACCTACGCATCAATAGCAGCCAATAAAGATAAACAAAATACCCCAATAAATTTAGAAGAAATTCTTTCCAAACAAGCTGAAAAGCTAGACAAACTACTAGACCAGATGGGCTCCTTGATGAGTCTTCTGACCACGCTAGTTACAAAACTGATCCATTAATGGCATCTCTAATAATAGCAACTTGGAACGCAAATGGTTTATCAAACAGACAGCAAGAAGTTGATGTTTTGATGAAAATGCACCATTTGGATGTATTATTAATATCTGAATCCCGCCTAACAGAAAACTCTCGAACTGATATATGTGGTTACCATACTTACCTTACAACCCATCCAGATAACACGGGGCACGCAGGCACTGCTGTTATAGTAAGGAACAATATTAAGCATCAATTACTGCCTGAATATCGCACAACTCAAATCCAAGCTACATCCATTGCGATTGAAGATCAATGGGGGCAGCTTACAGTGTCATCTATATATTGCCCACCAAAGAAAAATCGACAACCTGACCTCTCGAACACAGACTTTGACCAGTTCTTTCAGTCGCTGGGAAACAGATATATTGTAGGTGGAGACTGGAATGCAAAAAACACTTACTGGGGCTCAAGACTTACACTGACTAGGGGAAAAAACCTGAAAGAAAGTTTGGACCGAAACAAATTAAGTGTTCTAACAACCTGCCAATCTACTTATTGGCCTACTGACCCTAATAAACTGCCGGACCTTTTAGACTTCTTTGTATATAAAGGTATCTCAACCTACTACCTTAAAGTTGAAGGATGCTATGATAGCTCTTCGGATCATACACCAGTAATTGCTACTATAAGCACATCTGTTATAGAGAAAGCAAAATGTCCACACTTATGCAATTACAAAACAGATTGGGATTCGTATCGTAAATATCTAGAAGATCATACCAACCTCAACATCTCCCTAAAAACCGAAGAGGATATTGAAACTGCAGCTAACTATCTGACGCACATCATACAAAAGTCAGCTTGGCTAAACACTCCAGCCACCAGAGAGAGACACATAAAAAATGACAGTCGGTACAACATACCTCAAGAAGTGAGAAAAAAGGTATTGGAAAAAAGACGACTCCGAAGGCAATGGCACACCAGCAGACATCCAGATCACAAGAAGGCTTTTAACAAAGCTGCAGCTGAGTTAAGGGACTTCCTAGTCGAAATAGAGAACGATACCCTCCAACAAAAATTAGAGTGTTTAAACCCAATGTGCGATAACGAATATTCTTTATGGAAAACTGTTAAATCCACACTAAAGCCCCAACTTGCTCAGTACCCACTAAAAACCGAAGACGGAAATTGGGCTAGGACAGACTCAGAGAGAGCTGAAGCTTACGCGGCGTTTCTGAAAAATGTGTTTAAACCTAATGAAGACCTCGGATCAGACACTGTAGATGAAGAAGTCAGCGACTATTTGGAAAGTGATCTACAACTCAGTCCACCTTTGACAGCCTGTACCCCTTCTGAAGTACGTAGGACGATCCAGAACCTACAATTAAAGAAGGCGCCTGGTTTTGACCTTATAACCGCTGAAGTATTAAGAGAACTGCCAAAGAAAGTCATAACTCTCATAACTATTATTTTCAACAGCATATTGAGAACTGGGTATTTTCCGAACATCTGGAAAGTGTCCCAAATAACAATGGTACTCAAGGCAGGAAAACCCCCACATCTTACGTCTTCCTACCGACCAATCAGTCTGCTACCAGTCCTCTCAAAAGTCTTCGAGAAGGTACTCTCTGTGCGGTTAAAAACTTGTATGGCAGATAAGAAACTAATCCCAGAACATCAATTCGGATTCAGAAGCAATCATTCAACAGTGGAACAAGTACACAGAGTTTGTAAAGAAGTGAGAAATGCACTGGAAAAACAGCTTTATTGCTGTGGCGTATTTCTGGATGTGCAACAGGCGTTTGATAAAGTTTGGCATAATGGCCTACTATTTAAAATCAAGAAGACCCTACCTCATAATATGTTTCTGCTACTGAAATCATACATTGAACACAGGTCATTTTATGTTAAAATAAACGATTCTGTTTCCGATATGTATGAAATACAAGCGGGGGTACCACAAGGATCAGTCCTAGGGCCGACATTGTATATTATTTACACGAGTGATGTTCCTGTGTCAGAAACAGTGATGACTGCAACGTTTGCAGATGATACTGCTGTACTAGCTTCAAGTGATAGCCCAGAGCAAGCTTCAGCGACTTTGCAAACACATCTTAACAAGATACATGATTGGATGAAGAGTTGGAAGATCAAGGCTAGTGCCGCTAAATCCAATCATATCACTTTCACCCTAAGAAGGAAAGATTGTCCGGGGGTCAAATTTGGAAATGAGCACTTACCACACACAGATTCTGTAAAGTACCTAGGTTTTCACCTTGACCGGAGGCAAACCTGGAAAACACACATCCAGAAAAAACGTGATGAGTTGAACTACCGTTTTAGATCTTTACAATGGCTGCTCGGCCCGCAGTCAAGACTGTCACTTAACAATAAATTGCTTATTTATAAATCCATACTAAAACCTGTTTGGACATATGGTATACAGTTGTGGGGTACGGCAAAAAACAGCAATGTTGAAATACTGCAAAGATTCCAAAACAACGCACTGAGGACCATAGCAAGAGCTCCCTGGTTTACAAAAACTGAGGAAATACATACATACTTAGAAATTCCTACCGTGAAAGAGGAAGTCAAGCACCTTACAAAAGCCTACAGAGACAGGATTACAAATCATGAAAATGAATTGGCGCGGTCACTAACACAGCCAGAAATGACGCGACGCCTGAAACGAAGCCACATCTGGGATAATATATAATCAAAGTTAAATAAAATATAATATCAATGAAGGACAGTCTATCAATGGAGAGGCCAGTCCTGAAAGCCACGATACCGTTCAAAAGAACTGCTTATAGTCCAACGACTGATCGCATGTTGAAAAGAAACAAAATAACAAAAAAAAAAAAAAATATTACCTTTGGTTGCAATTGTGACGGATTCAGTTTTCTCCTTGTCTTTATATTTGATGGAGCATCTTGATGCTTGCTGGTGTCATCTCTTGAATGAGGATTGGAGGGATCTTCTTTATCCTCACGATTTTTGCCAGTAACAAAAACGGTATCGTCCGAAATGTCTGGTTTAGCTGCAAAGTTGGAAACAATATATTATTATGTAAATAAACATAAATATAAACGTTCACGCCGTTTATCCCCGAAGGGGATAGCCGAGGTACCAATACTTCTGAACTGCACGTGACAGCGCCACCTGGTGTCCAAAGTTGGTACCCACGTTTTGCTTAGACAGTGTACTGAAAGATAGGGGGCGGGCCTATCGCCGTTTTGTACGAATACACTGTCACATGGCCAAGTAAAACTCGGTCATGGGGGTTTGCTCTCGTCATTTTCCCTCATTTTGCCGACATTTTGCCGTGTAGTGTCGGTCGGGTTAGAATAACACTACCCCTTTCTACCCGTGGGTGATCGTAAGAGGCGACTAAGGGTATAGGGGCTTTTTAAGTGGTTTTTGGGCGATGCGGTCCTCAGACCGCACCAAACACAACCCGTCACCAAAAACATTTATTATTACCATCTTTTCCCAATCGACTTCCAAAAGTGGCTAAGGAATTTCTCATTCCAAAGCTCTGGCTACCCCGTTAAGGGATTTATAGCCGTGAGTATATGTTTGTATGTATTTTCCCTCACCGTTAAAAATCATTATTAATTAACTACAAATATGACTTTAGCAAAGACAATTGGTGTAGGCGCCGCGCTGGTGTTCTACCCATTGGACTAACATGTCGTATATTATTATTATATACACTCCATTATTAAATAATTATAAAATATTTTTATATATTTGCCTTGTAGTGCCGTGTAGTGTCGGTTTAGAATAACATTACCCCATTTCTACCCATGGGTGATCGTAAGAGGCGACTAAGGGTATAGGGGCTTCTTAAGTAATTTTTGGGCGATATGGTTGGAGACCCGTCACCAAAAACATTTTTTTATTACCATCTTTTTCCCAATTTATTTATTTATTAAAATTCATTAAACAAGTAACTAAGACTCAATGTTGTTAGTAGAAAGGCTTAATGCTAGGGTTAGTTCTTATTTATAATTTATATACAATCTATATACAATGTCGCACAGCGTGAGCATGCAGTGCAATCAACTTCCAAAAGTGGCTGAGGAATTTCTCATTCCAAAGCTCTGGCTACCCCGCAAGCGATTTATAGCCGTTAGTATATGTATGTATGTATGTTGCGTGGAAAGTATAGTACAATATACAGTCACTCAAAAACTCACATGTCTTAATTGTACTTAGTCATGTGACAGTGTGTTCTTGAAAACCGGAGATACACCAGCCTATCATGTGACCAAAATGTCACGTAATCTTCAGTAGTACCTCTGCCCCCCTTTTAAGTTTGTGCTTACATACATATACTCACGGCTATAAATGCCAAAAAGGGGTAGCCAGAGCTTCAGACTCCAAAATTCCTCAGCCACTTTTAGTAGTATAAAATGAAGTTTCTTAGTGATGGGTCTCCAACCGTATCACTTAAAATCCCCAATATCATTAGTCGCCTCATAAGAAAACCCAGGGGCAGTAATGCGGTAGTGCTTCTCAAGCCGACATTACACAGACATAATTGAGCAAAATATACTGGCTCTTCGTGCCTCATGAGTTTGTTACACACGTCCTCCGCGAATGCCTTTACTGACAATATCATCAACATTACTTTACTCCCAACCACATTTAAAAAATATTCATCTTATGTACACTACCCGTACCATAATAGAAGAAAGAAAGAAAGAAGGAAGAAAATACGTTTATTCGCCGTTGTAGGCACAAGAAAAACAATTATTTTACAAATACAACACACAAAAAAACACATATAAAATACAACAAAAAATACACATGTACAACACTGAAAAGCGACAGTATAAGATATAGAGTATCAGTACTTCTTGCGCCAATGCAACAGCGAATCGGTACTGTCTCAGCATTTTCTGTGAGCCTTCGACACACAGTACTGATTTTCAGCCAGCACCATTATAGAGTGACATCTGAGTCATCTCAAGAATCAAACAAAACCATTGCCCACCCCCTATGACATTTACCATGATGTTATAAAGCTTATGTTTCTTTTGATTTTATAATCCGCGTCGTCACACATTCATCGGACTCACTCGCACACTAGCGGCGTCTCTTTCATATCCTACATCGTACTATCAAAGAATTTCTTAAGTTAAGTATAAATACTTTAATTTTACAAGCAAAGAGGCTGAGGTATTTGTTATTTTTAAGCTCTGGCTACCCCGTATGTATGTGTAAGTACAAATACCAATTATAAGTTAGTAACCGAGACCAATTATAAGTAGACCGTGTAATAGCTTAGAATAGCACTACCCCATTTCTACCCGTGGGTGATCGTAAGAGGCGACTAACGCCCGATTTCTGAATTGAGTATTCTAGCTGAGAACAACTTAAGTATCGTTCTGTCGCATTGAAATCTTAACAACTGAATGAGACAAAACGATACTGAAGTCGTTCTCAGCTAGAATACTCAATTCAGAAATCAGGCGTAAGGGTATAGGGGCTTTTTAAGTGACCCGTCACCAAAAACATTTATTATTACCAAATTTACCCCAATCAACTTCCAAAAGTGGCTGAGGAATTTCTCGTTCCAAAGCTCTGGCTACCCCGTTAAGGGATTTATAGCCGTGAGTATATGTATGTATGTATGTATGTAAGTTAGTACACTGCGGGATGTAGTGTTCGGTATATCTTAGCTGCATAGTTAGTACGACCGACCTTTTAACTAGATATCGCTTGGCATGAAACACTCATCTCTTTGGCACTTAGTATCGAATACTGTCTTCTCATTCTAACCGTTATCGTAACGATTAAATAGCGCTCGGCCTAGGCCTTTCCTTAAATTGTTTGCTTAAGCGATTTTGGAGCATATTTAGCACAAACACACAAGGAGGAAAAACATCTTGAGGAAACCAATATGGCTAAGTCGTACTTAGTAATGTGAGATTGCATTCGTGAAAAACGGCGATAGGTCTGCCCCCTATCATATAAGTGCACTGTGTAAGCAAAACGTGGGTACTCTGAACACCAGTTGACAATTTCACGTGATGTTCATTAGTTTTACTACCTCTGCCAAGCCCTTTGGGGGTATACGGCGAAGACGTTTGAGTTGCTGTGTAGTGTCGGCTTAGAATAGCACTACCCCATTTCTTCCGGTGGGTGTACGTAAGAGGCGACTAACGGTATTTGGGCTTTTAAAGGATTTTTGGGCAATGCGGTTGGAGACCTATCAACAACAACCTTTATTTTACCAACTTTTCCCCACTCAACTGTCCGAAAGTGGCTGAGGAATTTCTAATTCCTTAGCTCTGGCTACCCCTTCTAGGGATTTATAACCGTGAGTATATGTATGTATGTATGTTAATATAAGTTATGTAAAATATTACCTACTCCCATTTCATTATATCTTGTACATCTACCTATTGTTTTTATTAACGTTAGTCGCCTCTTACATACACCCACCGGAAGAAATGGGGTAGTGCTATTCAAAGCCGACACTACACAACAGATACAGTACAATAAAGAGTTATCCATTCTATTCTATAACTTACTTTTACTATTAAACCTTGTACCACTCATCTTGGAGTCATCCTCATTCTGATCACGATCAATACTTCTCATCACACCTCTGAGAGTATCATCATGGGTTTCTTCGAGAATATCACTGATAACTACCTTTTCGCTATTATAACTTGTGTGGTCGTTGTTTGGGATGAACATAACATCTGCCTCTGTTGCAAAATGTACGTCGTTGGCTTGAGTGGTCGTTGTTGGTCCTGATTCTCGGTTTTTCTCTGGAAATGTACGAAAAATACATACATACATATTCTCACGCCGTTAGTTCCCATTGGGGTAGGCAGAGACTATCGATCGCCACTTTGTACGATCCTGGCAAACCTCTCTAGCTTCATTCACATCCATCAATCTTTTCATACATGCTCTTTTATTCTTCGTAATTCGGACACCTTCCTTTTTGAGCACATTTTCTATTTGATCTAAATGTGTCCTCCGAGGTCGTCCTCTACTAACATTACCTTCCACATTAGCTCTATAGATCTCTTTCACCACTTTACTGTCATCCATCCTCTCTGCTGCGAAATTTGCACAAATAGGATATAACGCGATAGCTCAGTGGGTAGAACACCGCTTAGAATGGAGAAGATAAGGGTTCAAATCCCGGGCCGGTTCTATAACAATTTGTCTTTTCTGAAGACAAATGGTGGTTATAGTAAACCCACATGGCTGAGTTTCACTTATTCATGTGACAGTGCATTCGTACCAAACGTCGTCTAAGATTGTTATTTGTTTTACACACTTACTTACTTATACTCACGCCCAATATTCCCATTGGGGTAGGCAGAGACTATCGATCGCCACTTAGTACGATCTTGACAAACCTCTCTTGCTTCCCTTACATTCATTATTCTTCTCATACATGTTCTTTTATTCTTCTCACTTCGGACCCCTGCCTTAATAAATGAATAAAAAAATGAACGGCGATAGGTCTGCCCCCTATCACGTGAGTAAACTGTCCAGGCAAAACGTGGGTACTCTGAACACCAGATTGCGTTGTCACGTGATGTTCAGAAGTACTAGTACATCTGCCAAACCCTTCGGGGATATACGGTGGGAACTTTTGAGTTTTAAATCTTGAGAATTATTACAATAGAAAGAAAGAAAAAACATTTATTTAGTAAACAATAAAAATACAACAAAATAAAAGTAATGCAAGCTAGATTTTCATGCTACCAAAGAGGTCCTGCCTCAGCATATTGTACGACATGGAACCATATTGTACGCTGGTTTTCAGGCAACACCTTAATAACTTAAAAATTAAGACCATTACGCCCGATTTCTGAATTGAGTATTCAAGCTGAGAATGACTTAAGTATCGTTTTGTCTCATCCAGTTGTTAAGATTTCAATGCGAAAGAACGATACTTAAGTTGTTCTCAGCTGGAATACTCAATTCAGAAACCGGGCATAAGTCTAATGTTAGTAACAGTACATATTTACCTAATTCCTTAGCTTTTGTAACATTACCGACATTCTTATGACCCACAACTGGGTTATATTCGTCACCCGTATTTTTTGTGTATGTCACAAACACGTCAGAACTATTTTGTGGCACATGACACTTGCATGCCACAAATAAAGGCACAAATAACACAAATAGAAGCATTTTAATGATTTGATTTTGAGCTGAATGTGTGGTTAGCTAATTTTGGGATCCATTGTGAAGAGTCTTGCTGAAAATATTTGTGCAGTAAATTAATTTATTGTATCTTGGTTTAGTTAATAAAATAGTTTATTTTGAGGAAATATAATAATAATAATAATCCCTGACCCCGACCAACTGTGCTTTTGTCGGGGAGTACCGCCTCTCCCATTTAAAATTTATATTTTCATTTTCGGCCATGGGAGAGGCGAGAAACAAAAATGTTTTCCGAAAAAATAATAATAAATTTTTTTTTTGTCTCTTAAAATACAACAATACAAGAAAATAAAGTAACAAAAAAAAACAACAATGATATCAAACAACAGACAAAAAGGTGCAAAGCTCGTTCTATCCACAACAAGCAGATAGTTTTGCTTTTGAGCTCTGACCTATATGTGCATAAAAGATTTCAAAAAGGTATCCAGGGCTTTAGAATTTGAATATTTTACGCCATTTGTGGAAGTTTGGCGGCAAAAATATTGTAAAATAAAATAAAGAATTAATGAGGACTAAACAACATTGCCGTATTATCATTTAAAATACCCCTAAACTCGATTCTGAATTGAGTATTCCAGCTGAGAACGACTTATGTTTCGTTCTGTCGCATTGAAATCTTACCAACGGATTGAGACAAAACGATACTTAAGTGGTTCTCAGCTTGAATACTCAATTCAGAAATCGGGCATATGTTGCCCGGCAGCCGCGGGAAGAAATGTTTAGTCACGACATTTCTCATCAATAAAAGAGTATCCATAAAAGTTACTTTTTCATTGTTATTTTATAAATTTATTTTTAATACGAGATGCAATCTATCTATTTGCTCTGTAGTGTCGGCTTAGAATAGCACTACCCCTTTTCTTCCGGTGGGTGTACGTAAAAGGTGACTAACGGTATTGGGGCTTTTTAAGGGATTTTTGGGCGATGCGGTTGGAGACCCATCACCAACAACCTTTATTTTACCATCTTTTCCCCACGCAACTTCCAAAAGTGGCTGAGGAATTTCTAATTCGTTAGCTCTGGCTACCACTTCTAGGTATTTAAAGCCGTGACTATATGTATGTATGTATGAGTGGGGAAAAGATAGTAAAATAAAGGTTTTTGGTGATGGGTATCCAACCGCATCGCCCAAAAATCCAATAAAAAGCCGCAATACCCTTGGTCGCTTCTTACGACACCCGTGGGTAGAAAGGGGTAGCGACATTCTAAGCCGGCACTACACGGCAAATTTTTATTAATGTGAAGGTTCAATTGTTACGGAACCAATTTCAGATGATTCGGAGTAGTTGTAATGAAATAAAGAGTGTATTTAGTAAACAATCTATTCATGATAACGTTTATTATGTAGTTACATACCTAAGTATACAAAGATGAAGTGGCTAGAAAATTTCCACAGTATTATTTTGCTCTGTCGGCTTAAAATTTCCCTACCCATTTTTTTTCCGCGGGTGGCGTAAGATTGCTTAGGGTAGCCTTGGGTAGGGGATGATTTTGCCTACTCAACTTCTAATACATTCATACATACATACACATACTCACGGCTAAATATCCCTTAACGGGGTAGCCAGAGCTTTGGAATGAGAAATTTCTTAGCCACTTTTGGAAGTTGAGTGGGAAAAAGATGGTAAGAATAAATGTTTTTGGTGACGGGTCTCCAACCGCATCGCCCAAAAATCACTTAAAAAGCCCTTATACCCTTAGTTGCTTCTTACGATCACCCACGTGTAAAAACGGGGTAGTGCTATTCTAAGCCGACACTACACAGCTTCTAATAGTAGCTGAAAATTTCTGTTCTGAAGATCTACCTACCCATTTATGGGATTTATTATTAATCATGAGCAAATATATGTATAATGTTTATTACAAGGTAGACATACAAGTACATGAGGTTCTTCGGTAAAATTAAAAAAAAAAAGTTTTTTACGCACTATTCATCGACAATACCAACCACCCATCTATAAATGAAAAACAGACATACATTTGCCGTGTAGTGTCGGCTTAGAATAACACTACCCCATTTCTACCCGTGGGTGATCGTAAGAGGCGACTAAGGGTATAGGGGCTTTTAAGTGATTTTTGGGCGATGCGGTTGGAGACCCGTCACCAAAAACATTTATTATTACCATCTTTTCCCCAATCAACTTCCAAAAGTGGCTGAAGAATTTCTTATTCCAAAGCTCTGGCTACCCCGTTAGGGGATTTATAGCCGTGAGTATAAGTATGTATGTATGTAAACATACATTCATATATACTCACGGCTATAAATTCCTAAAGAAAAAGGGTAGTCAGATCTTCAGAATCAGAAAATTTTGCAGACACTTTTGGAAGTTGAGCAAGGAAAAGACTTTAACATAAAGGTCTCCAGTCTAAAGGTGAGTCTCCAACCGCATCGCCCAACAATCATTTAAAAAATCCCCATACCCTTAATCGCCTCTTACGTCACCCGCGGGTACAAAGAGGCAGTGACGTTATAGGAACATTATAGAATATGATACATTTGGATCAAATAGAAAATGTGCACAAAACGGCAGGTGTCTAAAGTATGAAGAATAAAAGAGAATGTATGGAAAGATTGATGGATGTGAATGAAGCTAGAGAGGTTTGCCAGGATCGTACAAAGTGGCGATCGATAGTCTCTGCCTACCCCAATGGGAGCTAACGGCGTGATAATATGCAAACGTGACTGATATATAAAAACATACATACATGCAAACACTATCGCCACCATATAGTCCCAGTAAACCTGCCCTTTTGGAATAAGGAATGTTGAGATGGTTTGGGCACATAGAGAGGATGGATGATAGAAAATTGGTAAAAGGGATCTATAGAGCTAGTGTGGATGGTAATGTTAGTAGAGGACGACCACGGAGAACACACTTGGACCAAATTGAGAGTGTGCTCAAAAAGGTAGGCGTCCGAAGTATGAAGAATAAAAGAGCATGCATGAAAAGATTGATGGATGTAAACGAAGCTAGAGAGGTTTGTCAGGATCGTACGAAGTGGCGATCAATAGTCTCTGCCTACCCCAATGGGAACTAATGGCGTGAGTATATGTAGGTATGTATGTAAACCTGCCCTTCTCTTTTTTACTCTTTGTTAGCCCGCTTTTTTGAGGAATATTTCTATTAGATTTAAATGTGTCCACCGTGGTTGTATTGAAATTATTATCTACATTGGCTCTATTTATCTTTTACCAATTTACTTTCATCCGTCCTACATACATACATATACTCACGGCTATAAATCCCTTGAAGGGGTAGCAAGAGCTAGAGAATTAGAAATTCCTCAGCCACTTTTGGAAGTAACGTGGGGAAAAGATGGTGAAATAAAGGTTGTTGGTGATGCATCTCCAACCGCATCGCCCAAAAATCCCTTAAAAGCCCCAATACCGTTAGTCGCCTCTTACGTACACCCATCGGAAGAAATGGGGTAGTGCTATTCTAAGCCGACAGTAAACAGCTCCATATCCATCCTCTTAGTAAATATTGTATCGTAAATGATTGATTTTATTTTTGGATAGTTCTTTCTATTCAGAAGTAAAACTTGAACGTATTTTTTGTGCTGCCATCTTGACATTAAAAGTTGTACTACATGAAAACTTTGTAACCAGCTTTAAGTATAACCTAGGATTTTTCTTTGGTTACCACAACTACCCACAGATGGCGCTAGAATGGATTGGCGCAAAGAAAAATAAAAATCCTAATAATTATCCGTTTTCAGAAACCATTTAGTTTTTACAATGCGAAATATCTATCTAATTAAAAATGTAATTAGATAGATAATTATATTTTTCATAATTAACAAGTATGATTTGTTTAGAAAAGAGTCTCTGGGCAACAGGAATGTTAATGAAAACCCAAAGGGTAAAACCTAAGGTAAGGGTAAAGGGCAACCTGAGTACTGATTTGGTTATTATATTTATATTTTGTATGAGAATAGACACGTAGTGTTCGTGATGTAAATTTCGATTACCTGAGGCGATGCATGGTTCCATTGTTCGAAAACGATAATCTTGAAAGTTTATGGAAATGGGAAATTATTTACATATATTGAAACTTCTGAAACCGTAAAGTGCGAATCAAAAACTAGTCAAGTGCGAGCTTAGCCAAGGATTTTTTGCCATTATTTTCACTATTTGGTACTTACACCTATCAGCGATTTTTCGATTTTTCTAAAAAAATATTGTATTTTACATGCTCATCTGTACAGCGCATAAATAAGAAAGAAATAATGTTTATTTAGTAATTAACACAAGACAATGACAAATATATATAAATGTCTCTCTTTCTCTCTTTCTTTGATAGGGACCATTAAGATTGAGATCGAATCCAAATATTGAATATTTACGTAAAGTGAGGTTTCAGTGTTATAATTTTCAGAAAAGTGATTTCATTATTTTATTTTTTGTTAAGTACTAGTTTTAAATCTTCTGACTATACATTAAGATTACTCAATCTATATTATCTGTAAAGATATATAATGTTACATATTTTTTAAGATTACATATATAGATTGGCATTAAAAATATGATACGTAACATAAACCAAAGTACAACGGTGTGTATAAATGAGTGTGTGTGCTTGACACCAAGTATGGCGGATAACTAACTAGCTAGATTATTAACTAAAATTTATAAAAATTCACGTATTTAATATTTCATATCACATATTTACATTGAAAACTTTTAATCAAGATCTAAAATAAACTATAAAGAATAGTAATTGTTACAGTCTTAATTATGCGTTGATATAGGTCTCCAACCGCATCGCCCAAATATCACGTAAAAAGCCCTTATACCCTTAGTCGCCTCTTACGATGCTAGTGCTTTTCTAAGCTGACACTACACAGAAAAGTTAAAATTATTTCAATTAACTAAAAAATAAAGACGATTTCGTTTCAGAGAATTTGTTTCGTGTATACAGCTAAATTTAACGTCATCATCAGCCAATAGACAAAAGATAAAAAAAAAGATAAAGATATAAAATATTTTGCTGCCCTCATCCATCGGCTTCCAGCGACCTTGACCAAGTCATCAGTCCACCTTGTGGTACCCACACTGCTTCGTCCGATACGTGGCCGCCACTCCAGAACCTTTGAGCATGAAATTTATCGTAGTATAATGGAAACGGTTTTTCCCCCGTAATAATACATAGCAGGAATGTAAGCCTAATTAACAAGAGCTACCCTCGGGCCCGTGTCGTGTTACAAAGAAACCCGGTTAAAATTTATATAAATGTTTGATAAAAATCGCGTTACAAAGAATACTCGTTTAAAATATGTTTTAATGTATAACAAAACCGTGATAGCCCAGTGGGTAGAACACTCGGTTATCGTGCAAACGACTAGTGTTCAAATCCTGGGTCGGGCCTACACCAATTTGTCTTTTCTAAAGACATATGTGTGGTTAATTTATCATGGTTGTTAACGGTGAGGGAAAACATCGTGAGGCTAAGCTTTGTCACCGGGTGTTCAGAGTACCCACGTTTTGCATTGACAGTGTACTCACGTGATAGGGGGCAGGCCTATCGCCGTTTTGTACGAATACACTATCACATGACTAAGTATAACTCAGCCATGCGGGTTTCCTTACGATGTTTTCAATCACCGTTAACAACCGTGATAAATAAACCACACATATGTCTTTAGAAAAGACCAATTGGTGTAGGCCCGACACGGGATTTGAACACTAGTCACCTGCACGTTAACCGGCGTTCTACACATTGAGCTATCACGTCGTCATTCATGACATTCTAAGTCAGGACTAAACGGCAATCCAATAAATTTATACAATTTAACGTGTGGATGAAATAATTTATGTTTTAACACTGTCCAAATGTTCCTTTTGTATGTTGTTCCAGGTACCTTCGGTTCCGGGTTCGATTCACAATGCAGCATCACCAACTTCGGTTGCCGCGAGAGGTAATGTTTTGAACTTTAAAAGTTTTGTAGCTGTGTAGCGCCGGCTTAGAATAGCGCTACCCCGTTTCTACCGGTGGGTGTACGTAAGAGGCGACTGACGGTATTTGGGCTTTTAAGGGAACATTGGGCGATGCGGTTAGAGACCAACAACCCTTATTATACCATCTATTCCCAAATCAACTTTCTAAAAGTGGCTGAGGAATTTCTAATTCCTTAGCTCTGGCTACCCTTTCTAGGGAATTATAGCCGTGAGTATATATATTTCAACTTAATTCGTTATGCGAAGTGTCACCAAAGTGATGCTGATTACAAAACCATTTTGAATTATTTTGTTTTTAAACAATATTTATTTATTTAAGCACTTTATTGCATACAAAACAACCCACAAACAGTATATTATATAATAATAGCGATAAGTCCGCCTTTGCATTGTGTACAACAGTTTATGTACACAAAGGCGGACTTATCGCCTTAACGCGATTTCTTCCAGTCAACCTTTATGGTGAGAAAGAAATAGACAACTCTTTAAAACATAATGGTCAAGTATATATGCAACTTAAATAGAACTTATTAAACACGACTAATTTACAAACTGTATAATAATTATACATGTAATACAATATCTTAATAAAGATACATGAATATACATACTTATATAATATAATATAATAAATACAAATATATACATATACCTAACTTTATAAAATCTACCTAAAACCTAAGGTTTTAAAAAATGGGATTTTAGTTTATTTTTAAATATATTTAGTGATGATGACAGACGTATGTCAACTGGTGGTGAGGTCCACAAATTAACTGCTCTGGCTGCAAAAGAATCACTATATGCAGCACTGTTATGGGAAGGTACACTTAACATCTTATTCTGCTGTGATCGCAAGGCACGGCTGTGGAAGCACAAGTATGTGAACTAACAACGAAGATAATTGGGGGCAGCAGGATATTTAAGGGCACTATATAAAATGCAGAATATGAGTATTCCTCCGAAGTCGAATTGGGAGCCACTTTAGTTGAGCTCGGTACTCAGAAATATGATCGTATTTAGGTAATCCAAACTTAAATCGGATACATAATATCTGGAGACGTTCGAGTTTGTTAAGCAGCTCCTCTGTGAGGTCAAGATAGCTTACGTCTGCGTAATCAAGAATCGGAAGCAGTAGAGACTGCGCCAGCATAATCTTAGTGTGGTGAGGCAGGAAATATTGCAAGCGCTTAAGTTAGTGACAGGATGCAAAGACTTTTTTACTTACGGCACCCACTTGGGGCAACCACGAAAATATACATACATACATATACTCACGGCTAAAAATCCCTAGATGTGGGAGCCAGAGCTAAGGAATGAAAATTTTCTCAGCCACTTTTGGAAAGTTGAGTGGGGTTAAGATGGAAAAATAAAGGTTGTTGGTGATGGGTCTCCAACCGCATCGCCCAAAAATACCTTTAAAGCCCCAATACCGTTAGTCGCCTCTTACGTACACCCACCGGAAGAAATGGGGTAGTGTTATCCTTAGCCGACACTACACAGCTATACGAAAATGTACTGTCCATAATAACTCAAAAATTCTTGACGGAATTGACGAAGCAAATATCGGTGCCATCGTATGTCAACTTCTGTAATAAATTTAATCTCCTAGGTCGTTCGCAACTGAAAATTATAAAATGGATTATATTCATAATCTCAATTAGCTATAGGTATTTCTCCAATTCCCGTTTATCTATCCTCTCTTAAAACTTTCGTCTATTATAAAATACTAGGATTTATTTTACAATAAAACGTTATAAAAAACTAGTCGCACTATAATGTGTAAAAGATACAAATTGGAATGTCAAAAATGATTGGGCACATAGAGAGAATAGATGATAGGTTGCGTTAGGAGAGGCGAACAAAGTGGTGATCAATAGTCTCTACCTACCCCAATGTTTGTTTATACATACATACATATACTCACGGCTATAAATCCCTAGAAGGGGTAGCCTGAGCTAAGGAATTACAAATTCGTCGTCCACTTTTGGGAGTTGCATGGGGAAAAGATGGTGAAATAAAGGTTGTTGGTTATGTATCTCCAACCGCATCGCCCAAAAATCCCAATACCGTTAGTCGCCTCTTACATACACCCACCGGAAGAAATGGGGTAGGTAGTGCTATTTTAGGCCGACACAACACAGCATAAAAATTTTTTTTATGTATGTACAAACAACTACTTTGAAAACCAAATTTTCACACTCAATTTGAGGAATCTAATAAACAATATAACTACTACCTAGGAACATGACCAGACGTATTATATGAAAATTTGTATAAATAATATAAACATCCCTATTAAGCACCCAATTTTAAATTCTATTGTGTCGACAGTAAAGCTCAAAATACATTCGTATTTCACATTCATAAAGACTCGATACATCCCAAGACTGAAACGTCATAACTTTCCAA
Source organism: Bedellia somnulentella (assembly GCA_963576735.1). NCBI lineage: Eukaryota > Metazoa > Arthropoda > Insecta > Lepidoptera > Bedelliidae > Bedellia > Bedellia somnulentella. Next base: position 2,929,257 of record OY755198.1, read on the forward strand.
ATGCGCCGTGGTATATTCAACCGTGACGTTAGTAAATATGGTTGAAATTGCGAACTGTTATTTCTCTAAGGTCTTGGAATTAAGAGATATGCAAAAGAGACAGTTAATGCAAGAGTTCACCTGTAGGTAGTGATGGGAAACACCTGTTTCATTTTATCGATTAAATATTCGAAATGGGGACTAACGGCAGCGTGAGTTATGTGTAGTGTCGGCTTAAAATAAAACTACCCTATTTCTTCCCGTCGGTGGTTGTAAGAGGCGACTAAGGGTATTGCGGCATTTAAATAAATTTTTGGGCTATGCGGTTTGAGACTCATGAATAACAACCTTTATTTTACCATCTTTTCCCCACTTAACTTCCAAATGCTGAGGAATTTCTAATTCCTGAGCTCTGGCTACTTCTTCTAGAGATTTATAGTGATCGTATGTATGTATGTATGTTTAACTATAATGATCCAATGTGAACACGATCCTGTGCATAAAGATACAGATTTTCCCTGGAAAGATTTAAGAGAATTATATTCACATGATATTTTTGCGATGGTCAGTCAGATTTAATTGTGTCAAATTTGTAGTGACTCGTTCGTTTAAAGTAACTGGCAAATGAAATCAGTTTTTGTAAATATACAATATAAACTTTAAATATATCTCACTTGAAATACATTGTTTATTTTTTGAAATAGTGTTTTCCTGGCTTCACAAAATTTATAGCGTAGTCAAAATCAGTACTTAAGTGCTTTTTAAAATTAATTGTGGAATCTTAGCCATTTTTTTACATTTATAATAATAGGCTGTGTAGTGTCGGCTAAGAATAGCACTACCCTATTTCTTCCGGCGGGTGTACGTATGAGGCGACTAACGGTATTGGGGCTTACAAGGGATTTTTGGGTGATGCGGTTGGAGACCCATCATCAACAACCTTTATTTTACCATCTTTACCCCACTCAACTTTTCAAAAGTGGCTGAGGAATTTCTAATTCCTAAGGTCTGGCAACCCCTTTCGGGATTTATAGCCGTGAGTGTATGTATGTATGTATCTTATAATAATAATTTAATAATACGAGTATAATAGAATAACTACTTTTAATTACACATACATACATATACTCACGGCCATAAATCACAAAAAGCTCTGGCTTTTTAGATCTAGAAACTTTTCAACGACAATTGGTAGTTGGTAGGGGAAAAGATGGCAGAAATAAAGTGTCGTTAGTGATAGGTCTCCAACCGCATCACCTAAAAACCACTTTGAAAAGCCTCAGTCGCCTCTTACGTCACTCGTGAGTAGAAAAGATAAGTGAAATCCAACATACATACATATATTCACGGCTACAAATCCCAAAAAGGGATAGCTAGAGCTAAGGAATTAGAAATTCCTTAGCCAGTTTTGGAAAGTTAAGTAGGGAAAAGATGGTAAAATAAAGGTTGTTTGTGATTCCAACCGCATCGCCCAAAAATCCCTTATAAGCCCCAATACCGTTAGTCGCCTCTTACGTACACCCATCGGTAGAAACGGGGTAGTGCTAAGCCGACACTACACAGTCAAGCCGCATTATACGCCATAAAATAACCGTCGATATTTCACCTCACACTTATACCCATCACTACGGCCGGTGAAACGGCATAATTTCTGCAGAAACATTGTCGCGGACCACATTAGAATACAGCGTTACTCTCCGTTCTAGAGCTCGGTAAATGTCCTTTCTAATTGCTTTACTATTCTTTGACGGCAGAAAGGTGTGAATTATATACATCGCTAGAAAGGGTAGCCAGATTCAGGTAAAGAAACTTTTCAACGAAATTAGTTTTTGAGTAAGTTACAATAATGGGCTAATTGACAGGTTTTTAAAATCCATTTTATATGATGTAGTAGAGTTTAAGGAACCCAGTAAAAGTTATATTTTCTAAATCTGGTGCACATTTACTGAAAAATATCAAATTAAAAATTTAATATTCAAATAGCGCGTCAAAACACTATTTTGACAATATGGCGCTGTAAACGGGTCAGTGACGTCACTTGCCTGTATTTGGTCTATGGCAACAAACGAGCCAAGAGGTTTCTTTACAGACATGTGACGTCATCATAAACTCGACCATTCAAGAACGTTTTGTGTCACGTGACAAACGTTTAAAAATTTGCATTTTTATTTATGGATTTTTAAAGAAATCTATCATTATTTTCAACTTACGTTAATAACATACATACATACATACATATTCTCACGCCGTTAGTTCCCATTGGGGTAGGCAGAGACTATCGATCGCCACTTTGTACGATCCTGGCAAACCTCTCTGGCTTCGTTTACATCCATCAATCTTTTCATACATGCTCTTTTATTCTTCATACTGCGGACACCTGCCTTTTTGAGCACATTTTCTATTTGATCCAAATGTGTCCTCCGAGGTCGTCCTCTACTAACATTACCTTCCACATTGGCTCTATATATCTCTTTCACCAATTTACTGTCATCCATCCTCTCTATGTGCCCAAACCATCTCAACATTCCTTTTTCTATCTTTCTTACAATATCATCTTTTACACCACACCTTTCACGAATCACATCATTCCTCACACGATCACATAACCTTACATTACACACTTTTCTGAGGGATCTCATTTCTACTGCATTCACTCTACTTTCATGCTTCTTCTGCCACACCCAACATTCACTGCCATACATAAGCGTAGGAACGAGGACAGCATCATGCACAGCCAGTCGGGCCTTTTCAGACACCGACTGACTAGACATTAGACTATCCAGTGCTCCATTTACCGCATTACCCTTTTTCACTCTTCTCTCGATATCTTCATCACACTTTCCATCCCTAGTAAACAAACTTCCCAAATATACAAACTCTTTCACTTGTTCCACTTTCTTACCATTAATCTCAATCACGCATTCGGTCATATTCACCTCTCTCTCAAAAACCATAGTTTTTGTTTTATCCACATTCACCCTCATTCCCTTTTTTTCAAAAGACGCACATGCAATATTCATCATCTCTTGCAGCTCTTCCACCGATGATGCAAGTAGCACTTGATCGTCGGCATATAAGAGGCATTTAATGATGAATCCACCCATTCTCAATCCATAATCACTTTCACGCAACTCTGTTAAACAGTCATCCATGAACAAATTGAAGAGCCACGGGGAAGCTACACAACCCTGTCGGACACCCCGAGAGATCCCGAACCAGTCAGTATTTTCCCCGTTTACTCTCACACATGCACTGGAATCCTCATAGAGTGATACCAGTGCACGTATAAGTTGGCTCCCCAAGCCGAACTTGGATAACACCTCCCATAAACACTTTCTTACCACCCTATCATACGCCTTCTCTAAATCAATGAAGGAGCAATACACCTTTCGGTTCTTAACTAAGAACTTTTCGGTGATGCTCCTTAAAGAGAAGATTTGGTCCATACATCCCATTCCCTTTCTAAATCCTGCTTGCACATCCCAAATTTCCCAAATTCCAAAATTACGTTAATAAATAACCATTTTTAAACTCTTAATTTATACTGATGACAGCAATTGACACTTTATTTTTCGCATTGTCAAATAGCCTATTGTTTGCATTTGCTGTGTAGTGTCGGCTTAGAATAGCACTACCCCATTTCACTACCCAACAACCTTTATTTCAACATCTTTTCCTCAGCAGCTTCCAAAAGTGGCTGAGGAATTTTTAATTCCCTAGCTGTGGCAACCCCTTCAAGAGGTTTATAGCCGTGAGTATATGTATGTATGTAACAATTGTAAATTAAAGGTACGTTGGTGATGAGTGTTCATCCACATATTACTTTAAAATCACTTAAAAATCTCTGGGTAATCATTCATACATACATACACACATATTTTTACGCTATTGGTTCCTATTGGGGTAGGAAGAGACTATTGAATGACTCTTTGTACAATTCTGAAAAATGTTTCTAGCTTCGTTTACATCTATCAATCTTTTCATACATGCTCTTTTCTTTTATTTTTCATACTTCGGACGCTTATCTTTTTTTAACATACCCTCTATTTGGTCCAGCACTAGTACTAGCATGAGGCTTATGAGAGCGAATATGTCACACGAGAAGTGACAAACTAACAGATTTCATATGGATAATTTATCAGTTTCCCAATTTTTACGTGACAAGCCTCATGCTACGGGGGCAGGTGTGTTTTCAGTGGTCTTTCATTATAAAAGTAATGATTTTTTATGCTGTGTAGTGTCGGCTTAGAATAGCACTACCCTATTTCTACCAGTGGGTGTATGTAAGAGGCGACTAACGGTACTGGGGTTTTTAAGGGATTTTCGGGTGATGAGGTTGGAGGCCCATCATCAACAACCTTTATTCCACCATCTTTTCCCCACACAACTTCCAAAAGTGGCTGAGGAATTTCTAATTCCTTAGCTCTGGCTACCCCTTTCGGGATTTGTAGCCGTGAGTATATGTATGTATAATTTTACCCCCGGAGACCAAATCCGAGACCTTGAGATTTGAAACCGAGTGCTTTACCGCTAGACCTAGGAGGAAGTGAAGCCTACTTGTACTAATAGACATCTCATTTTGAAGTTAGTGGTTGTGCCAAATACCTAACTTTCACGTAAGTTGATTTCCCAAAGGATACCTTGATGCGTACGTAGCCAGGTTGCCTCTTTGAATAATGTTGCAGACAAAATACGAATTTTGAATGTAGGTCACTATATGTGAGCCAATTGATTCACGTATATTCAATTGAAATTGAAAGATGCGTCGTTCATATTGAAATATCTTGTTTCTTTCGGTATATCTTAAATACATATAACATAACATATACTCACGGCTATAAATCCCTAGAAGGGGTAGCCAGAGCTAAGGAATTAGAAATTTCTCAGCCACTTTTGGAAAGTTGAGTGGGGAAAAGATGGTAAAATAAAGGTTGTTGGTGATGAGTATCCAACCGCATCGCCCAAAAATCCCTTAAAAGCCCCAATACCGTTAGTCGCCTCTTACGTACACCCACCGGAAGAAATGGAGTAGTGCTATTCTAAGCCGACACTACACAGCACACTTTCGGTATATCTTAAATAATATCACGATAATAATAAATCCGGGATTTGAACCTTCATCGTCTGCGATGTTGCACTGAGCTAACACGGTTGCAAGTTCTCAGCCTACCTCAACGGGATTAATAGGTGAGATGATAGGAAAAGCCGTGTAGTGTCGGCTTAGAATAACACTACTCCATTTCTACCCTTGGGTGATCGTAATAGGCGACTAAGGTTATAGGGGCTTATTAAGTGATTTTTGGGCGATGTGGTTGGAGACCCGTCACCAAAAACATTTGTTATTACCACCTTTTCCCCAATCAACTTCCAAAAGTGGCTGAGGAATTTTTCATTCCAAAGCTCTGGCTACCCCGTTAAGGGATTTATAGCCGTGAGTATATGTATGTATGTATGTATGATAATAATAAATCCGGGATTTGAACCTTCATCGCCTGCGATGTGCGATGGTGCACTGAGCTAACACGGTTGCAAGTTCTCAGCCTGCCTCAACGGGATTAATAGGTGAGATGATAGGAAAAGCCGTGTAGTGTCGGCTTAGAATAAAATTACCCAATTTCTACCCGTGGGTGATCGTAAGAGGCGACTAAGGGTATAGGAGCTTTTGAAGTGATTTTTGGGCGATGTGGTTGGAGACCCCAATCAACTTCCAAAAGTGGCTGAGGAATTTCTCACTCCAAAGCTCTGGCTACCCCGTTAAGGGATTTATAGCCGTGAGTATATGTATGTATGTATCTATGATAAAAAAAGAATTATACTTAATTCTTAGAAAAGAATTTTATTAGTATAATCATTTCAGAACTAGTCTAAAGTACGGATTGAAACAAACTTACAAAACCAGGTAGGCTGATAAACCGAATTGAAGGTATAATGCAAATAAAGACCCTATCGCTTAGACAATAGATATCATTTTATTAAGTCATAATGCCACTTTCGGGAGAGCAAACCAGTTTGAATAATTAATATAACAATTAGTTGAAACTCTCGGCGGACATCAGCCATTTTGAATAGTAAATTAATACCATTTTGGATGCGTGTACCAAATATCTCATTCTAGTACTAATTTCGTTGGTTCATTTTATTTCTTTCTAACAGAGGATGTGTGAGCAAGATGCATAGTGTAGTCTTTTTTGAATTAGGTTATTTTTTGCTATGAATTTGCAAAGATATTAGTGATAATGACACTCACCTAGGCATCTGAAGTATGAGAAGATTGATGGATGTAAACGAAGCTAGAGAGGTTTGTCAGGATCGTACAAAGTGACGATTAATAGTCTCTACCTACCCCAATGGGAACCCGGACATTGTCACCTGTTGTTCAGAGGACCCACGATTTGCTTGGACAGTGTACTCACAGGGCAGGCCTATTGTTTTATTGAACAAATGCACTGTCACATGATTGTGAGTCTCGACAGTCCCCTCGGTTTTTTAGGACGCCATCATCAGATCGAGGTCTCATAGTACTTTCCCGCGAACAATAACATAACAAAAGAAATGTTTATTGCACCTGTACCTCTCTTCATAAAGCTACGATGAGGAGTATAAATCTATATATTAATCTTGAAAGAACTATTTCCTTACTCCTAGTGATTGAGGACCTACACGTTCCATCAACAGCTCAGCAGCATAACATTATGATTTCCAGAAGCAAATGCCAATTTAACTTCAGAAAATATGTAAAACGCGGTAAATTTGCCTATAAAATTTGAGGGTTCCCCTCGATTTATCCAAGATCCCATCATGAGACCCTGATATCCTCATCATGGTACCATTCCAGGAGTATCTTCTTTCTAATAAAATGATAATAACAATAATGTAAGTAACCACATCTCCCAAAAATCCCTTAAAAGCCTCAATACCGTTAGTCGCCTCTTACGTACACCCACAGGAAGAAATAGGGTAGTGCTATTCTAAACTGACACTACACAGTTCCTTCTACAATAGATATTCGATTAGTGTATCTGCCTACCCTAAAAGCTAACATAAACCCATTAAAACACTCTAGACGTTGGTTCTGAGCCAGTTTTATGCACTTTCCTAAGATTATGAAGACAGGTAATATACATTCGAGAGAAGCCTACCATTTTGATGTTGACGCTACGAACTATAGAATTAGACAGATTAAAGATTTAAATTAACACTAAGGGTTAATTTAAATCTTTTAGGGCTTTTTAGTGGTTTTTGTGCGATGCGGTTGGAGACCCATCACCAACGATACTTTATTTCTACCATCTTGCCCCCTATAAACTTTCGAATGTGGCTGAGGAATTTAATTTTTAATTTCTTTGCTGTGTAGTGGCGGCTTAGAATAGCACTATCCTATTTCTTTCGGTGGGTGTACGTAAGAGGCGACTAACGGTATTGGGGCTTTTAAGGGATTTTTGGGCGATGCGGTTGGAGACCCATCACCAACAACCTTTAGTTTACCATCATTTCCCCACTCAACTTTCCAAAAGTGGCTGAGGAATTTTTAATTCCTTAGTTCTGGCTACCCCTTTTATGGATTTATAGCCGTGAGTATATGTATGTATGTACGTACGTAAAGCTTTATTAGTATAAGAGCAAGGCTTTTGTTGTTGAGAAGGATCTAGTTGTAGCAATTGACGACGTGATACGTGATAGCTCAATGGGTAGAACACTGGTTATCGTGCAAACGACTAGTGTTCAAATCCCGGGTCGGGCCTACACCAATTTGTCTTTTTTAAGGACGTATGTGTGGTTAATTTATCATGGTGGTTAACGGTGAGGGAAAACATCGTGAGGAAACCCATACGGCTGAGTTGTACTTAGTCAAATGACAAAGTTTTTTAAATTTTAAGAAATATTAGTACCTCTGCCAACCCCTCCGGTTATGTTCGGCGTAAACATTTATGTTTATGTATGTTTTAGTTGTGTAGTGTCGGCTTAGATTAGCACTACCCTTATTATTTCCATGGGTGATTGTAAGAGGTATCTCAGGGTATCAGGGCTTTTTAAACAACCAGAATTGGGAAAACATCGTGAGGAAACCCACATGGCTGAGTTGTACTTAGTCATGACAGTGTATTCGTACAAAACGGCGATAGGCCTGCCCCCTATCACGTGATTACACTGTCCATGCAAAACGTGAGTACTCTGAAGACCAGGTGACAAAGTCACGTGATGTTCAGAAGTATTAGTACCTCTGCCAACCCCTTCGGGGATATTCGGCGTGAACGTTTATGTTATGTAATGTTATGTAATTTTAATAATGAAGAAGAAGTGGCTAAAAATCTCTGGCTACCCCTTTTAGGGAATCATAGCCATTTTATTATGTACGGATGTTCGAGCTAGTATGATAATAATCAAAATTATAAAACACACGGACATACGCAAATTATGGAAGTTGAGTAGGACATAGACTGATAAATAAAGGAAGGTTTGTTCTGGGTTTTCAGTCTCATCTCATCACATAAACAACCACTTACAGGGCCAAAAACCTTTAATTTCAATTATAAAAAATATTGAAATGATAAAAAATCTACTGATTCCCTGTTTACCACTAGACGTTACGTTTATCCGCTAGACGGCGATCTCACTCGCACACTAGCAGCGTCATTAAAATCGTACATCGCGGTATCGAAATGTTTCTCTAGCTAAACATAAATACAAATTCTAAGTTGGTACACAGCAGGGTGTACTGGCCAGTATATCTTTGCTGTTTCCACAGCTTCGTTCACATCCAACAATCGTTTCATTCATACTCTTTTATTCTTCATACGTTGGACACTGCCTTTTTGAGCACACTCGCTATTTGCTCCAAATTTTTTAAAGAAGAATAAAAGAAGAACTAAAAACGTTTATTTGCTGCCAGTCGCACATGAACATGTAAATATTTTTACAAAATAAATAAAGGTACAAAAAAAACATTAAACAATAAAAACAGTGTTGAGCTCTCATAATGCGCGAAAACAACAAAATGGCGTCTGACTCAGCGTTGTCGTTGTGAGTTTTACTTCACAACACTGATTTTCAGTCATCGCCAGACTTGTAGTGACATACGGACCTTACATAAATTTAAATCTCTACAGCCAATTGATTGTAAAACATAACAAAAAAAAAATGATAAGTGCTAAAATGCGCTGATTACATAAATACATTTTTCCTTGTAGGTCGTCCTCTATTAACATTACCCGCTCGATACATCCCCATATTTTCTAAAGTCTTTGTTAACAAAAAGCACTTATTCCCAGAGCTTCATGAATGGTTTTGGCATTTCCTTGAAATTATTGTTTTCATTCTTAGTCCGTGTTTTTTGGTTTTTTGTACATAAAATTATTTTGAATGGTGCAACCGATAGAAAGAAAGAAAGAAAGAAAATACGTTTATTCGCCGTTGTAGGCACAAGAAAAACAATTATTTTACAAATACAGCACACCAACGATAGACTCTCTTCATGCCATTAATTTCTATAAGGGCTGTCAGAGACTGTTGATTTCGTCACCTGGTGTTCAGAGTACCCACGTTTTGCATGGACAGTGTACTCACGTGATAAAATAAAATAAAATATAAAATAAAATAATCATTTATTTCAAAGTAAAAAGATAAATCTTTGTTTTTTGAACGTCAAAAGTCAACTTAATACTAAGTTTATTTCGGATTCGGAAGGTGTTTTGTTGAGAGAAGAACCCGTAAGAAACTCGTCAACACACATCTTTTTTTACGTCCATTACAGTTTTGGTGTTAGCCCGGAAACATCCTGCACAGAGCCCTGATGACACCAAGCCACTTCATCATTAATGTAATCATTAACATTGTAATAGGCTTTTGAACTAAGATTTCTTTTAACTACTGCTTTGAATTTTGTTTCTGATAAATTTAAAATGTCCTCAGGTATTTTATTATACATTTTTACGCATAACCCCATGAAAGATGTATTTACTTTTGACAATCTGTATTTTGGTACTGAAATTTTATTGTTGTCTCTCAGGTTTCGAATATGTCTGTCACAATTTTTCACAAAAGAGGCCTGATTCTTTCTTACATACATAATATTTTCATAAATATATTGACATGGCAGCGTCATTATATTTATTGTTTTAAACAATTCCCTCAGGGAATCTCGGGATCTCAAATTGTATATAGCTCTTATTGCTCTCTTTTGGAGAATAAATATGGAACCAACATCAGCCGCTCTGCCCCAGAGTAGAATACCGTAAGACATTACACTATGAAAATAGCTGTAATAAACTAATCGAGCTGTCTGTACATCTGTCAAATGTCTTATTTTCCTAACGGCATATGCAGCACTACTTAGCCTGCCAGCTAGTGAGCTAATGTGGGGTCCCCATTGGAGCTTGGAGTCTAGAGTTATCCCTAAGAAAACTGTGTCATCCGAATAAACTATATTTTCATTATTTAAAATTATTTCTTTATCAACGCTCTTAACATTGGGTAATACAAATTTGATGCATTTAGTTTTTTTGCCATTCAGTACAAGATTATTGGAAGCAAACCATGTTTGAATCTGTGAAACCGTGTTATTCACCTCGTCAATATTCTCATTATTTCTTTTAACGTCAAATACTAAGGAAGTATCATCAGCAAATAACACTATCTCGGACATTTTCTCGACCATGAACGGCAAATCATTAATATAAACCAAGAATAAAAATGGGCCCAAAATAGAACCCTGCGGAACACCCATTTTTACATGAGTTCCAGGTGATATTGTATTATTGATTTGCACTTTCTGTATCCGATCCGAAAAGTAAGACTTTATTAATTTAAGTGCGTCACCTTGTATGCCATAATGTTCTAATTTAATAAAAAGGATTTCATGATCTGCACAATCAAATGCCTTCGTAAGATCGCAAAACAAACCAATAGCGTCATTTTTACGTTCCCACGAATCAAAAATATGTTTCATTAAGGCAACGCCTGCATCGGTGGTAGAGCGGCCCTTTGTAAAGCCAAATTGTTTTGGATGAAACAATTTGTTAGAAGCGAAATGCAAAAGCATTTGATTGAACATTAGTTTTTCAAATATTTTACTTAAAACTGGCAGAATAGATATGGGTCTATAACCATCAGGACTAATTTTATCTCCTCCGGATTTAAGAAGAGGTACAATTTTACTATGTTTCATGAGATTTGGAAATATTTTATTTCTTATACATTCATTAAATATGTCTGCTAAATATGGAGACAAAGTTACAATAAAATTATGGCAAACTTTCACCGACATACCCCAAATGTCCTCAGAACTTTTTAATTTAAATGATTTTAAACATTTTTCGATATCTTTAGGGCTGACATCTTTAAAACAAAACAAAGTTTCGCAACTATCAACATTTTGTTGTAACAAGTGTTGAGCTTTTACAACCGATGTGTTTAAGTTTTGTTTTTGATGGTATGTCAGTAAAATATTTTTCAAAAATACAAGCGATTTTCTCATTAGAGGTAGTCAGACCTTGATCAGATCGAACACAGAACTCCTGATCACATGGTTTACCTCGGCCTGTTTGGGTGTTGATAATATTCCACACTGTTTTAACTTTGTTATCGGATGTTCGGATACGTCGGCTTAGGTATCTGGCTTTAGCCTCTTTACATACTTTATTAAATATATTTGAGTATTTTTTTACATATTCCCTCAATTCATTATTATTACTATAAGCTTTCTGATCATATAAATCGAAGAGTTTTTCTCTCGATCTATAAATACTTGGAGTTGCCCACTCACAAAACTTAAATTTACTGGTAATAGTTACATTTTTTACATTAAAAACTTTATTAAACTCATTTATCAGAATTTTATAAAAAATATCATAGCTAGTATTTGGGTTTTTATTAATTGTACATGTAGGCAACTTAGAGCTTATTATATTTATATATTTTTCTACTTTACTAGCAGTAATATGCCTTTTTTTAATAACAATTTTTGGTTCTGGTATCTCTAGAGGAAAGCTAACAAAAAGGCCGCTGTGATCAGACTTTAGTTTATTTATAACACTTTTACTTGAAAAATCTGCATTAGTAAATACATTATCTAAACATGTTTTGATTCTAGTCGGTTCCAAGAATAAATTTTCTAAATTGAACGATTGGAATAAACTCATCAATCGTGTTTTAAGATAACTGTCTTGTAGGAGATCCACATTGAAGTCTCCACATATTATTATATGTTTTTTATTCCTGAAAACTTTGCTTAATACATCTTCCATTACATTTTCGAATTTATCATAATTTTGGTTATAAGGGGGTCGATACACACATACTAAGAAATAGTTTTTTAACTCTATGCAGGATAATTCCACGACTTGCTCAACGCTTAACTTTACAATATCATGACGAATTTTTGATTTAATATAATTTTTTAAAAATATAGCGGAGCCACCACAGGCTTTAGAATTGCGGCAGTAGTTGCTAGCTAAATAATAGTTTTCAAAACCAAATATGAGTTCGCAATTTTTAAGCCAGTGTTCAGTAACACATAAACAATCTATTTCATATTTTTCCAAAAATAATTCTATTTCTAATTCTTTACAAGAAAACCCCTGAGTATTTTGACATACAAGTTTAAACTGGGAGACTCCTTGTAAAGTATTCTTTTTAGTTATATTGCCAGAAGAACCTCCTTCCTTGTTTACAATATTGATATTAGGTGACGACTTAAGGACGACAGGAGGCTCTTCCATTGTCACTCTTAAAAGTTTAAATTATGGTTTCCACCATCGCATACTATAAGTAAGTTTCCCCTTATATTAAATATATGGGGGTCAGATATATTATATGCTAATAATTTAGCAATGTTCCGCTTTTGATTTAAGGGTATGTATACAGTACCCAGTCGAGAATTTGAATAAGGTAAAAACTTATTCAAATCCAAACAAAATAAGTTATCGCTTTGACAACATGTCACGTGACATATTAGATTATTCATAATATGAATATTGTCATTCTGCTTATTCATATTAAGTAAGTATGGAAAGGTACAAAATATAAATTTACATTTATATATTTTTTGTATCTCCAAAAGTTTATTTATACCTTTATTTAATAAATACTTATTTAATCCTATACTATTGCCGACCAGTACGACAATCGTTGTATATTCGTCATAAGTGGCAGTGATAGGGGGCAGGCCTATCGCCGTTTTGTACGAATACACTGTCACATGACTAAGTACAACTCAGTCATGTGGGTTTCCTCTCGATTTTCCCTCACCGTTACCAACCATGATAAATTAACCACACCTATGTCTTTAGAAAAGACAAATTGGTATAGGCCCGACCCGGCATTTTAACACTAGTCGTTTACACGATATCAGGTGTTCTACCCATTGAGCTATCACTTTGTACAAACCTGCTAGATATATCACACTGTACGCATTGCCATTCACGCTTCCAATTAAAAATCATAACATAACATAAACGTTCACGCCGAATATCCCCGAAGGGGTTGGCAGAGGTACATATACTTCTGAACATCACGTGACTTTGTCACCTGGTGTTCAGAGTACCCACGTTTTGCATGGACAGTGTAATCACGTGATAGGGGGCAGGCCTATCGCCGTTTTGTACGAATACACTGTCATATGACTAAGTACAACTCAGCCATGTGGGTTTCCTCACGATGTTTTCCCTCACCGTTAACAACCATGATAAATTAACCACACATATGTCTTTAGAAAAGACAAATTGGTGTAGGCCCGACCCAGAATTTGAACACTAGTCGTTTGCACGATAACCGAGTGTTCTACCCACTGGGCTATCACGGTTGTTTTAATAATTTATATTATTAATATTTAATAAAAATCATATAAAACCAAAAGCCCTGGTTTTCAAAATCTGCTTTGTCAAATGAAAATAAATCAATTGAAATATTAAACGAGCCAATATTATATTGAATTTGGGTAATAAAAGCTGTGATTTATATGGATTCTTTGTTCTGCCAGTTGTTTGGCTGTTGTGACCTGGCGCGTACTACACGGGATTATCCTACCGCAGTACATACATACATATACTCACGGCTATAAATCCCTAGATGGGGTAGCCAGAGCTAAGGAATTCGAAATTCCTCAGCCACGTTTGGAAAGATGAGTGGGGAAAAGATGGTAAAATAAAGGTTGTTGGTGATGGGTCTCTAACCGCATCGCCCAAAAAATCCCTTAAAAGCCCCAATACCGTTAGTCGCCTCTTACATACACCCATCGGAAGAAATGGGGTAGTGCTATTCTAAGCCGACACTACACAGCAACCGCCTATAACCTACCGCAGTCTATAGTCAAATATATTTTATCATGGGAACTAACGGCGTGAGAATATGTATGTATGTATATTTCATTATGTAGTGTCATAATTTATGTTAATAAACACTTTTTATATTTTAAACTAGTGGTCCGCCCCGGCTTCGCACGGATGGTGTTAAATATTTTCACTGTTTACCCCCTACAGTATTTAGCGTGATGTTATATCCTATGTCCTTTTCCTGGATTTAAGCTACCTCTCCAACAAATTTTAGCCAGATCGGTTCGTCTGTTCTCGAGTTATAAATAGTGTAACTGACACGACTTTCTTTTATATATTATGTGGTTGTTGTGCCTCACTCGACATAGATAGAAATAGTGTGTCGCGGACTTTTTTGTAGATATTTATAAGATCTACAATTAATTATAAAATTTTATGGTTCTATCTTTTGTAGTTTAGGCAGCGTACGCAAAAGAAGTAACTTCTTTGGTTGTTTTTTTTCAGTTTGTGTCCGAAAAATCCAAATATCTTACGGAACCCTATTTTTTCCCAAAATTAAATATAGTCTATGTTAGTCGTGAATAACGTAGCTTTTGAATGGTGAAAGAATTTTAAAAATCGGTCAAGTAGTTTATGAGCCTATTCATTACAACCAAACAAACAAAGTTTTCCTTCTTATAATATTAGTGTAGATATAGAAGTGTAGATAGGTATATTCCTTTTCAGAATTGAATCCTGAACACTATTATAAAAGTTTTTAGGCTTACGAATTGCTGAAAGATTACTTTTAAGAATTGCCGTGTGTGGCTTAAAATGCCACTAACACTTCCAACCCACGGGTGTGAAAGAGGCGACTATGGATGTGGGTGGGCGACATGGTTGGAGACTACACCGATGATATCTATCGATTTATCTATCATAGTGTCTCCTATCAACTTCCAAATATGGCTGAAAATGTTATAGCTTGAAGGTTCTAGCTGCCCCTTTTTGAGATTTATAGCCGTGGGTATGTATTACATACATTTACTCACGGCTATAAATCCCTAGATGGGGTAGCCAGAGCTAAGGAATGAGAAATTCCTCAGCCACTTTTGGAAAGTTAAGTGGGGAAAAGATGGTAAAATAAAGGTTGTTGGTGATGGGTCTCCAACCGCATCGCCCAAAAATCCCTTTAAAGCCCCTATACCGTTAGTCGCCTCTTACGTACACCCGCCGGAAGAATTGGGGTAGTGCTATTCTAAGCCGACACTACACAGCAAGTATGTATTACTTATTGTATTTTACTGAGGTTGTCATGTCAACACCAATCAAAAATTCCTAAAAGAAAATCAATATATATAATAGTAATAAATAAAGGAAACAAACAGGCAACGCAAACACTATTTAAAAGTGTAAAAAAACAAAGGATAGACGAATTTCGTATTGGCAGCCATTGACACGATAGCTCAATTGGTAGAGCGACGGGGGCGTATACCCGAGGTCGCGGGTTCGATTCCCGCCTGTGTCGAAATTTTTCTTCCCATTATTTATTTGTAATAATCCCATGAGGTTTTCATGAACAAAACATACATAAATACATACATACATATACTCACGGCTATAAATCCCTAAAAGGGGTAGCCAGAGCTGAAAAATAAATGAACAAAAACATTCAAATCTATACTTATAATAAATCTGTAGAGAGGTCAATTCTGTACATGAAATATATTTTCAAAATAACTATCAGGGGGTGATTGATTAGTGATCGTAACTGATGCCAAAAATTCAATCAGTAATTTTTTTTTCTGTCTGTCTGTCTGTCCGTCCGTCTGTCTGTCTGTCTGTCGGTTTGTATGTTCCTTATGGAAACGAAACGAAAACTACTCTTTACAACTTTACATATTTACAATTTATCTTCTTATTCCTGGGCAGGTTATAGTATACTTTTCGGCAGAGTAGTAAAGCGGAATTTGGGGAAATTTTGGGCAAACGGGAGAAGTAACTCCATTTTTTGAGCTTCCGTCGCGTGTGCAGCCTTAATGGTTAAAGTTACGTAGAAATCACATATTACGGAAATATTCTGCATAGAATTGTCTAAAAAATATCCTACAACAGCATATGCCTCTCTTATGGTTAACTCACAATAACACGTGTAACTCCTGATAGCTTGACAGTTCGGAGCATTCTGATGATGTTTACTTTCAAGTTTATTATACTCTCACTCACCCTTAATTTAAAAACAATAACACCTATTCAATGAAAAAAGAATCATAGAAATCGGTACAGAAACACCAAAGTTATACAATGAAATAAAATAGACCAAAACCAAATCCTTACTAACTTGCATATAACATACTAGATGGCGCCAGTAGTTTCATCCTACATTGTTTCTTTTTTAGATTGTTTTAAATATTTCATAGCATTTTACTCAACTTCAACTCTACCAACTCAACCTGAAAATTAGCTTATGTTCAGATATACAAAACCGTTCATAAAAGCGCTTTCAAAATCACAAAGTTACAATATTCTGACGTGCTACAAATTGTAATCAAGGCAAGGCGCTAAATTTCATAAATCTTGAGCAGTGATTGAAGAAACCTCAGATGTTTTTAAAACTGAGCGTAGTTTGGAGTGGAGCCGTGCGGTGCTGGGCCAATCCACTAGTTATAAATAATAGTAGTGTTGATTGCATCAACAGCGAATAAGTTGCAAGAGATGGTAAATAAAGGTAAGCCTTTTGAAAGAATAGGAATGAGTGTTAATGTGTGAAGGGTGAAAAGTCACGTAATGTTCAGAAGTATTATTCCTCTGCTAACTGTGAAAATTTGTGTTGAGTTGAGCCATAGATTTATTATGCTATACTTACTTATACTTCCGAAGTGAGAAGAATAAAAGAGCATGTATGAGAAGAATAATAAATGTAAGGGAAGCAAGAGAGGTTTGTCAGGATATACAAAGTCTCTGCCTACCCCAATGGGAATAATGGGCGTGAGTATAAGTAAGTAAGTAAGTGCTTACTCGTACTTTTATAGATTGGCAATACAAAGATGACAGCGAGACAACAAACAAAGTACAACGGTGTTTGTAAAGGATAGAATCTGTGACCATGAGAAATTTCATAAGATTCACGAAGCAACACTTTTTTTTTACAAAAGATTACTATTTTTCAACTTTAAATTACAAATAGCTAAAAAGTTTTCGTCCCGTTCTTCTAAAAGCCTATTTTTTACTTTTTCTGCATCATCCAGCTCTCTTTTTAGTTTTTCATATTTTTTTCGGCAGCCGTTCTACAAGTTGTGATCCTGTCCATTTTACGAAACGAACAGTCTTAATATTTTACATACATACATATACTCACGGCAATAAATAAAAAAAAAACTTTGGGCTCAACGAAAGAATGAATGAAAGTTAAGTAGCGAAAGAGATATATAGAGCCAATTTAGATGGTGTTGTGCGTAGAGGACGGCAGGATAAGATGTTTGAAATGCAAATAGAAAACGTTTTTGCAAAGGTAAAAGAAATGATGAGAAGTATGTGTGAGAAAAATAATGAATGTAAAGGAAGCAAGAGAGATCTTTCAGGATTGTGCAAATCAATAGTCTCTGTATTCTCTAAATGGGAATAATGGGGGTGAGTATAAGTAAGTAAAATTTAGCTGTGTAGTACTGGCTTAATAAATATTTCGATTTTGTTTTAAGTAAAAAAAAAAAATATATTAACATAAGCGATTAAAAGTGGTATATAAGTTCTAAGTGCTGTGTAGTGCCGGCTTAGAATAGCACTCCCCATTTCTTCCGGTGGGTGTACGTAAGAGGCGACAAACGGTATTATCATCACCAAAAACCTTTATTTCACCATCTTTTCCCCGCGCAACTTTCAAAAGTGGCTGAGGGATTTCTAATTCCCTAGCTCTGGCTACCCCTTCGTGGGATTTATAGCCGTGAGTATGTGTATGTATATGTATGGTATATAAGACAAGGTAGGTATTATGTTAGTTTATGTATAGTATTTAATAAAAAAGATCTTATGTCATACTTACAAACGTGCGAGGTAAAGAAGTATAATCTTCACGGTGTCGGCTTATTATTCGCTACAACTACAAAATAAGAAATAAATATATACAGACATATCATACACAGATCAAGTTAGCCCCAAACTAAGTAAGACTTGTACGATAGGATACTAACTCAACGATGTATTTCTTATATATAATACACATATAAATAACAGCCAAGACTAAGGAACAATCATTTGTGCTCATAACATAAATGATGCCCTCAGCGGGGATCCAATCCGCAATCTGCGGACGAAGAAGCTAGTCACCTATCCACTCAACCACGGCTGTCGTTAAAAAGATATATAAATTTAGGTAAACTGCCAAAGTTTTCAAAGAAGATCGTACATTCGGTAATTGATAGTCTCTGTCTACCCTTATCAGCCCAAATAGATTGATACTATTCATACAAAAAGTCTTTGAAACGCCAAGACTATTTTCTAGGATTAACAAGAAACCGTTTCCAAAGAAGCCTTTGAGGCTGTATAACTCTGAGACGTAGCATTTTAAGCTCCCGTCGTAACTTAAATAACTACGATATTTCGTAGCAGGTGTCTACGCCGTAGACGGTGATAGACTTGTAGATAATAATGGTTCTTTTAGCATGAAGCTACAAACTTTTTGTTACTTTTAGTTTATTTCTTCCTGCTTTTTCAACGTTGCCAGTATTTTTTATTAAATAACTCAAACTCAATCGTTCACGGCGTATATACCCAAAGGCATGGCAGAGGTACTAATACTTATGAACATCACGTGAAATTGTCACCTGATTTTCAGAGTACCCACGTGTTGCTTGAACAGTGTACTCACGTGATAGGAAGGAAGTCTATCGCCGTTTTTTACGAATTTACTGTCACATGACTACGCACAACTTAGCCATGTAGGTTTCCTCACGATGTTTTCCCTCGCCGTTGACAACCATGATAAGTTGGTCACACATGTGTGTTTAGAAAGACAAATTGGTGTATGTCCGACCCGGGATTAATACCCTCATTGTCTGCACGATAAGCGGTGTTCTTCCCACTCAGCTACCTCGGCTGTACTTCTTTACATCATGCGACAATTTTGCCACATTTTGCATGGACAGTGCGCTCACGAAATAGAGGGCAGGCCTGTCGAAATGTACAAATACACTGTAATACAATAAATTAGCTGTGTAGTGTCGGCTTAGAATAACACTACCCTATTTCTACCCGTGGGTGATCGTAAGAGGCGACTAAGGGTATTGGGGCTTTTTATTGGATTTTTGGGCGATGCAGTTGGAGACCCATCACCAAAAACCTTTATTTTTACCATCTTTTCCCCACTCAACTTCCAAAAGTGGCTGAGGAGTTTATAATGCCTTAGCTCTGGCTACCCCTTCTAGGGAAATTGACCGTGAGTATATGAATGTAAGTATATGTACAATAAATACTACCTACCCATGTAGGCTGGAGGTCCTCTCGATATTTTTCCCTTATCCTATTTGTAGAGTTAATAATGTAACACAATATTCTACCGTTGTCTTAGTAATGGGGTTTCGTTTAACGTTTTCGATACAAATCACTAATAACATACATATACCCACGGCTATAAATCCCTAAAGGGGTAGCCAGAGCTCAGGAACAAGAAATTCCTCAGCCACTTTTGGAAGTTGCGTGGGGAAAAGATAGTAAAATAAAGGTTGTAAGAGGCGACTAAGGGTATTGGGGCTTTTTATTGGATTTTTGGGTGATGCGGTTGGAGACCCATCACCTAAAACCTTTATTTTTACCATCTTTTCCCCACTATCATTTCCAAAAGTGGCTGAGGAATTTCTAATTCCTTAGCTCTGGCTACCCCTTCTAGGGATTTACAGCCGTGAGTATATGTATGTATGTATGTATGTATGGTGGCAGTTAATATTAAATCTAAATATCATGTGACATTCTTGTCACTTGATGTTCAGAGTACCTTTTAAATGGACAGTGTAGTCACGTGGGTAGACCTATCGCTCAATTTGTTACGAAGAAATAGATACATATACAACCACGAATCCCAAGAAGGGGTAGCCAGAGCTCAGAGCAAGAAACGTTTTAGCCACATTTGGAAGTTGATAGGGGACAATATTTTATTTATTTATTTTATTTTGAAGATTTACAGCGTATATATTAACTTAACAATAAAGTAAACAATACAATGCCAATTAAAAATCTCCACCTATAACAATTAAACTAAAAACAACAACTTACAGACTAAAAGTAAATTCAAATAACAGACCAAGAACAATAGAAATTAGGTAACAATACTAAAAACTAAATTAATTATTGCTGTACATAGTTGATTGATCTCTAACCACATACATACATATACTCACGGCTATAAATCTCTAGAAGGGGTAGCCAGAGCTAAGGAATTCAGAAACCACACCGCCCAAAAGTCATTTAAAAACCCCTATACCCTTAGTCACCTCTTATGCCGAGTGTGGAAAGGGGTAGTGATATTCCAAGTTAGCTCTATGTGGCAATTTAAACATTTTTCATTTATTATAGTAATTTTTATGTTCTTTTTTCATTTGATTCCTTTTATTTTAATCCAAAGAAGTGGTTGTAATAACAACCTTCATTTTACTATGTTTTTCTAACTCAAATTCGAAAACTTGATGAAAGATTTCGAATATTGAGGCTCTGAAAACCACTTTTGGGATTTAACATCGTAATTATAATGTGTGTTTGTGTATTTAGTTTTATTTTATTTGGTATGTCCGACTAGTATAAATAAATAATTTATCTTTCTACTTATCAAAACAAAAGCTGATGACATAAAAATAAGAAAAATATAAATTTTTGTTGATGTTGAATGAGGTTAGTATATTTTTTATATACATTCATATAATCACGGCTATAATTACCTAGAAGGGGTAGCCAGAGCCAAGGAATTATAAATTCCTCAGCCACTTTTGGAAGTTGAGCGGGGAAAAGGCGGTAAAATAAAGGTTTTTGGTGATGGGTCTCCAACCGCATCGCCCAAAATTCCAATAATAAGCCCCAAAACCCTTAGTTGCCACTTACGATACCCGTGGGTAGACAGGAGTAACGACATTCTAAGCCGGCACCACACGGCAATTTTTAAATTTTGATGATATAAACTTTTTATTTAATAATTTTCACCTTTTTTAAGGCCATTTTTTCATTATATGTATAAAAACCCAATTAGTTAAAGTGCATTTCAAAAGCTCTTTGTTAGTGCCACAACACAGGTCAATCATGCGAAAAAAAAAACGTTTACCAGTAATTAAATTAACTATTACGAACCATACCGAACGCTGACCAAATTCTAGCTTGGCATAACCTGAAGACAGAGACAGAACATACATAGGTGCGAGGGAGACGACTAGAAACACAAAGCTTCGCCCAATCAATGCATACTGCTCAAGCTTTCAGTTCTTCGTGAGGCTTCTTTGAAATAGCGGTGCGTTTTGTTAATTTCAGGCATAAATTTACAAAAATCTAAATAAAATACTACAAATAAATACATTTAAGCATAGCAAAACTAATAAACATAACATATTTCAACAATTTTTAGTGTTTTTGCAAGGAGATTGGAGTAAAACATAGTTTTGTATGCGGAAACGATGCGTTTTGACAAAAGAACTAAATCGGTGACAAGTTACTGCCAAAATCTACTGAAACCCTACAGCGGTACAAGCAAAAAAATTTTTTATTATCACTAAAACACGTAAAATAAATCGAATACAGTTTTTTATAAAAGATAAGTCAGTGTAAAATAAAAATATATCAATACAAAAGCTATATAAGTGTAATTTTTAGTGCTTCTACTAGTTTTTGCCTCTTTGTGTCATTCAACGCATATTTTTTGCTTAATCCAGAAGCGGGGATTTTTCTTTGTTCTGAAAGAGGAAGTGTCTCAGTGACAAAAGGTAACATGTTTCAATATTTCATTCTGTCTTTCCGCCATTTTGGTTTGCTGGTCAACTGTTTATGCTCTAATGCTTGGTATTCTATTAATATTATGTCCTGTTTTATTAAAAATAGGGATAATATACCTTATTTGTATTAGTAAAACGTTGTTTTTTGGTTTTCAGTGAATACAAGAGTAAAATCGTTTGAAAATAAGGCTTTATGTGACTGCTTCGTTGGGTTTTAAGTTGCATTAGTTTTAATACTATTCTGTACTGCCTTTTGGGGATAAGAAAATATATTATGTCTTATACTGTGAATTGCCGTGTAGTGTCGGCTTAGAATAGCACTACCCCATTTCTACCCGTGGGTAATCGTAAGAGGCGACTAAGGGTATAGGGGCTTTTTAAGTAACTTTTGGGCGATGTGGTTGGAGACCCGTCACTACCAATTATTTATTATTACCATCTTTTCCCCAATTAACTTCCAAAAGTGGCTGAGGAATATTTTATTTCCAAAGCTCTGGCTACCCCGTTTAGGGATATATAGCCGTGAACATATGTATCTATGTATGTATGTATGTTATACTGTGAATTGCCGTGTAGTGCCGGTTTAGAATGTAACTACCCCTTTCTACCCACGGGTGTCGTAAGAGGTGACTAAGGGTATGAGGCTTTTTAAAGTGGGTTTTGGACAATCGGGTTTGAGGTCTATCACCAAAGATACTTTATTTACACAATTTCATCCCCTATCAAGTTCCAAATGCGGCAGAGGATTTTCTCTCTACACGCTCTGGTTACCTCTTTTGAGATTTATAGCCGTTAGTATATGTGTGTATGTCAAAATATAATATTTTGTATACTTTACACAGTTGTTTATTAAAGTAATCTTAATGTATTGTATATTTATTAATTTATTTGCATCACACAGCAGGCACTTAACAAGTTGAACAAAGAAATATCCTTCATACATACATACATACATACATATACTCACGGCTATAAATCCCTAGATGGGGTAGCCAGAACTAAGGAATTAGAAATTCCTCAGCCAGTTTTGGTAAGTTAAAAGGGGAAAAGATGGTAAAATAAAGGTTGTTGGTGATGGGTCTCCAGCCTCATCGCCCAGAAATCCTTTAAAAGCCCCAATACTGTTAGCCACCTCTTACGTACACCCACTAATAACAACATTATTTTAAATATAAAGGCTGTGTTTGGTTCATACGTACATATATTCACGCCACTATTTCCCATTGGGGAGGCAGAGACTATCGATTGTCACTTTGTACGAAAGCTCTGACAAACCTTTCTAGTTTCATTTACATCCATGAATCTGATCATACATGCTCTTTAATTCTTATGACTTCAGACGCTTGCCATGGTAATCATTGGTTTTAAGTATGATGTAGGATCAGAATAGAATAAACCTTACTTTATTTGTAGATTTATTAAATATGGTTTGTAGGCCGCTGATCTATATACATACATACGTCGTTAATACCCATTGTGGTAAGCAGAGACTATTGATCACCACTTTGTACGATATTTTTTTTTATTATTTATTGTATGTAGTGTATTCATATAGGGCTGTGTAGTGTTGGCTTAAAATAGCACTACCCCATCTCTTCTCGTTACGTAAAAGGTGACTAATTTTTAATGGATTTTTGGACGATACCTTTGGACACCTATCACCAACAACCTTTTTTTACCATTTTTACTTCCAAAAGTGGCTGAGGAATATCTAATACCTTAGTTCTGGCCCCTTCTAGGAATTTATAGGCGTGAGTATATGTACGTATGTGTGTAAATGTAAACTATCAATCATTTATTAAACCTTCTATTTAATTTTGAATTATTAATTTCATCATTCTCGTATCGGAATAATATTAACGCTTTACTTATTTTCTATTTAATTAAATTGGATTCTTGATTTATTACAACTCACTGTCAACTGTCAGAAGCTTGAGATAATATAAGAAAATTGGGACTAAATACTGTTTTATTATAATTAAACATACAAACATACATATACTCACGGCTATATATCCCTAGAAGGGGTAGCCAGAGCTAAGGAATTAGAAATTCCTCAGCCACTTTTGGAAGTTGCATGGGGAAAAGATGGTAAAATAAAGGTTGTTGGTGATGGGTTTCCAACCGCATCGCACAAAAATCCCTTAAAATCCCCCAATACCGTTAGTCGCCTCTTACGTACACCCACCGGAAGAAATGGGGTAGTGCTATTCTAAGCCAACACTACACAGCTTCTGAGCCGACACTACACAGCTTATAACTAAAATTATTTGTTTTAATACAAACGTATCATAAAGCTAATTTTGATGGTAATAAATAAAGAATAAATAAAGGAAAGAAAAATTTCGACACAGGCGGGAATCGAACCCGCGACCTCGGGTATACGCCCCGATATTCATCCATCCAGTTGGATATCCATCACCAACAACCTTAATTTTACCACCTTTTCCCCACTTCACTTCCAAAAGTGGCTGAATAATTTCTGATTCCTTAGCTCTGGCTACCCCTTCTAGGGATCTATAGCCGTGAGTATATGTATGTATGTATGTATGACACACAATCAAGAAAAAGCGTGGGTTGCTCGATATAGCACAGCGTGTTAGAAGGTTTTCCAGATTTTTAAACTAATGGTCCTATCCATTCGAAGGTCGTCTTGAAGAGATCGCTTTTAGTGTTATCACTGGTCTTATGACCGCCAATCGTACTTTTAAAGAAAAGAAAAAAGAGAGATTTTAAAGAAAAGAGAGAATCTTTTGTTATTTAATTCTGGCTATCTGTGTTTCTCCTTTTTGAAGTGTAATAAAGAGTTTTCTTTTCTATTCTATATTAACTATTCTTTATTCTTCCATACATACATATACTCACGGCTATAAATCCCTTAACGCGGTAGCCAGAGCTTTGGAACGATAAATTCCTCACCCACTTTTGGAAGTTGATTGGGGAAAAGATGATAATAATAAATGTTTTTGGTGACGGGTCTCAACCACATCGCCCAAAAATCATTTGAAAAGCTCCTATACCCTTAGTCGCCTTTTACGATCACCCACGGGTAGAAATGGGGTAGTATTATTCTAAGCCGACACACCACGGCAAGTTTTTAAAAATTCCTTAAATTTTTAATATTCAAAATTTCTAATAAATTATCAACGTTCTTTTTATCTCACGTTGGAGTTTTACCCTTTAGTATAGGTATGCTAACATAAAGCTCGGAAGGTATCCTAACTAAACAAATATTTCAGTCTACAACATTAACGTCTATTAAACCGTACCTTTGTTCAACGACCAGTATGATTATAATGTTTCTTTGCATAATTATTACCGATCAAAGCCTTAATTATGTGAAAAGGGACAGATGGAAGGAACCTACCAAGAATGACTACGGCATAGACACCTGCTACGAAGGACTCGTAGTCGTTAGGTGAGGAAGCTTTAAGTTAAGGCTTAAATTAAAAGTTTGATAGGTTTTTAAGTTTAAGAGAGATGGTCCAAAATCATCGGTAATTTTTTTATCAAACTTGCTGTTTAGAGTTGGCTTAGAATTGCACTCCCCATTTCAACCCGTGGGTGTTTGCAAGAGGCGACTAAGGACTCGGGCTTTTAAAGAAGTGGTTGGGTGATGCAGTTGGACACCCATTACTGATACTACTTTATTTCATAACATTTTTCATGTAAAAAAAGGTTAAAAGAAACGATTTTGAGCGATATAAATTAACTTGAGAAATTAAAATAATTATTAAATTGATAAAAATTTGATATTTATAATTAGAACTTTTAAATATTACATACATACATGTATACATAAAGTCACGGCTATAGATCCCTAGAAGGGGTAGCCAAAGCTCAGGAATTAAAAATTCCTCAGCGACTTTTGGAAATTTTAGTGGGGAAAAGATGGTGGAATAAAGGTTGCCGGTGATGGGTCTCCAACCGCATCGCCCAAAAATCCTTTAAAAACCCCAATACCGTTAGTTGCCTTTTACGTACACCTACCAGAAGAAATGGGGTAGTGCTATTTTTAAGCCGACACTACACGACACTATTTTAAATATTAGAAGTGACGTTCAGAAGTATTAGTACCTCTGCCAACCCCTTCGGGGATGTTCGGCGTGAACGTTTAGGTTGTGTTATGTTTAATTTAAATTCACCAATCTTTTCATACATGCCCTTCAATTGTTTACACTTCGGACGCCTATTTTTTTGAGCAGTTTCTTTATTTAAATGAAATGTGTCTTCCGTGGTCGTCGATCTACCGACAGTACCATCCAATTTTTTCCCATTTTTCCTTTTATTTTCATCACTTTTCAAGGTTCCGTACTTTAAGATAAAACGGGGCCCTCTTACTGCCTTCGCTGTCAGTTCGTATTCTCCATTCATATAATTATTATCATATTATCATTCGTATTCTCCAGGTTGTATCTTAAAAACTGTGATAAATAGAAGGCTGATATTTTCGCATATTAAATTCCTTTGTTGCCGCTATAACAACAAATACTAAAAAGTAAATAATATATATGAAGGACCATGAAATAAACGTGTTTTTTTTCGGTTTTTTCGTCGTGATTATATAATACTGATGGTAGTAAGGAACCCTTTGTGCGTCAGCCGACCCGTACTTGGCTAGTTTTTATTTCTCTTCTAAATTCAACTTAACCATCGCGATATTGCACTCATATGATAAAAAAAAGGAATTTTGCCACAACAATAACATACAAATAGCTCAGCCATGTCGGTAACCCCACGATGTTTTCTGTCACCACATCTTTTGAAAACTTTGTAAATGTTCGTATACAGAAATGTATACTCTGAAATTGGAGTTGGTTTTGCCAAAATTAATTAATATGTTACATATTCTTGTTCAGTACTTTTTCGAGTACACCTGTTTCTCAAATACTCCTTGTAACTTAAGCGAGTTTCGCAAAAACCAATTACAAGTGGCTCCGAAGTTTTTGTATAATATTTTTACGAAAAAGGATCTGCTGTCTCAAAAAGACAAAATATTCAGGATCTCATAAGAGTTTGCCTTGTAGTATCGGCTTAGAATAGTACTACCCCGTTTCTGCCAACGGGTATTGGGGCTTACAAGGGATTTTTAGGCGATGCGGTTGTAGACCTATCACCAACAACTTTTACTTTACCATCTTTTCTCCACTCAATTTACCAAAAGTGGCTGAGGAATTTCTAATTCCTTAGATCTGGCTACCCCTTCTAGGGATTTGAAGCCGTGAGTATATGTCTGCATGTATGTATAAGAGTTAATATAAATATATTGTATAATGATTAAGTTATTATTTTTGTTTAATTGCAGTTTAGGGAAGCATTAGGTGACTTTGCATGTTGGGGTGCTTAAATAGTTTTTAGGGCGATGCGGTTGGGCACCCGTCATCAGAAACCTTTCATATTTCAATTAACTTTTCATATTTAATCTTTTCCTAACACAACTTTCGGAATTGCTTAGGGAATTTTATTATCCCAAAGGTTTGGCTACCCCCTCTTCGGATTTAAGAAATAATAAATGTCTTAAAATATATATGTTTATAAAATTAAGCATTATATACATACATTTATAAAATCTATCTATTTAAAATAAATAAAAGAAGTGTTATATTTGAAGAAAGCAAAAAATTGGGCTAAAGATTTTCTGTTTTGAAACTCTGGCTGCCCATTTAGCAAAACTAGAGCCATGACTATTCATACGTAGTTTACTGTCACACTGAATTAATTCGAGTCACTCCGAAAAAAAAAGAAAACGAAGCGTATAACTAAACTTCAATCAACGCATCAAATATACGGGAAAGCTTTCAAACTTATTTCAATTTTGTCCCTAATGCAAGCTTTTGCACCAAAACTTTTCTGTCAAAGGTAGGCAAAGTGCTAAATTTCGAAAGCTCAAAGCTCTGTGCGAATTGCTGAACTAGTAACGATGACTGAATCATAATGACTTAAAATTCTTTGACGCAAATCAAATGCGCTAGCGGAATACAGATAACGATGGACCGGGAGCGAACACCCAGCTTTATGAGCAAAACAGATTGAGTATTTTACTACTGGCTACCCTTCTAGTTATTTATAGCCGTAAGTATATGTTTGTATGTATGTAAATATTTTTATTCGATAGTAAACATGGCAATGAAATATTAATTTGAATATTTTTCATTTAGAATTAGTAATTGTAAAGTAATAATTTTTTTAAGATTTTTGTTGATGTTTGACAATATCACGTAGTGACGACAGGCAAATGAAGCGAAATTTTTAGCAAAAATGTTGTTGATTACAAAACACTTCACGAATTTGTGATCTCAAATGAAATTATTACAATATTATACTGTTATTATATTATTAGCTAGACGGCGAACTTACTCGCACACTAGCAGCGTCATAAAAATTCGTACATCGCGGTATCGAAATGTTTTTCTAGCTAAACATAAAATTAAATTCTAAGTTGGTACACAGCAGGGTGTACTGGCCAGTATATCTATACTGTTCCCACAGTGGTGACCCCCGACAACAACATGACTTTCTGATGATCTTTCTACTATATTACTCCTATGAATTTCGATATTTTATTAATAAACTGCAAAAACTAATGTCTTTGAAATAACATTGAAGTTCAAATACTGCTCCCTAGATGGGGTAGCCAGAGCTAAGGAATTTAAAAATTCCTCAGCCACTTTTGGAAGTTGCACGGGGAAAAGATAATGAAATAAAAGTTGTTGGTGATGGCCCTCCAACCCTTACAAAAAAAACCCTCAAAAGCCCCAATACCGTAAGTCGCCTCTTATGTACACCCACCGGATGAAATGGGGTAGTGCTATTCTAAGCCGACACTACACAGCAACACCTAACATAAACTCCTGATTAATGGTAACAATATTAAATTAATTAAATAAAAAATGTAATAATGGCACCTTTTTATTTGAAACCAAAATAACAAACAACTGTATTATTTAATTATTTGATTGACAATTGTATATACTCTGTGAAAGACTTTTTAGCAAAATGTAATATTTGATGAAAAATTAAAGCTTGACTATTTTATTAAATGTAACCAATTTTAAAACAATATAATAAGTATTTACACGCCGCAAGGTAGAACAAGATGAACTATTTAAAAAAAACCTACCACCTTATTTAACTCTTGTTTCTCGTAAATAAACGCTTTTTTTTATAATCAAAAGGCAATGTAGTTCAGAATCCATATGACCGAGAAACTTTCGTGTTACTAACTTTCCTCTACTCATTTTCTGAAGAATATCTAGTTTTGATGAGCTACTCCTCATTAATAATTATAATTTAGTGTATAACTGAAAAAAAATATTTCAAATCAACTCAAAACTCTTATCAGTTTCAATACCATGATGTTAAATGACTTAAATATTAATTTCCCAAATTCTACACGTAGGCTCCCGGCCTGCGCTATAAACACGATTGCAAAGCATGCATCCGCATTAGGCGATACATTAAGAAATTGGGTCACCATTACGCCATTAATCTCTGAGAGATGCCAAATAGAGCCTCCAAGTACAACCTCCAAATATACATTACATTCACTTCACTACATACATCTAGCTTTAGATGTGGTTTGTGAAAATAGCTGGGAATAGTTTCATGATTGATTCAATAATTCAAAAGTGAAGACTACAAATGTTTGTACATATATACATATTATATAATTAAATTAAATTTGCCGTGTAGTGTTGGCTTAGAATAACACTACCTAATTTCTACCCGTGGGTGGTCGTAAGAGGCGACTAAGGGTATAGGGGCTTATTAAGTGATTTTTGGGCGATGTGGTTTTAGACCCGTCACCAAAAACATTTATTTATTATTACCATCTCTTCCCCAATCAACTTCCAAAAGTGGCCGAGGAATTTCTCATTCCAAAGCTCTGGCTACCCTGTTGAGGGATTTATAGCCGAGAGTATATGTATGTATGACATGTATGTATATAATTATTTAAACAACTTTTTACTTTCTAACTTTGGGAGTCTGAAAATGTTTCTCATACCTTTTATGTAATCATGATCATTTGTTTTAAAAAAACTTGTAACCGAAACCTGTTACCATAAAAAACATAATAACAAATAATTCGACTAGTTAATAATAATGTTTTTTATATAGTCCTCAGCCCATATATGTCCCCACCAAGAGGCTCGAGCCTACTCTACATATAGGGTGACTTGGCGTTAGTCCACCCAGTGGCCAATTGTATGTTATATAGTACTGAACTAATGATCGATAGTTTGTATCATTCATTCATTCATTTAATTATTTGTTCAAACTTGCAACAATTATGTTATTCACATATGGATTTTACATGAGGTGATTTTTTTAGGGTTCTACATTTCTATTATTTGAACAAGTATTAACAAGACATTGTAACAAATGTTATGAAAGATATTGAAAAACTTAATGTATTTTTATTATAACTTTTTGAAAACATCTTACATGTAAATGTTAAGGAATTTTTGGATGACCAGAATAATAAATAGAGTGCCTCGATTTCTCTACAACTAGTCTTCCAATAAAAATAAAAATAATAATTGCCACACCCTAACGGGACGTCACCTCTACTTTTAACAATTTTATCATCCTATCCACTTGTGATATGCAAATAAAATGAATTGAGTTGAATTCGTATTATCACTATATTGAATAACTTTTGAGCTGTCTCTAATTTTTATTTTACAAAATAAAAACTTTTTATTCGATTTTTATTGGATTTTTGGGCGATGCGGTTGGAGACCCATCGCCAAAAACCTTTATTTTTACCATCTTTTCCCCACTCAACTTCCAAAAGTGGCTGAGGAATTTCTGATTCCTTAGCTCTGGTTACCCCTTCTAGGAAAATATAGCCGTGAGTATATTTATGTATGTATATGTAAAATAAAATAAATAATTTAATACTAAATTATTTTTTTATAAGCAGAAACATTAGAATATTTTTGTAAGCCTAATTATTTTTTTTAAAACATTACATAACATAACATAAACGTTCACGCCGTTGATCCCCGAAGGGGTTGGCAGAGGTACCAATACTCCTAAACTCACATGGCAAGCGCCATCTAGTTTCCAGAGAAGGTACCCACGTTTTGCTTAGACAGTGTACTCACGTGATAGGGGGCAGGCCTATCGCCGTTTTGTACGAATACACTGTCACATGACTAAGTACAACTCAGCCATGTGGGTTTCCTCACGATGTTTTCCCTCACCGTTAGCAACCATGATAAATTAACCACACATTTGACTTTAGAAAAGACAAATTGGTGTAGGCCCGTCCCAGGATTGGAACTCACGCCCTTCTGTTTTTCGGGCGGGTGTTCTACCCAATGGACTATCATGTCGCGCTTTTTTTTAAAAATCGGAATTTTATTAGTATAAAGATAAAAGGAGAGGTCTTTCTACGGTTCGTCTAAATTATGTTGTCTGATTCGTTAAATAAACACAATTTCATTATTAAACATTGTGTAAATAAGTTGAGAACAACCTAGCAATACACTTACTGTAAAACAGAACTGTTTCGACATATTACAGCGGCAATATGACAATAGTTCTCTAAAGAATGTTCGGTGTACAATGGCGTTCCCGCGAAAACTGGCCGCCATTTTGGAACGTTCCGAAATGAGCATTCTTTTAACACGGAAAGTTTGAGCGCGGGTTTTAGTCTGTGCGGTTTGTTTCTTAAAAGTTGTTTTTGATTTTCTTTTATAGTATGCAATGGTTGAATACTTTTTCTGGAATTAAATCTAATATAATATAAATCACGTGTTACAGTGTCTTTTTATCAAACTCCTCCGAAATCGAATAAATGAAATTTTGCATAAACATTCGGTAGGTCCGAGAAGATTTATGATTCCTCTGTTTATTATAATGAGGAATGTGAATTAAATATGTGTATAATTTTATATTTACAATGCTTTTCTTTCTGGGGGCTTACGTATTTGTTTAAGCATAGTGATATTTTATAAATACATACATACATTAACACACGGCTTTAAATCCCATAAAGGGGTAGCCAGAGCTTTAGAGATAGAAACTCCTTAGCCATATTTCGAATTTAATAGGATAAGATGGTAGATACAAAGTATAGTTGGTGATGAGTCTCCAACCGCATCGCCCAATAACCACTTAAAAAAGACACAAACCCGAAGAGTAGAAAAAGGGTGTGTGTGTAAGTATGTATGTGCTAATTTTGCATCCCGCTATGATCAACTAGGAAGTTTTTAATATTAAAATGAGTGACAAGAAACTTGGCTCGACGCCAGCTGTGTCGGGTTGTAAGAATTACTTTTCAATTATTGACTACGAATGCGGGCTTGAGATGTCGGTACTGAATTCAGTGGCATTGCATGTTATTGCCTCTTTATGAATCCATACATAAATATACATACATACATATACTCACGGCTATAAATACCTTAACGGGGTAGCCAGAGTTTTGGAATGAGAAATTCCTCAGCCACTTTTGGAAGTTGATTGGGGAAAAGATAGTAATAATAAATGTTTTTGGTGACGGGTCTCCAACCACATCGCCCAAAAATCACTTAAAAAGCCCTATACCCTTAGTCGCCTCTTACGATCAGCTACTAAGCCAACACTACACAGACCTTACTAATATTATAAATCGGAAAGGGAGTTTGTTTGTTTGTTCCGCTTTCACGCCGTAATTACTAAACCGATTACTTTGACATTTTGCAAATTTATAGTTAAAGATCCAGAATAAACAATAGAGTACTTTTTATTGCGAAAAAATATATGTTCTTGAGAGAATGAGTAAGTTTGTTATAGTTGTGCTTTATACTGCAATATAACCGAATTCCACGTGGGCAAAGCCGTGGGCGGAAAGCTAGTCCCTTATAAAGCTTTAATTCCGTTTCTAAAACCCGTACAAAACCCATTTAGAATCAAAGAAAGGGGTTAGTGCTACATTAAGCTCACACAGCTCACATGCACAGTATTGTATGTAAAATTCGAGCTTACTTCGATAAAATAAATTCCTTGACCGCTTTTGGAAGTTGAATGGGAAAACCATGTTAAAATTATGCCTGCCAAAATGTTTTTACGGTCGATTAATTTATTAGAGTAATTAAACATCTAAATCAAGGTTTCATTTTCCTCATTCACGATATCATTTGCCATTAGGGTAGGCAGATACTATCAATCACAATATTTGTAAGATTCTGTCATACCTCTAATACTTCAGTCTATCACAGTCGGTCAATATATTATTTTTCTATCTGAAACTATCTACTTACTTCCAAATACATACATATACTCACGGCTATGAATCCCTTAAAGGGATCAGAAATTCCTCAGCCACTCTTGGAAGTTGCGTAGGGAAAAGATGGTGGAATAAGGGTTGTTGGTGATGGGTCTCCAACCGCATCGTCCGAAAATCTCTTAAAAGCCCCCAATACTGTAAGTCGCCTCTTACGTAAACCCACCGGAAGAAATGAGGTAGCCCTATTCTAAGCCGACACTACACGGCGAAACTAATTTATACTAACGACATTAGTTCTCATTTGGCTCGGGCAAACTAAGACTGGCTAGACTTTCTATCCATCTTAATTCTTTGATGATCTGGTGATTCAGCTTTGTTATTATTGAACTGGGTAAAATCTCTCACAATTTTAAGTTGCTAGGAAAATGACAGCTATTTTCATAGCGAAACGCCTTACGGTATTTTACTCTGGGGTAGAGCACCTGATGTTAGTTCATATTTATTCTCCAATCTAATGGATATAACAAAGTACATGAAATCATTCATGAATCATTAAATGAGTTTCTTATGATTCTTCTCACAACAATACACATTTCAAATCCGAAGAAGACGAATATTTTAAATAGGTACTAAGTAACAATTTTCATTCAAAAAACAAAGAAATATTTTAATTATTTTATTTTATGATTTAATCACCCCAAGCATCAAACCCGAAAGCTCCTAGTCGAGGTACAAAAAACCTAGCCATTAGACCACTAAGGCAGCCAATAACACACGTTGTAAAATTCTGTCGTGAGAAAACTGTGCCGGACTAGTTATTACAATTCATTTCATTTGAAGGATGACGTGACACGAATAAAACTGAAAAAGGTGGATTCCAGACACGTCTATAAAAAAAAAACAATGTTTTTTTCAATATTGCCGTGTAGAGCCGGCTTAGACTTTCACTACCTCTTTCTACCCACGGGTGTCGTAAGAAGCGACTAAGGGTGTGGGGATATTTAAAGTGGTTTTTGGGTGATGCGGTTGGAGACCCATCACCAACGATACTTTATTTTTACCATCTTCTCCCCTATCAACTTCCAAATGTGGCTGAGGAGTTTCTAGCTCTGAAGTTCTGGCTACCCTATTTTGGATTTATAGTCGTGAGTATATGTATGTATATATGTTGTTTTCAGTTTTTATATAATCACGGCTTTGAATAGTAGGGGAAAACAGAGTAACAGAATTTGAAATTCCTCACCTTTGGAATTTCAGATAACAAGATTGTATAATGAGGGTTGTTGGTAATGGGTCTCTACCTAGCTCAACAATCACCAAGCCCCAATGCAAAAGACACAGAAAATAATTAAGCTTTTGGTTATGGGCTACATACATACATACATATACTTACGGCTATAAATCCCTAGATGGGGTAGCCAGAGCTTAGGAATTAGAAATTCCTCAGCCAATTTTGAAGAGTTAAGTGGGGAAAAGATGGTAAAATAAAGGTTGCTGGTGATGGGTCTCCAATCGCATCGCCCAAGAATCCTTTTAACGCCCCAATACCAATAGTACGTACACCCACTGGAAGAAATGGGGTAGTGCTATTCTAAGCCAACACTACACAGCATAATTATGATTAGCGGTCTTATGACTAAAATTTAAGTAAGTTCGTTCAATAAAAAGTGAAGTGACACTTACTTACATGAATGTGGATACCAACTTTGGACACCAGGTGGCGCTGTCACGTTGTTTATAAGTATTGATACCTCTGCCAACCCCTTCGGGGATAAACGGCGTTAACGTTGATGTTATATGTTACACATGTGACTTAAGAAAATAAACAATACGCCCGACTGAAATTTCAAAGTCAAGTCATTAAATTTAAATTAATATTTTATCGTCGGTTAGGAATAACCCTAAAGGTCCGACGGCCGGAAGTAATGTCAAATTGCTGACGCGGTAGTTGTACCCATACCTACCTAGGTACTATACTACTAAAATGTATACAACCTACATTTTAGTATTTTCTGTTATTGCGTGTGTTTCACCTCTAAACAACTCTTTCTGTTTCAAGTTTTATGTACATACACATGGGTGTACCCAGGTTCTGGGCTAGAGAAAAGCAAATATTTTTTAAAATTTAATTCCGTACCAAAAAGCCTGTCCTATCCACTTGACCGCGGACGTCGTCAATGATAGGTGACTTGTGGTATTCTAAATACTCAAACAATAAGTTACCATTAGGATATACACAAACTATATATTGCCATCTAGTACATACATACGGTTACATACTGTATTTCCGAAACTCTTACGCCCGATTTCTGAATTAAGTATTCCAGCTGAGAACAACTTAAGTATCGTTCTGTCGCATTAAAATCTTAACAACTGAATGAGACAAAACGATACTTAAGTCGTTCTCAGCTTGAATACTCAATTCAGAAATCGGGCGTTAAACTAGAATATGATTGTACCGAAAACTAATCAACTCTTTTTTAATTGTCATAATATTGTTTCACCGAAATTTCAATTACCATATACTTATATTCCAGATTATCGTTTGACTTTTTTTTTATTTACTGTCAATTTGAATAACGACTAGAACGGATTCCCAAAGAATCAAAAACCAGATATACCATTATTCTGCAATATTGTTTTTCGAATAATCACTATTCTATAAAATCATTTTCCATAAATTTAAAATACAAATGTATTGAATGATACCTACAAATTTGCTGGGAATAATTTTGCAGGCATATTTTACGTTGGTAGTTTACCCTGCCCCCTGTCCCCTTTATGCATGAGCACAGTTAAGCAAGCAATTATGCAAATAAACAAGCGTTTATTCAAGCAAGCAAGCATGGAAGCATGCATGCAAATAGGCATTTGTTGAGGTGCTCGCTCCCTGAGGTGGTCACAACCCCCCTGCACCCCCCTTACATGCAACCAAGCAAGCAAGCATGCAAACAATCAAGCAAGCATGCGTACAAACAGGCATGCATCCGCGTTTTATATTATACATTTTTCTTACATGAATAATATCGAGTTAAAGAGATTTACGATTTGTATGACTATAGATAAAGTTACTTCGGTCTTTTAAACCTTTGGAATAATGAGATTATAGTAAATGATATAATTGGTAAAAGCAAAAAAATCATTTGAAGAATCTGGTTTTTGTTTTTCTGGGAAATTATACTTTTGGAAATTGTATTTATGTACTAATGAAGTTGTGGAAAATGAAGCATCTGTTATACGTAAACTCTGTGAACCGTTCTCTAAATGTTGAATTACGGGTTTAAAATATTAATCCAGTCTGTAGGTATTTTTGTCCTACAAAAGGTGGAGTAAAAGCGTTTATGATGTTATGTTGTTAAGGTATGAAGGCCTAATAAAAATCCAAATTTTCGACCTTGAGAAGAAAAGGCGCGAGCCGCCATCTTGAATTGAATGTGCCAAAATTAGGTTTTTTTTTAAATAATGTCTCAACAGTTGACTTTGTGGCAAAAGTGTCTATGGGAAGTAGAAAGAAGACAAAATTTCTAACATTCTTCTCATACATGTTTATTCTGTAAGTCTTATAGGTAAAAAGTTACAAGCGCCGGAATAAAATATTTCCAAAAAAAATAATTCATCTCTATGTATTTTGGCCTTGGTAGCTAGCTATCACGCGGCGCGGGGTAATCCGCGAGACATGCCGGCGATGGCCAAGGTGTATGAAACGTTGCCGTTCCGCATTCTCTGATTAGGCGAGAGAGTGGGACGGCATCATGACGCGCATTCGCGGTCCTGTTTTAACTCATATGAGTATGTGAGTCATGGACGGTGCGATGCAGCAGCCTCAGTGCACTCATTGCTCGCTATCGGCTGCACGTAATTATGTTACGCTGATAGGTCTCGCTATTTTCAATATTATGTCGGCTACGGAAGTGAATTTATGTTTTATTTGCAAAAAAACTTTAAGTGAAAGTGACTCAGTTCTTGTGAAAGAGAGAGGCGTGCAGACTCTTATTAAATCGAGTGATAAACGTGGCCATCAAGAACATGTGCGCTTTTTGAAAACATTGTCGTCAGTGATAGTGCACTCCGCATGTCAAAAGAATTATAATAACGACAAACTGATCGCCGCGTACAATAAAAAAGCTAAAGCGCCCTCAGCGACGTCAACGTCACGTCGATCAGTTATTCCAAGTTTCAATTTTAAGACGCAGTGTTTTATATGTGCTGAAGAAATAACAGACGACTTTTTGAAAAAACAGTCAAAAAAAGGGTTATTGGATCGAGATAAAATTTGCCTAGTGGAGAAATTAGGAGTGAAAGACACAATCGTAAAAACAGCTCTAGAACGAGGTGATGAATAGGGACGACAGATAATAGATCGCATTCAACATGTGATAGACTTAGTTGCCGTGGATGGAAGGTACCATCAGTCATGTTTAAAACGGCTCTATTCTCGAACATCATCGGGACAAAAAAGAGGCTATCGGCCCGCGAATAATGTAGATGAAGCAATGGAGCATATCTTTTCGTACCTTGCCGGCAATTCCGAAGAGTGCCAATTCTCCCTCGACGACCTCATGAACCAAATCGAGGGCGAATACCGCCCAGATTCGAGGACCGTTAAATCACGACTTATGAAGAAGTATGGTGATGATATTTTTATCATTGAGAAAAACAATCAGTCACCTGTCATCTGCTTCAGAGACACGGGATATAAACTACTGTCGGACAACTGGTACAGTGATAAAAAATCTAATCCTGAACAAGAACGTCTCAGAGTTGTCAAAGAAGCTGCTGCTATTATTTTAGCGGATATCCGTTCACAGGACTACGATACGTCAAAATATCCACCATCTGACAGTTTTTTGAATGAAGTGAATTCTGTCATTCCACAAACTCTACAGCTTTTATTACAAGAAATAATTGTGAAAAAAAAACGTGGCTCTGTTGACAAATGGAATAAAATATGCGAAGCGATATCTCATGCTGTGATTTCAGCAGCAAGACCTAGATCTTTTTTGTCGCCACTTTTGATCGGTATCAGTACATATTTGTACAAGAAGTTTGGATCAAAGAAACTTATCGACTTACTGTCTTCGTTGGGCTTCGCGGCGTCGTACTTTGAAACTACACTCTTCGAAAAATCTGCCGTTATTCGTCCTGATGCAGCTGGCACCTTGGTTGACCCAGATTCATTCTCTCAAGTTATTTGTGATAATGCGGATCACAATGTCAATACAATAGATGGTTTGCATACTGTTCACATTATGGGAGCTATCCAGTGCGTAACCCCTTATGATGCCGTATCACCCGATCAAAACATCCCAAGATTGTCTAATTTGCCATCGGCTCAAGACGTAGGAAAGTTTGGCTGCGTTGAACTCTCAGTTTTCAATAAAAAAAAGAATACGGGTTTAAAAATGGAGAAAATTTTAGATGTCGAGAAAACCCATCCACTTTCAAAAGACATCTTGCCTTCGGGTCCAGACTTGCTGTGGCTTTACGGGAAATGGTCTAAATTGGAACTACCAGGATGGAACGGCTTTATGGAGACGGCAACGGCTGAAGAACAATTCGTAAAATCGAAGATAATAAGTCTTCCGTTCATAAACTTTCCACCTAGCCAATATGATACGATTTATACGGCTCTTTGCTTAGCTGTCGAAAAATGTTCCAACCAAAAAACTGTCTTCGTTACATTCGACCAGCCACTATATGCAAAAGCTCAAGAAATTGTCGCAAACAACACCGAATTTCGAAATGTTGTCTTGAGACTTGGAGGATTCCATCTACTCATGTCTTTCTTGGGTGCCATTGGCTTTATAATGGCAGGCAGTGGACTAAAAGATTTGTTTACTACTATTTACGCTGAAAATAGTGTAGAAAAAATGCTGGCTGGTCATGCTTACGCTCGTGCAATTCGTGCACATATATTATGTCATCTTGCTTTGGCACATATAATTCTGGAATCCATTGAGTTTACAGACGACGATTGTAATGTGATGAAACAATTACTTGATCATGTAGATAAATCGACGATTCTGAGAGTAAATGAAAGCGATGAATTCAGAGTTGTGGCTGTCAAATTCAAAGAAGCGCTTATAAAGTTAGAAGGCAATGGTCCTACAGCCAAACTATGGATTCAATAATAATAATAATAATAATAATAAATCTTTATTTCAGGCATCTACATCTGGCCCATAAAATATAAACAAAACAAAATCAAAATTAAATCAAAATAAAATACAAACACATAAATTAATTAATTAAATCAAATTATACAGATAATTAACAAAACATGCAGCAATTTAAAATAATAATGATAAAAAAATAATAATTATATAATGAATTAATTAGAAATTAACAATTAGAAATTTCAATTAATTAAATTACTTAATAATTAATTAATTAAATTAATTAATACTTCCAAATGATCACGTTAGTAAAGCATTTCATTGAAGCAGAACGATCAGGAAACTGGCAACTGCATCTTGACACCATTCAAAGAATGCTTCCTTATTTTCACGCAAGCGGCCACTTTTTTTATGCAAAATCTGCTCATCTTTATTTGCAAAGCATGTTAGACTTGGAAAAAGAAATGGATCCGGTTGAATATCACAAATTCACTTCGCTTGGCTATTTTACGATCAGACGTACAGATAAGTTTTGGTCAGGAATCTGGAGTGATATGACAATCGAGCAAACCTTAATGCGGATGATGCACAGCTGTGGAGGCCTTACTCGTGGCCGTGGAATCAGTGACAGCGTACTCGTACTGTGGAATTTAGGAATGATATCACTTCACAATGTTTGCGATTCCATTGAAGAATATTGTAATATTCATTTGGATACATCAGAACAACATGTCGATACAAGGACGTCACGGGTATCTCGTGACAATCAAGACTTAAAAAAACTGTTGGACTGGTTATCACAACATCCTCCCTTTCCTGAAATCGATTCACTCATTTCTATTAGCACCGGAGTAGTTGGAAATGAAAATATAAATTGTCATTTGTCAAGAGAAAAACGTATTGAGGGAATGTCGACCATGGTACACACATATGACAATTTTGAGTCTATTAAATTAAAACGCAAAGACAAGGTACTTCCATTGGCAGCAATTAACAATAGTGTGAAGTTCGGCGAAGAAACATTTACGATCGAACCATTAACATTGTTCCAAAGGATGTGTATCGCCAGGAAAACTGACGATGAAGTGAAAGACTACCTGAAATTCGAGCTTGCGCCATTCCCTTTATCCTTATTCTCAGAAGAAGGCATGCGCAAAGGCACAAAATCTTCATTGTATGCAGCTTTCACACAACTCCCAGAAAAAATGGAACTCGGAAATAACACAAAAACCGTTGTAGATGGAGGATATCTACTACATAAAGTAGTATGGCATGTTAATGACTAGTTTGAGACAATTTGTGAGAGGTACGTTCAGTATGTACGTAATCATTATGGTTCAAATGCAGTCGTTATTTTTGATGGATATCCATCTGATGGCGCAAAGGAAAATACAAAGTCTGCAGAAAGACTACGACGATCGAAGAAACATATGTCAGCAGATGTACATTTTGATGAAACGATGGCAGCTCAAGTATCACAAGAAAGATTTTTGGCTAATACTAACAACAAAAGCCGTCTTATAACAATGCTGAAACAAAAAATGGAACAAGCTGCTATTGAAGTCAAGCAAGCTGAAGAAGATGCTGACGTGTTAATCGTCAATACAGCAATATCTTTGTGCGAAACATTTGAACATGTAATTGTCGTTGGTGAAGACGTAGATCTTCTGGTTTTGTTAACAGCACTATCTCCACCTCAAAGCAACATATACATGCAAAAGCCTGGTAGAGGCAGAACTGCTGAAAAGTTATACTCAGCTAATTGTTTTAAATATAAAGAAGCTGCTAAGAACATTCTTTTTCTGCATGCTTTTAGTGGCTGCGATACCACATCGTCTCTCTTCAACCAAGGGAAAATTAAATTTTGTTCCCTTGTTGAGAAAAATCCACAACTTAATGCTATCATCGCCGTCTACAAAAATGAAGCAGCAAAACCAGAAGAAATCGAAGACGCTGGAGCACGTTTTATAGTTACTTTGTACGGAGGCGACATGGAAAAGGAATCCCTAGAAGAAATCCGGTATCAACGATTCGCACAATCGACAATTAAAAGTAAATTCAATCTTGCTTCGTTGCCACCGACAAAGGACGCTGCACGGTATCATGCGTTTAGGACATACCACCAAGTTCAAAAATGGTATGGAATTAAAAAAAATCCAGAAGACTGGGGCTGGAGATATGACACCAATAGGCTCACTCCAATAACAACAACAGAGAAAGCAGCACCCCAGGCGCTTATAAAGATAATTTCTTGTCACTGCAAAAAAGGATGCGGCAAACCATGTAGCTGCAGAAAAGCTGGACTAAAATGCTCTGTCGTGTGTGGATTCTGTAGTGGTCAGTCATGCGGAAATGCGTTGGAAATTGTAATAGATGACGAGGACTGTAATGACGAAATGTCATCATTAGAAGCCCGGATTGTCACAGATAATGAGACAGAAAATATCGGCGATGACAATGAAGTTGTAAACATTAATCAACCCGGGCCATCAAAACGGTTTAAAAAGTAATTGCATAATTTTGTATAAAAATTTAAGTAAATTGATGATTTTTGTAATTTTGTTTTTCTTCTACCAGATGTAACTTTTTACCTATAAGACTTACAGAATAAACATGTATGAGAAAAATGTTAGTAATTTTGTCTTCTTTCTACTTCCCATAGACACTTTTGCCACAAAGTCAACTGTTGAGGCATTATTTAAAAAAAAAACTAATTTTGGCACATTCAATTCAAGATGGCGGCTCGCGCCTTTTCCTCCCAAGGTCGAAAACTTGGATTTTTATTAGGTCCCCATACCTAAACAAAATAAGGTCAAAACCGCTTTTACTCCACCTTTTGTAGAGCAAAGGCTTTTATAAGTCCTCACAGACTGGATTATATTCGAATAGCCAAAATGTTACCCATTCATACATATTATACTCACGCCGTTAATTCCCATTGGGGTAGGCAAAGACTATTGATCGCCACTAACAATACTTACGAACTTCGACACCTTGTAACCTACGTCGACATCAATAAATCTTTTCATTCATGCCCTTTTACTTACACTAGGACGCCAGTCTTTTTAGAATATCCTGTATTTGATCTAAATGCGTTCAGTGTGATCGTCCTCTACTGACATTACCTGGCAAGCAAATCTCAATAGATTGGCTGCATATATCTCTTAAACCTTTACTTTTATACATAATTTCAATAGAATACATATATGCCTTCTTAACATTTCCTATTTTAGCCTAGTTGTGTTTTAACTTAAATTAGTGTTGCATGTTATAATTACAACAAAAACTCTCCGTTATACGTATTTTGGATGAATACAATACTGACTGTGTAGTATCGGCTTAGAATAGCACTACCCCGTTTCTTCCGGTGGGCGTACGTAAGAGGCGCCAAACGGTATTAGGGCTTTTAAGGGAGTTTTGGGCCATGAGGTTGGAGACCCATCACCCACAACCTTCATTTCACCATCTTTTCCCCACTCAACTTTCCAAAAGTGGCTAAGGAATTTATAATACCTTAGCTTTGGCTACCCCTTCTAGGAATTTATAGCTGTGAGTATATGTATGTACAATACTGACGGCTATAAATTCTAAAAGAGGTTAGCCATACCTTCTGGTAGAAAATCATCAGTGGCTCAAAAATTTCAAATGTTGTAACTCTGGCCTCCTTTTTTTGTAGTTCGTTGTCGTAAGCATATGTTTATGAAATATAATTGCCGTGTAGTGCCTGCTTAGACTGTCACTACCCCTTAGTACCCTCGGCTGTCGTAAGAGGTGACTAAGGGTTAGGGGATTTTTAAGTGATTTTTGGGCGATGCGGTTTCAGACCTATTACCAACGATAATTTTCCTAGCCGTTTAGTCCTGACTTAGAATATCATGAATGACGACGTGATAGCTCAATGGGTAGAACGCCGGTTAACGTGCAAGTGACTAGTGTTCAAATCCCGGGTCGGGCTTACACCAATTTGTCTTTTATAAAGACATATGTGTGGTTATTTTATCATGGTTGTTAACGGCGATTGAAAACATCGTGAGGTAACCCACATGGCTGAGTTATACTTACTCATGTGGCAGTGTATTCGTACAAAACGGCGATAGGCCTGCCCCCTATCACGTGAGTAGACTGTCCATGCAAAACGTGGGTACTTTGAACA
This sequence comes from Bedellia somnulentella, assembly GCA_963576735.1. NCBI lineage: Eukaryota > Metazoa > Arthropoda > Insecta > Lepidoptera > Bedelliidae > Bedellia > Bedellia somnulentella. The sequence goes on from OY755198.1 coordinate 2,972,930, forward strand.
CCAGGTGACAAAGTCACGTGATGTTCAGAAGTATTAGTATCTCTGCCAACCCCTTCGGGGATATTCGGCGTGAACGTTTATGTTATGTTATATTTCCTAAAACTACAGATCTAGCGATCCATTTTTGGGATTTATAGTCGTCAAAATACGTTTTTATATGCAAGTTTATGAAATATAAGCATTTGATAAAAAAGGTATCCAGTCAATACAGTGATTGAATTGAGCGAGCGAAAATTATTGCTTCCACGTTTTCCGTTCCCGAAACTCAATTAGTACACTATTCGATTAATTTAATCGATTTTATTGCGATGCAGTTTTGTTTTATAAAATATTCACGATACATTCTGTTGATCAGGGAAAAATACATTAACTTTAATTCTTTTATTATTTGAGGGTCATTCCGTGGTAAAATAATAATGTTCTTAGTTAAGTTAGATAATATATACATACACATACTCACGGCTGTGATTCCCTAAAAGGGGTAGCCAGAGCTAAGGAATTAGAAATTCTTCAGCCACTTTTGGAAATGTGAGTGGGGAAAAGATGGTAAAAACAAAGGTTGTTGGTGATGGGTCTCCAACCGCATCGCCCAAAAATCCTTTAAAAGCCCCAATACCGTTAGTCGCCTCTTACGTACACCCATCGGTAGAAACGGGGTAGTGCTATTCTAAGTTGACACTACACGGCAAATATATACTAATATATAGTCATGCCATTAGTTCTTATAGGGGTAGGCAAAGACAATCAATCGCTGTAGAATCCTGGAAAACCTCTCTAGTAATCATTTACATCCATATTTTTTTTTTAAACATGCTCTTTTATTCTTCATACTTTGGACGCCTGCCTTTTTGAGCATACTCTCAATTTGGGCAAGGTAAGGAGTATTCAAGCTGTGAACAGTTGTTAAGATTTCAATGCGACAGAACGATACTTAAGTTGTTCTCAGCTGGAATACTCAATTCGGAAATCGGGCGTAAGTTATGCTAAAAGGAAGAATAAACAGGCAGATTTAACTCAAAACAGATAAATATGTACAAATTATACTAATAGCGACATGATAGTCCAGTGGGTAGAACACCCGCCCGAAAACAGAAGGGTGTGAGTTCCAATCCTGGGTCGGGCCTACACCAATTTGTCTTTTCTAAAGTCACATGTGTGGTTAATTTATCATGTTTATTAACGGTGAGGGAAAACATCGTGAGGAAACCCACATGGCTGAGTTGTACTTAGTCATGTGACAGTGTATTCGTACAAAACGGCGATAGGCCTGCCCCCTATCACGTGAGTACACTGTCCATGCAAAACGTGGGTACTCTGAACACCAGGTGACAAAGTCACGTGATGTTCAGAAGTATTAGTACCTCTGCCAACCCCTTCGGGGATAAACGGCGTGAACGTTTATGTTTATGTTATGTTATGTAAATTATACTACGCCATTGGTTGCTACTGGGTTAAGCAGAGGCTCCCGATTGCTATTTCATAAAATCTTGGTAGATTTCACGAGCTTCAAGTAGATTCATCACTCTTTCATAAATGCCCTTTTTAACTGACCTTGAAAAAAAGGAGTGTTCTCAATTCGACCGTATATTATTTTTATGTTTGTTCGCCGATTACTTCGCCATTTGTGAACCGATTTTGATTATTATTTTCACTTAAAAAACTTATTTCGTACTTTTTAGTACTTGATTGTTTATTTTCAGTTGTTTTTCCCACTATGAAGTCGGTTTTCTTTTTGTTAAAAATTATTTTTATTTAGAGAGGATGGATGACAGTAAATTAGTGAAAGAGATATATAGAGCCAATGTGGAAGGTAATGTTAGTAGAGGACGACCTCGGAGGACACATTTGGATCAAATAGAAAATGTGCTCAAAAAGGCAGGTGTCCGCAGTATAAAGAATAAAAGAGCATGTATGAAAAGATTGATGGATGTAAACGAAGCCAGAGAGGTGTGCCAGGATCGTACAAAGTGGCGATCGACAGTCTCTGCCTACCCCAATGGGAACTAACGGCGTGAGAATATGTATGTATGTATTTTTAATTTTCTCACTTTGCATGCCTGGTTTTTTAATCATATTCTGTTTATGATATATATGTGTCCATTGTCGTTGTCATTTAGTGAATGGTTAATTCACATATATTTTTTCTAATTGTATCAATAACCGTGATTGCAATTTGATTTTTCTAAAGACATTTGTGTGGTTTTTATCATGGTTGTTAATGATGAATGAAAACATAGTGGAGAAACCCACATGGCTGTGTTTTACTTAGTCATGTGACAGTGCCCTATATCGGTGGTGCAGCTGCAGCATTCGGCAAGCTGTGATCCAAGGTCTTCTCCTCACATGATTAAATGCTGGCCACCAAAATCTCAGTATTTAGGGCTGTTGTGATGCCAAACTCTTGTACGCTTCCGAAACGTGGTGCGTGTACTGTACACAGTCGCACTTTAGATCGATTCCACCTCAAGTGCTTGCGCAAGTCTTAAAAATCTAATGGTCGGATCAAGTGCGGAATACCGAAGTTTTACGACGAGCTAATGTTGGCAGCATTCTGGTCTATTTGATGCGTCGGCAGTTTCGGTGGTGCGGACACGTATCGCGTATGCCGGAGGAAAGAGTGGCGAAGCGCATCTTTTATTCTGAACTCGAGGAGGGCAAGCGAAGGCAAACATGGCGGTCAACTCCTTCGATACAAAGATGTTCAGAAGTGACACATGAGAAGATGCAATATAAAGCCCTCGAGTTGTTAGATGTGGTGTAAAAGATGATATTGTAAGAAAGATAGAGAAGGGAATGTTGAGATGGTTTGGGCATATAGAGAGGATGGATGACAGTAAATTGGTAAAAGAGATCTATAGAGCCAATGTGGAAGGTAATGTTAGTAGAGGACGACCTCGGAGGACACATTTGGATCAAATAGAAAATGTACTCAAAAAGGCAGGTGTCCGTAGTACGAAGAATAAAAGAGCATGTATGAAAAGACTGATGGATGTGAATGAAGCTAGAGAGGTTTGCCAGGATTGTACAAAGTGGCGATCGATAGTCTCTGCCTACCCCAATGAGAACTAACGGCGTGAGAATATGTATGTATGTATGTATGTAGTTGGGAAGTTTTGGCAGCACAATGTCCCGAATGGCGCAGGCTTGTACAAAGGCGAGTCAGAGATTTCTAGAAGCAGCGTAAAACAGACCTCGACTCTAAGCGCGACGAATTGAAAGCCTGACAACTCTGTGCCATTCAGACAGCGGAATGCTCACGAGCTTACAATGTGCGCGAGTATTTACCGCTAAGATAAGATACATAAGCCATCTTCGGGCTCATGAACGGAGAGCCGATTAGGAGTTTTTAAGTGGTTGCCATGACCGAAATCGGTCGGAAGGATCATCATAGTCATCATACTATATTAGCAAAACGTGGGTGCTCTCATCACCGGGTGACAATGGCACGTGATGTTCAGAAGTATAAGGAACTCTACCAACCCCTTCGGGGATATGCAGCGTGAAGTTTTGAGTTTAAATTTTGGTATCTATTGTACTTTTAAGTATTATTAGTCTCAAACTACACAATATGATAAACAACCTTATCCCGTTCACTATTTAATCTAACCCTCTACTTTAATTTCGATACATCAAGGCTTAGAATAGCACTATCCCATTTCTTCCGGTGGGTGTACGTAAGAGGCGACTAATGGTATTGGGGCTATCAAGGGATTTTTGGGCGATGCGGTTGGAGACCCATCACCAACAACCTTTATTTTACCATCTTTTCCCCACGCAACTTTCCAAAAGTGGCTGAGGAATTGCTAATTCCTTAGCTTCTAGGGATTTATAGCCGTGAGTATGTGTGTATGTAAGTGTATGTATGTATGTATGAATGAATGAAAGATTAAAATACAGGACTTCAGTATTGCCAGGTGTGATATAAAATAGCGTTGGAGTGTTGCCAACAATTCGGCCAGGTGCTCCATGAATTTGAGATTCAAATATCACGCCACCCTCAATATGAGATTTTGCGATCACTTTCAAAATCGAAAATATTTCCGGAGATCATAAAAAGTTAGGTTACTAAAATGCGTTGTTAATGATTTCTATAACACGAATGTATCACCTTATTACATTTCACGTATAAATAAAGGTGACACTTATTACAAACATAAATAGGTGTTAAGGTGAATACATGTTACATAAATGAATACGTATGCTCACGGCTATAAATTCCTTAACGGGGTAGCAGAGCTTTGGAATGAAAAATTCCTCAGCTACTTTTGGAAGTGGATTGGGGAATAGATGGTAATAAATAAATGTTTTGTTGACGGGAATCCAACCACATCACCCAAAAATCACTTAGGAAGCCCCTATACCCTTAGTCACCTCTTACGATCACCCACGGGTAGAAATGGGGTAGTGTTATTCTAAGCCGACAATACACGGCAAGAAGAAGAGCTACTTATATAAAAAAAAACAAAGCTGTACTATAATATAAACCTCTATATTAAGGCAAATAAAAAATGTATGATCATCTTTTCACTTTAAGTAGCTAGATATTAAGTACACCAATTTGTCTTTTCTAAAGTCATAGGTGTGGTTAATTTATCATGGTTGCTAACGGTGAGGGAAAACATCGTGAGGAAACCCACATGGCTGAGTTGTACTTAGTCATGTGACAGTGTATTCGTACAAAACGGCGATAGGCCTGCCCCCTATCACGTGAGTACACTGTCTAAGCAAAACGTGGGTACCTTCTCTGGACACTAGATAGCGCTGCCATGTGAGTTCAGAAGTATTGGTACCTCTGCCAACCCCTTCGGGGATAAACGGCGTGAACGTTTATGTCTATGTCTTATATTAAGTAACAATAATTTGAAATATACCTATTCAAGTGTAATATCTTAGCAACCGCTTATCATGCAGATAATGAGGGTTCAAATCCCGGGTCGGGCCTACAACATTTTAATTTTGCTCAAGTCATTATGTATAAAGAAGAAGGAAAGACATTTATTCGCAATGTGTGGCACAAGGAATATCTGGTTAATTTATCATGGTTGTTAGCGTGAGGGAAAACATCGTAAGCTAACCACATGGCTAAGTTGTACTTAGTCATGTGACAGTGTTTTCGTACTACACGACGATAGGCTTGCCTTCTATCACGTGGTAAACTGTCCAAGCAAAACGTGGGTACTCTGAACACCGAGTGACAATAATGTCGCGTGGTGTTCGGAAGTATTAGTACCTCTGCTAGCCCCTTCGGGGATATACGGCGTGAAAGATTGAGAATGAGTTAAATGGTGTCTCTGCCTACCTAAATAGGAATTAATGGCGTGAAAAACTACTTATTTAGCTTATAGTACTTCCCTGCCTAATAGTTCCACATAACTGTATAAGCCAAGACCAAATAAATTCTGGCATGTCGCGTTTCAAATTTATTATAGCCGTTATTCACTAAGACGTAAGACCTATTTTCCGGCGGCATGAATATAAAACCATTTAACTGTGGTATTCCTAATAGTAAAATCAAATTTACGATTTTCGAACTCCGACTGATTTATTCGAATACTATTTCATTCGTTTCGTCGATTAAATATGAATCGTAAAAGATGATGTACTCATTGTCACTGCCATAGATTTAAGAGCATAAATATATTCACGACGAATGTTCATGTTGGGGTAGGCAGAGACTAGCCAAGAGTTTAAACATTCTTAAACTCTCGCGGTTTCTTTAGGTGTGCCGAAACATAAAAAAACACATAAGTGATTTAAAAATATATTTGTTGGTTAATCTAAATTACATAACAAAACATAACATAAACGTTCACGCCGAATATCCCCGAAGGGGTTGGCAGAGGTACCAATACTTCTGAAAATCTTGTGACTTTGTCACCTGGTGTTCAGAGAGACCACGTTTTGCATGGACAGTGTACTCACGTGATAGGGGGCAGGCCTATCGCCGTTTTGTACGAATACACTATCACATGACTAAGTGCAACTCAGCCATGTGGGTTTCCTCATGATGCATGTTTTCCCTCACCGTTGACAACCATGATAAATTAACCATACCTACATATATCTTTAGAAAAGACAAATTGGTGTAGGCCCGACCTGGGATTTGAACACTAGTCGCTTGCACGTTAACCGGTGTTCTACCCATTGAGCTATCACGTCGTTTTTCTTGATAATTATTATATAATAGCCAAAAGTTCATGTCAGAGAGGGCAGAGACTATAGGTCGCCACTTTGTATTTGTGGGAGTCATGTTAGAGCGCACACTACTGCGGACTCACTCGCACATAGCAGCGTCTCACTCATATTCCTACATCGCGGAGTGTAAATGTTTTTCGAGTTAAGCATAGATACAAATTATAAGTTGGTACACAGCAGGGTGTACTGGCCAGTATATCTTTGCTGTTTCCACATATTAATACGTTCATGAATCTTTGCATTGCATATATGCCATTTTATTGTTTATACTTCGGACACTTACCTTTTTGATCACATTCATTATTTGATCTTAAATTGTATTCCCTAGACCTCTTCTGATATTACCATTCATATTGGCTATATTGCTGTGTAGTGTCGGCTTAGAATAGCACTACCCCATTTCTTCCGGTGGGTGTACGTAAGATGCGACTAACGGTATTGGGGCGATGAGGTTGGAGACATCTTTTCCCCACTAAACTTTGTAAAGTGGCTGAGAAATATCTAATTCCTTAGGTCTGGCTACCCTTTCCAGAGTTTTATAGCCGTGAGTATGTGTTTGTACGTGTTGGCTATATATACCTCTCATTAATTTCGATCGCCACTTTGTACGATCCTGGCAAACCTCTCTAGCTTTGTTCACATCCATAAATCTTAATTAATATTTACTGCCTACCCTAATGGAAACAAACGGCGTGAGTATATGTATGTTTGTAAGTTTTTCTGGCTAGTAATGCTGTTCTGAAACTCTAAAAACTCTTTCCACGCTTCCATTTTCACCCTACTAAGGTGGTGCTATTCTCACCCGACACTACACCAATATACCTTATCCATGTCATAACTTTAAAGGCAACCGACTATCATGATTTCATCTCAATTTTCCGCTTTGAAGCGAACAAGGAGAAACTTACTAAGTTTGTTTCTGAAGGAGAAGCTTATCTATCTGGAGTTCAGATCACTGACCTCCATTATACTATATAAGTACGCTGGACTAATTATAGGCCGGGTGACAGTGAGGCGATTTGATTTTCGCCATTTTGGCGCTTACGGCAGCAGTGAAGGAACAAGGAACTAATAAAAGAGATGGGACAGTAAGATAAAATATATCGATAAAATGTTTCTGCTTAAAGGAAAGGCTAAGTTTTATCGAAACGAAACTTTACAGCACTATTGATTTATAATTGTTTCTAAAAACCATAGATATATTATGCTTTATGGTAAAAAAACACTGGCCATTTTGCAGTTTACGTCGTATTTAGTTCCTCGTTCCTTCATTGGGGGCGCTTCAAATTGGCACAGTAAATAGCTGTCATTTTGATACGTATCGTTAGTCCAGCGTACTTATATAGTATAATGGAGGTCAGTGAGTTCAGATGGATTTAGATTTCTCAGGACAGGTTTATAGATTAATATGCTTTGAAATTTATCGTACAATATCAAAAAACTCAAACTTTCACGCCGTACATCCTCAAAGGGGTTGACAAATAAACACTTCTTATTATCAATTATCATCGAGACTGGCACCGACTCACAAATCAATTTAAGAGAATTTTAAGATTTAGGTAGGTTGAACTGACGCGTGTGGAATAAAGAAATTGCTAAGGTTTTAATCACAATACTCATATTCAATTAAAAAACTTATTTCGTACTTTTTAGTACTAGATTGTTTATTTTCGGTTGTTTTTCCAACAATGAAGTCGGTTTTCTTCTTGTTAAAAATTATAAACTTACATGTAATACTTACATATACAGTGATACATTAATACCGATAATGATCTAACCGAAAATCTAAAAACAGGGTTGCAATTTGAACTCAGGCGATAGAGCTCAGCTTTATATTACAAAATATCTTACACACAGTTTTTAGTTGGCAAATATACAGCTAAGTGCCGTGTAAATATACAGTGCCGTGTAGTGTCGGCTTAGAATAGCACTACCCCATTTCTTCCGGTGGGTGTACGTAAGAGGCGACTAACGGTATTGGGCCTTTTTAAGGGATTTTTGGGCGATGCGGTTGGAGACCCATCACCAACATCCATTATTTTGCCATCTTTTCCCCACTCAACTTTCCAAAAATGGCTGAGGAATTTTTAATTCCTTAGCTCTGGCTACCCCTTTTAGGGATTTATAGCCGCGAGTATATGTATGTATGTATGTAGGTATGTATTTGGTTGTACTTTATGCCCGACGTTATATTTAGTATGTATCTATCTTCACTGTAAAATGTGGTTGTGAAACTTAAGACAAAGGTATAGTTTCGTTATTGTGGTAACAATAATTAAGTGGATTAAGTAAATTAACTAACTTAAATACAAATTTAACATAGCACCGAACCCTTTGAAGAATTAGGCGTGTGCTCGTACATACAGCTCTTTTTCTTTTATTACAAACATCACTCACGGCTGTAACCCTAGAAAGGGTAACCAGAGCTTCAGAATCAGAAATTCATTTTTGGAAGTTTCTTTCTCACAGCCCATATATCTCCCCAGCAAGGGGCTCGAGCCTACCCTATATAAGGCGATTTGGCCATAGTCCACCACGCTGGCCAATTGCGGGTTGGCAGACTAACGACTACTACCGTAATAATAGCCGGGACCGACGGCTTAACGTGCCCTCCGAAGCACGGAGTCATCCAAATTTTCGGATAATCAGGTGATTCAAGCCTGCAATATCCTTCCAAACGGAAAGTGGAAGTTACGTGAGCAAAAATTGTATGATATATGTTGTTGGTGATGGGTCTCCAACCGCATCACCCGAAAAAAAAATACTTAAAAAGCCCCAATACCCTAAGTTGCTTTTTACATACACCCGCGGGAATATATGGGGTTGTGCTATTCTAAGCCACAACTACACAGCTTACGTAACGTAAATTATCTAAGTTATACAGAAATTTACCACCCTTCTAAGAATTGGGCGCATGATCGTATATACTGTTTTATTACTTTCTATTTAGTTATTAACATCCTCTGTACATATGTAGTGTTGGTTAAGAATAACCCATTTTGGGTCCGAGGGTGTGGTTCGCGGATTTTGGAATATTTCAAGTCATATTTAAACATTCTTTATTACATAATCTTTCCCCAATCCCGACCGGGTATACAACATTAAAATTACTTAACAAAACCAAACATTCTAAATATAAACAATACTGTCCAAAAACTTCGTCAAATCTCTAAGACATAATAGAGTTTACAACAAAAATAGGCAAACAACATTTCTTTTATGTCATAATCATCCGAAAAATCTATGTATAAGCATAAATCTTAATCACTCAGCTTTAAAATCCGTTTAGTCATAATGCATTTGCCGCCATTTGCAATTTTGTTGTGACGCCGCCATCGTCAAACAAAATTGTTGTTGTAGGGTTGCCATTCATCCTTTTTTTGGTTGTCTTTAGTCAATAATATTTATTTCACGGATGTGGACTTATTCTGCTTTTCGAAGCAGCGCTGCAAGAAAATGTTCTTACTTATTTTAAAAAGTCTTTAATGTGTGTGTATATTATTAATTATTATAATTATTGTTTAAATTTATCTGAAGAATGTTGTGTATTTACTTTTGTCTATTTATGTTCGTTGTGGTTGTTATCCTTTTTCATATTTTATTTCTGTTTTTCTTGTTGTATTTCTGTAATGATAACTTTTTTGTATTGATTGTTTTTGTTACCTATCTGTGAGAAAAGTTGAGGAGATACCAAAATTTATTTACTTATGTTCTATATGTTGTTATTTTATATTCTTTTGCTAATTCTGTTTTTTTCTCCTTAATAAATAAATAAATAAACCCCATTGCATTAATCATGTAAAAGCTATTATTTCACGTAAGAACTCCTCGTGTTGATACAAAACTATACTCTATCTTTTTGAGTAACGTCCCATGTTTTTAAAAATAAGTCTTAGTAAATACTAACTGACCCGACAGACTTCGTACTGTCCGATTTGCAAATGACAAAACTTAAGGTAGTTTTTCCCGGTACTTTTAGTTCAATCAGGCGTGAATATTTTATTATAAGTCATTTTTTTTCCGGGATATTAAGTATCCTATGTTATAATTTGGCTCATTATCTAGCATTCTGCCAAATTTAATTCATATATCATATCTATGTCATATATGCATTATGTATTATGAAGAAATAAAATACCAAGTTCCGCGCTCCATAAACGGTAGACGTTCGCATACTAATTTATTTCATGAGCAGCCAAGCAAAACTGTAGCACGCAACCGAGCCCCCCTAAACAGAATATGTCACGCTTACAACAAATACTTCAGTGATATTGATAGTTTTAATTGCACCTTAAACAGCTTCAGCTCCGGGCAGTGGAGACCCTGATTCGACAGTGATATGATGTTCTTTAGTTTAGTTTTCATATAGGTTTTTTTTTGTATATATATTTGAATGTTAGCTTTAGATACTTTTCTCTTCTTTAAGTTTTTTTCATAATAATATCACTTTATGTCCTCGTGATGAACGTTTAAGTAACGAATTGACAATAACATTTAATGTCTTTTATCTCCAATGTATGTATAAAATTTGTTACAATTATTTATCCTTAATAAATTAACAAACAAAATGAAGGTACTTGAGGAGCCTTTTTGCCTGAAATACACAAATATTCAAACATTTCAACTTTCACATTTATGATATTAATAGGATAATTTCAGGGTTCGATACGTCAAAAAAACGAGAGGTGGGCAGAGCCAACCAGTCGAACGTCATTGACATTGATCCAACTTTTCATAAACGCTCTTTTATTGTGTAGTGTCAGCTTAGAATAACACTACCCCATTTCTACCCGTGGGTGATCGTAAGAGACGACTAAGGGTATAAGGGCTTTTTCAAGTGATTTTTGGGCGATGTGGTAGGAGACCTGACTCCAAAAACATTTATTATTACCATCTTTTCCCCACTCAACTTCCAAAAGTGGCTGAGGAATTTCTCATTTTAAAGCTCTGGCTACCCCATTTAGGGAATTTCAGCCGTGAGTATGTATGTGTGTGTGTGATTTTATTGTTAACACTTCGCCTGTATTATTGAGCACTGAAGACATTCTTTATTTGATCGAAATATGTCTTTCATAGTCGTCCTCCTAACATTACAATTCACATTGGTTCTATATATAAATAACAGAAGTTTTCCATAAAAGTCTCTCGACGTCAAATAATAATATTTGATATGCTTACCTAAAATTCTGGGTTCCAAGTTGACAACCCTAATATTCAGTGACAAGCATATTCGGTACTATTGTTCAGAACTTCGGTGGCGATTAATAATTGTAGGACCGTATAAATGATTTTCATGTTTTGTCATTGTGTATATACATTTACTCATGGCTATAAATCCCTTAAATGGGTAGCCAGAGCTATGGAATTATAAATTCCTCAGCCACTTTTGGAAGTTCAGCGGGGAAATACTGGTAAAATAAAGGTTGTTGGAGACAGGTCTCCTACCACATCGCCCAAAAATCACTTGCAATGCCCCTATACCCTTAGTAGCCTCTTACGATCACCCACGGGTAGAAATGGGGTAGTGTTATTCTAAGCCGACACTACACAATAAAAGAGCGTTTATAAAAAGTTGGATCAATGTCAATGACGTTTGACTGGTTGGCTCTGCCTACCTCAATGGAAACTAATGAATATAAAGAGCCTTTTTTTGACGTAACGATCCCTGATTACGGTGTAGTGCTATTCACAGCGTCTAAGTCTTTGTGTAATATGAATTTAGTTGGGTTCAGTACGTCATGTGAATGAGATTATAAGGGACACATTTTAATAGGAAAGGTTCATTCAGGTCTAGTTAAATTATTATCGTAACTAACGAATATTTTGTAACTTAGATACATTTATACGTGTACTACATACATACATACATATACTCACGGCTATAAATCCCAAGAAGGGGAAGCCAGAGCTAAGGAATTAAAAATTCCTAAGCCACTTTTGGAAAGTTGAGTGAGGAAAAGATGGTGAGATAAAGGTTGTTGGTAATGAGTCTCCAACCGCATAGTCAAAAATCTCTTAAAAGCCCCGACACCGTTAGTCGCCTTTTACGTACTACCACCGGAAGAAATGGGGTAGTGCTATTCTAAGCCGACACTACACAGCAATATACGTGTACTCATAGCTATAAATCCCAAATAATAATATAATAATAAATAACTAAAATCAATTAGGACCGACCCGTTATCACGGACAAGACAATTCTAGCGAACAAGCCTGATACCGTGGTATGGGATCGGTCGCAGTCGAGGGTATTTCTAGTGGATGTCACTATCCCTCATGACGAGGGTCTCGTGAAAGCCAAAACCGAGAAGCGTCGGAAGTATCTCGATCTGACTGACAATATCACCGACATGTGTGGTGTGACTTTAACAGCAATAATCCCAATCGTTTTTTTTCGCGAACGGGTTAATTCCAACCAGCCTCGCAACCAACTTGAGGCGGTTATAATAAATTTCGATTGATAGAGAATGTGCTCAAAATGGCATGCATACGAGAGGCATGCATAAAAAGGCATTTAAATAAAATTATGGATGTATTAAGACGAAGCTCCAGAGGGAGACCAGTATTTTCGTGAATTTTGACATATAGATCTTGCAATCGACGGGTGCACGTCGCCCTTAGTTGTGTGAGTGACCCATTTGTTTACGCGTCATTGTAGGCATGACAAGTGACCGAGTGTACAGTCAGCAAATATAAAAGAATTAATTAAAGTTTTAGTTCTCACCCATTTTATATTTCATATTTAATTTATTAGGAGTGGTTAAGAAACAAAATCGTCATAGTAATTTCAAATTTTAACTATTAATATCAAATATATACATCTGTTAATTTAAAATTAACTCAAAAAACTGTAATCCTAAAAATTACCTTAACGAAATACAAAATGAAAATCTTGTTAGTAAAAACATAACTAATATTAACGTGCATCACTACCGTCATTAAACATTTCTACAGTCACGGACAAAATATTCACTGTCATAATTTTCACTGCCGTTTACATTTCTAATGAACTCAAAATCATTGTTGAAATATTTCATTTACTCTTCTTATTTTATATTTATTTTTAATTACTTTGCGTTTTCTTTCACTTTTGGGATTTGACGTGCTGACCGTACTTCTTGACCAATTATACGCACACTAACAAAGATGTGTATTAACGATCAAAAGTACAAATAAAGGCGACGTGCGCTCGTAGATTGCAAGATATAACATAACATAACATAAACGTTCACGCCGCATATCCGCGAAGGGGTTGGCAGAGGTACTAATACTTCTGAACATCACGTGACTTTGTCACCTGGTGTTCAGAGTACCCACGTTTTGCATGGACAGTGTACTGACGTGATAGAGGGCAGGCATATCGCCGTTTTGTACGAATACACTGTCACATGACTAAGTACAACTCAGCCATGTGGGTTTCCTCACGATGTTTTCCCTCACCGTCAACAACCATGACAAATTGGTGTAGGCCCGACCCAGGATTGGAACTCACGCCCTTCTGTTTTCGGGCGGGTGTTCTACCCACTGGACTATCATGTCGCTAACTAGAGTAGTGGCGTGAATAAGTGTATGTATGATCGAAATGGTTCTATATTTCTTGTGCTTTTAGAATTATTATTCTCTACCATGCCCTGCTTTTCGGAGAAGTTTATTTAAGTTAATTTTCCTAAGACAACATCATTTCGCAGTTAGTTACGATATAACTTTACCAGCTATATACAAAGTTGGAACAGTAGAACTTAGTTATAGACGAGTATTCGTTGAAAACTACTGATTGAAAAGACAGCTTATCTGTAACTTGGTTCGGTAGAGTGAAACAAACACATTTTAATGTTTTAGAATCTTTTCTTAAACTCAAATGTCCACGTTGTTAATCCCTGAAGGGGTTGGCAGTGGTACTAATACTTCTGAACATAACGTAACATTGTCACCTGGTGGTTAGAGTACCCACGTGTTGCTTGGACAGTGATAGGGTGCAGGCCTAGTTCCCAATAAAAAGAGAGAAGAGACTATCGATTTTATCTTTGTTCAAACTTGGCAAACCTCTCTAGCTTCACATCCATCAATCTTTTCATACATGCCCTTTTTTTTGCATGATTCGAACAACTGCATTTTGAGCCCGTTTTTTATTTGATCTAGTCCTGCGTGGTCGTCCTCTACTGATATTACCAGCGACATTGGCTTTGTAAATAATTTTTACCAATTTACAATCATCTACTTAGAAATGTCCTAATAAAAACCAACCAAAGATCAAAAACAATTATGTTTAAAATGCAGAAGGTCTTCTCTTCACGCCGCGAACGTTAATTGACATTCTTATCACTTTTACCCATATTAACATTTATCGCCGTGTAGTGCCGGCTTAGAATGTGGCTACCCCTTTCTACCCACGGGTGTCGTAAGAGGCAACTAAGGGTATTGGGGCTTTTTATTGAATTTTCGGGCGATGCGGTTGGAGACCCATCACCAAAACCCTTTATTTTACCGCCTTTCCCTCACTCAACTTCCAGAAGTGGCTGAGGAATTTATAATTCCTTGGCTCTGGCTACCCCTTCTAGGGAATTATAGCCGTGAGTATATGTATGTATGTATGTAACATTTATTTCTTTCTCCCTCGCACGATCGAATATTCGGATTTTGACATTTTGATATGTATAGAACAATATAAATATTGGCGCTTTCTATTCGATGAAACCAACGACAACTAAGGAAGTATCATAAATGTTATATATATAACAGAAATGTCAAAATACGAATATTCGATCGTGCGAGGGAGAAACAAATAAATTTTAATATTAGTTAGAAAAAGAAAGTATGTCTTTTATCGTTCTTGATGTGCAGATTTGACCCTTTCTTTCTTTAGATTCGCGTCAATTGAGATCGATGGATATTGGAAGTTTTCCATACATACATACTTATACTCACGGCTATAAATCCCTTAACGGGGTAGCCAGAGTTTTGGAATGAGAAATTTCTCAGACACTTTTGGCAGTTGATTGGGAAAAAGATGATAATAAGAAATGTTTTTGGTGACGGGTCTCCAACCACATCGCCCAAAAATCACTTAGAAAGCCCCTTTACCCTTATCGCCTCTTACGATTACCCACGGGTAGTAACGGGGTAGTGTTATTCTAAACCGACACTATACAGTATACTATAACCATAAACCATGAACCGCATATGTAAAAATACCAATGTTTATTGCTCAACAAAGAAAAGAAAATAAAGGAAAAAGCGAAAGAAATTTAAGAGCAAAACATTGAATAGAATTGGAAACTAGAAAAGGAAAATCGTAGAAAAACCATTTAAATTTTGACAACCTGTTGCCGCGGGCGGGAAACACAAAAACAAGATGGCGTCCTGTCACTTTGACGTTTGACTAATGCGTTCCGTTTAGTAACCGTCCAATGTTATTTGAACCCCGCTGCTTTGTTGAATTGCCATGTCTAAAGATCAAGACTCTGGTCTCTATTCTTTAGAGTGAAAAGATTATTGGTTTTCAACACATAGCTAAAAGGAAAATTTGGCGCGAACACATTTTCTTGCCGGTGATTGACAGACTTTGGTTTCAGTTTGAATAGTACATTTTTCGTTTGGTGAATTTAATTTATTGAAACTCTTGATATTATGACAAAAGCTGTGTATTGTCGTTTTACGTCTGTCAAAAGAGACTTTTAGGGTGTTGGCGTTTTATAAGTGATTGTTGGGCGGTGTGACAAGGGAACAAATCATCTTTTCATTCTTTATATCGTCCTCAACCTATTTCGTACCTAGAAATTATTTTTAGGATTTACAACATGCAGTACAAATATTTGATCGTTTGCTGTAAGGAATGGCTAAAAATTCAATTCACCCCGCAAAAAATTCAAATTATCTTCCACATATAAAATGCAATAATGCTATATAAAATCACGCCATTTGCCATAAGTAATAAACAATGATCAAACATTTCTGCTTCAGAATGTCTACTTATTGATCGTGCATGAATCATGGTTTTCATGATTATTAAGTTTCGAGATAATTTTTTTCCGTCTCTAAATAATATTGAAGCCTAGATAAATAATAAATTACCACAAATAAACACTTCAAAATTAATCTTACAAAATATATTAAAAATGTTATGTGTAACATGACGTTGTATTTTCCACCAGAACGGGATTTTTTTGTACACAAAATAGCGTCATGGATACATAGACTTTTATGCCACAGACGCGCCACCTGTCATTCTTAATGCCAGTAACACGAATTGCACTTGGAATTTTTCAAACATAACCGAAAGGAGGTTAAATAATAAAGAGGATTCCTTGTGTACAGATCTGCTTGTTTGGGTTATTAAATGATGTACATGTTTTACTTTCTGGCTTTTATACTCAAGATTCTAGTTTACTATTCAAGCTCAAAAAATTCAAACGTTCACGCCGTATATCCCCAAAGAGGTTGGTAGAGGTACTTTTAGTACCCACGTTTAGCTAGGACAGTATACTCACGTGATAGGGAGCAGGCCTATAAACGTTTTTTACGAATATACTGTCAAATGTAAAGTACTTAGCCATGTGGGTTGTTGTCAACCCTTAACGTTAATGACCACCATAAATTAACCACTCATATGTCTTTAGAAGAGACAAATTGGTGTAGGCCCGACCCGGGGATCGAACCCTTACCGTCTACACGATAAGCTTTGATCTGTCACGGTTGCCAGTAGTTTAGTAGAATGAAGAATAGGATAGTAAAAATATAGTGTGTTTATACATACATATACTCACGGCTGTAAATCCCTAGAAGGGATAGCCAGAGCTAAGGAACTAAAAATTCCTTAGCCACTTTTAGAAGCTGCATGGGGAAAAGATAGTAAAATAAAGGTTGTTGGTGACGGGTCTCCAACCGCATTGCCCAAAAATCACTTACAAAGCCCCAATACCGTTAGTCGCCTCTTACGAACACCCACCGGAATAAATAGGGTAGTGCTATTCTAAGCCGACACTACACAGCAAAAGTGTGTTTATAATAAAATTTTAATGTACACTGTCACAATCATTGATTAAAACAAAATACAAAATTCTTAGGTACGAATGAGTTTTTTATCTGTCAGTTCAAACCTTCAACTCAATGGCTGTCTTGGTAATTTGGTTCACTCACAGAATATTAAGTAGATTTCCTACAAAATGACGCGCGTTTTACACAAAGCACTGTCACTTTTATACGAGATAAGGCTTATAAGGATTGTGTTTTTAATTTAATAAATATACAGCCTTTTTGTGTTTTTGCATACTCGTAGCTTTGTAGTAACGGCTTAGAATGACACTACTCTTTCATTGGGTCTACGTAAGAAGCGCCAAACGGTATTGGGTTTTTAAAAGGATTTTCGGGCGATGCAGTTGGAGACCCGTCACCAACAACCATTATTTCACCATCTTTTCCGCACGAAACTCCGAAAACCGTGTATTGTCGGCTTACGATAACACTACCCCATTTCTACCCGTGGGTAATCGTAAGAGGTGACTGAGGGTATAGAGGTTTTTTAAGTGAATTTTAGGCGATGTGGTTGGAGACCCGTCACCAAAAATGTTTATTATTATCATCTTTTCCCCAATCAACTTTCAAAAGTGGCTGAGGAATTTATCATTCCAAAGCTCTGGCTACCCCGTTAAGGGATTTCTAGCTGTGAGTATATGCATGTATGTATGTATGTGCGTACTCGATGCGTTTCGTTACCAAATCAAAAACTGATATACTCATTTGCGTACACAATTCGAGATTTGATGCTCAATTAGTAATTTTGGTTTTAATTAATGAGAATTTTGCGGTGTAATTAATTATTTCTCGTTCCAAAATCCTCTGACGGTAAGCATTCATACATACATACATACATTCACACATACTCACGGCTATATTACCGTAGAAGGGGTAGCCAGAGCCAAGGAATTAGAAATTCCTCAGCCACTTTTGGACGTTGTATGGGGAAGAGATGGTGAATATATGATGAATAAATGTTTGTTTCTTACATACATACATATACTCACGAGGTCATTTCTAGTGGATATCACTATCCCTCATGACGAGGGTCTCGTGAAAGCTGAAACCGAGAAGGATCTCGCAAGTATCTCGATATGGCTGACGAGATCACCGAAATGTGGGGTGTGACTTCGACAGAAATAATCCGAACGGGTTAATTCCAACCAGCCTCGCGACCAACCTGAGGCGGTTGGATTTCTGTGGCGTGTCGGTTCCAGCATATATGCAGAAAGCGGTGCTGCTTGATACGGCTCGGATCGTCCGTCGGTTCTTCAACCTGAGTCCCTGCCCCCGACCGATTTTTCTTTTGTCTGGGAGTACCGCCTCTCTCATATAAATATTATTTTTTCTTTTTAGAACATGGGAGAGGCGAGGAACTAAAAGTCATGCCCAAAATAATAATAATACGTAACATCGATATATCCAACATACACAAGAAATGCATAACCTTGTTTCTAGCGTCAGGTATAAGTTCAAAATTTAATACGTTTCAAATTAATCTTAACCGGTCAAGGATACCGGATCAAAGAGAAAAGGATATTACAAAGAAGGTACGCTTTCAAAGGAGATTAGCTTCCAAACTAAAGTTTACAACGTTACAAGAGCTATTATACGGCTTTTATCTGACCTTAAATGTATACTGCATACTAGCGTAAAACCTGTAAATATATGTAATGTTTTGTAATACATGAAGATGAAAGCCTTTGAAAAGAAAAATTTACTGTGTAGTGTCGGCTTAGAATAGCACTATCCCATTTCTTCCGGTGGGTGTATGTATGAGGCGACTAACGGTATTGGGGACTTTAAGGGATTGTTGGGCGCTGCGGTTGGAGACCCATCACCAACAACCTTCATTATTACTCATAAATAAAAGATGTTATTAAAGGAAAGAAAAATTTCGACACTGGCGGGGTTCGAACCCGCGACCTTCGGGTATACGCCCCCGTCGCTCTGCCAACTGAGCTACAGTGTCAGTTTCCTTTAATAACATCTTTTATTTATGAGTAATAATCCCCACATGAGGAATTCATGTCAAAAAACATTAAACCTTCATTATTACCATCTTTTCGCGACTCACATTTCCAAAAGTGGCTGAGGAATTTCTAATTCATTAGCTCTGGCTTCCCCTTCTAGGGATTTATAGCCGTGAGAATATGTATGTATGAAAGAACCAACTGCGATAGCTCAGTGGAAAAACACCGCTTATCGTGCAGACAAAACGAGTTCAAATCCCATGTAAGCATTGCATGACCCTATACCGATGTGTGAGGTTAATTTACCATCGTTGTTAACGGTGAAAGAAAATTTAATGAAGAAACCCACCTGGCTAAGTTGAAGTTAGTCGTGTGACAGTGTATTCGTACAAAACGGTGATAGGCCTGCTCCCTATCACGTGAGTTGAGTACACTGTCTAAGCAAAACGTGGGTAATCTATTCAGCAGGTGACAAAATCACGTGATGTTCAAAAGTATTAGTACCTCTACCAACGTTTTAGCCTTTGATTCTTGGAGATGTTCCATTTTTTATAGATAGACCCAGCGTTATCATCCTTTACTGACATTGTGGGAACAGCAAAGATATACTGGCCAGTACGCCCTGCTGTGTACCAACTTATAATTTGTATCTATGCTTAACTTGAAAAACATTTACCCTCCGCGATGTAGGAAATGAGTGACACGCTGCTATATGCGAGTGAGTCCGCAGTAGTGTGCGCTCTAACATGACTCCCACAACATTACCATCCAAAAAAGCGTAATGTTTATATAAAAGCAAAAAACTTTAATTACAGGTGATGTTTGAAAGTATTAGTACCACTGCCAACACCTTTCGGGGATAAACGGCTTGAACGTTTCAGTTTGATGTATAAGATGAACCTAACCTATCGCACTCTCAGAACGAAAGAGGCTCAAGTCAAAAATAGTGATATTGAGTAGCAACCACAGAGAGGCATAAAAAAGTATGTTCTAAAACAAAAGTACTTATTGTTATAGGGACAGAAAATTCGCTATCCTGTTTTGTTAACAATAAGTGCCTTTGTTTTACTATTCATCGGATAGATCATAATTTTTATGTCTCTCTATGATTGTAACTCAATATCACTATTTTTGATTTGAGCCTCTTTCGTTTTGAGAGTGCGCTATTTTCTTTCTAAAACCTATGGAATACTTATATGAAAGCCTCTTACGGCACCAAAAAATAGGAGTAGGAGTTTTCAGCTGTCATTAAACAACAGCATCTTGCAACAATTGGAAATGTCCTTATAATAGTCGTGAGAGAATTTGGCGTGGTTATATTCCAGGCCTCTCTCTTTACTCTCATCTTTATCCAAAACAATAAAAAGTATTTCTTTTTTCCTCACTCTTCTGAATCATCATTTTATTATGAAAATAAGTAGTTCTGCCGTGTAGTGTCGGCTTAGAATAACACTACCCCATTTTTTCCCGTGGGTGATCCTAAGAGGCGTTTTAGAGCATTGGGGCTTTTCAAATGCTTTTTGGGCGATGCGGTTGGAGACCCATTTATTTTACTATCTTTTCCCCACTCAACTTCCAAAAGTGGCTGAGGAATTTATAATTCCATATCTCTGGCTACCCCTTCTACGGAAATATAGCCGTGAGTATATGTATGTATAATAAGCCGTATGGAAGACTCTATTCCCTTTACTAGGTTAAACTTGTAAGTAAGGGTCATAGGTAGTACTCATGAGAGAAGGATGAACTAATACTTCTGAACATCACATGACATTCCTACCTGGTCACCCACGTTTTGCTTGGACAGTGTACTCACGTGACAGGCGCCTATCGCCGTTTTGTACCAATACACTCATACATCTTAGCTACAACAAAAACATTTAGCAAAAACATTTATTTTACAATATTTTGCCCACTTAGCTCCCAAAAATGGATAAAGTTCTGACTTTTCGTTTCAGATAAGTATACATGAAAAATTTAAATGATTAATTGACTACCCTTTAATAAAATAAAAGCTTGAATCCAAGTTAAACTAAAAAACTAAATAAATGTTTATATCCGTCGCCTAACGGTTTGGCTTACTTTCATTCAAAACGTGATGGTATGCAAAGATAAATTATTATTATAAAGCTTTTTTCCACTGAAAGATATAATATCAAATAGTAAGTGTGCTCAAAAAGGCAGGCGTCCGAAGTATGTAGAATAAATAATCATGTATGAGAAGATTGATAGATATGAACGAAGCGAGAGAGGTTTGTCAGGATCGTACGAAGTGGCGATATCTGCCTACCCTAATGGGAACTAATGGCGTGAGTATATAAGCCTTGCTATTAATTTATTTATATTGCAACTCAATATCTTACCTTACTATAGACCTACTACCTCTTCTAGGGTCTTATAGCCGTGTGTATATGTATGTATATATGATAAAGGTCAAAGAAATGTTTAGTAGTCTTTTGACTAAGAAACATGAATAAAATAATCAACATTTTTAAGAAAAGTAATTGTTTCCCGGTAACCTTTGATAGAATATTAATATATATAGTCGATAGATTAAATGAGTTAAATATTGATCGCTCTTACATCTTAGGGCCGGCGCTCACTGCCGGCATGGCATGGCAAAGGATTTCGGTACAGACACAGCATTTTTAATCTTATTGCCATACATATAGAATTCATTTTGACACAACGATGCCGAGGGAGGCCGCGGTAGGACAGAACGTCGGCATCGTTGTGTCAAAATGAAGTAAAATGAATTCTATACTCATGGTAATAAGATTGAAAATGCTATATCTGTACCGAAATCCTTTGCCATGCCATGCCATGCCATGCCGGCAGTCAGCGCTGGCCCTTAAGAAATATTACTTTTTGCAACAACAAAGATGTGACTGTCTGCTTCTGACATTAATCAGGAATATTTCCATTTGTGATTCGTGAAAGGTGCGGTGTGAAAGATGATATTGTAAAAAGATAGAAAAATGAATTTTGAGATGGTTTCGGCACATAGAGATGATTGATGATAGTAAATTGGTGAAATAGTTCTATAAGGAAGGTAATATTAGTAGCTGTATAGTGTCACTCAGAATAGCACTACCCCATTCCTTCCGGTGGGTGTACGTAAGAGGCGACTAACGGCATTGGGGTTTTTAAGGGATTTTTGGGCGATGCGGTTGGAGACCCATCACCAACAACCTTTATTTTTACCATCATATTCCCACTCACATTTCCAAAAGTAGCTGAGGAATTTCTAATTCTAGAGATTTATAGCCGTGAGTATATGTATGTATGTAACATAATATATAACATAACATAAACGTTCACGCCGAATATCCCCGAAGGGGTTTGCAGAGGTACTAATACTTCTGAACATCACGTGACTTTGTCACCTGGTGTTCAGAGTACCCACGTTTTGCATGGACAGTGTACTCACGTGATAGGGGGCAGGCCTATCGCCGTTTTGTACGAATACACTGTATGTATGTATACTGTTTATATTTAAATTAACTAAGTACACATAGTTAACTATCATTTACCAGTATACACAACGTTTAGGTATACAAAACAACACACGCACGCTCTGACTTAAATGACTGCCTGGTTATGCTTTTAGTGCAACCTCTATAGAACTGTTACTCAAAAGAGATCAAATCAAATGAAATCATTTATTTATTGAATCATCATAAAAAGAAAAAAATTGCTTATAAAACTTACATCACATTTGTTATAAACGAAGAATTTATACAATTATAATAAGCCGTATGGAAGACTCTATTCCCTTTACTAGATTAAACCTGTAAGGGTCATAGGGAGTACTAATGAGGGAGGAATGTACTTATACTTCTGAAAATCACGTTATCCAGAGAAAAAGTTTTGCTTGGACAGTGTAGTCACGTGATAGGCGCCTGTCGCCGTTTTGTGCCAATACATTGATACATCTTAGTCATGTGGGTGTCCCCACGATGTTTGCCCTCACTTTTAACTACAATGATAAATTAACCACTCATATTACTTTAGAAAAGACGAATTGGTGTAGACCTTACATTTAGGCCCACTTCTGTCTGAATAAAAGGCGAGTGTTCTACCCATTGAGCTATCACGGTCAAGTACTGGTATTTGTTTTTATTAAGTAAGAAGAATAAAAAATAAAAGAGCATATATGAGAATATGATGTAAACGAAGCAAGAGAGGTTTGCTAGAATCGTACAGAGTAGCGATTGATAGTCACCGCCTACCCACATACATACACATATACTCACGGCTATAAATCCCTAAAAGAGGTAGCCAGAGCTGAGAAATTAGAAATTCCTCAGTCACTTTTGGAAGTTGAGTGGGGAAAAGATCGTAGAATAAAGGTTGTTGGTGATGGGTCTCCAACCGCATCGCCCATAAATCCCTTAAAAAGCCCCAAGTCCGTTAGTCGCCTCTTACGTACACCCACCGGAAGAAATGGGATAGTGCTATTCTAAGCCGACACTACACAGCCTACCCCAACGAAAATAATGGCGTGAGTAAATGAAAATATGGATGTATTCAGTAACAAAATATCGTTAACCAGTATACACAACGTTTAGCCATACAATACAACTCACGCAAACTCTATCACGCATTCTTTACTTTTAATGATTGGCTGGTTAAACTTTTTGTGCGACCTCCATAGAGGTTTGTTACGTCGCCATTTTGATATATTGTCACGGAGTTTCTGGAGGTTGTAAACGCAAGTTATTGTTTCAATTGTAGCTCCAGCGATGTTATATGAATACACAAGTTACTTTTTGTATAGATTTGATTTATTTCATTGATTTTGTTCATAACAATTAGTAGAACTTATGACTAGAAGTTCAATGTATATTGAAATTAATTGCCGTGTAGTGTCGGTTTAGAATAGCACTACCCCATTTCTTCCGGTGGGTGTACGTAAGAGGCGACTAACGGTATGGGGCTATTAAGGGATTTTTGGGCGATGCGGTTGATGACCCATCACCAACAACCTTTATTTTTACTATCTTTTCCCCACTCAAATTTCCAAAAATGGCTGAGGAATTTCTAATTCTTTAGCTATGGCTACCCCTTCCTGGGATTTATAGCCGTGAGTTTATGTATGTATGTATGAAATGAATTGAGCTGAGCAAGTTAGCTGAAGAGGCCGAGCCGTTTTCCGTGCTTTGTTGGTGTATCTTTGGCATATGTGATCGAAACATTTGCATCTAAAGATTAATACGTGAAGTCAAAGCTATTAAATATAAATGATTCAAAGCTCTGGCTACCCCGTTAAGGGATTTATAGCCGTGAGTATATGTATGTATGTATGTTTAACTAAGTATTTTCTAAGACTTTCACGATTGCACATTATAATTAACATTGCTGTGCAGTGTCGACATAGAATAATACTACCCCATTTCTTCCGGTGGGTGTGTGTAAGAGGCGACTAACGGTATTGGGGCTCTTATGGGATTTTTGGGCGATGCGGTTGGAGACCCAACACCAAAAACCTTTATTCTACCATCTTTTCTCCACTCAACTTCCAAAAGTGGCTGAGAAATTTCTAATTTCTCAGCTCTGGCTACCCCTTTTAGGGATTTATAGCCGTGAGTATATGTATGTATGTTAAAAAGGCATGCGTCACAATTGTAAAAATTGATAGGTTTAGATGAAGTTTGAGCATATCCTCTGCCTACCCCAATGTAACGAAATGATGTGAGTATATTTATCTAGTCATTAATTCAGTTCTAGACTAGAATCACCGTGTTACGTCGGCTTAAAATTGCACTATCTATTTCCTTTCGTGCATGTCATACGAGGGAGATTACGTTACGAAACTTTTTAAGTTATTGTTGGTCGATTATGAACAAATGGCCAAAGATTATTACAACTAAAACAACTATTGACTTTCGGATAATTAAAACATAACACAACATAAATATTCACGCCGAATATCCCCGAAGAGGTTGGCAGAGGTACTAATACTTCTGAACATCACGTGACTTTGTCACCTGGTGTTCAGAGTACCCACGTTTTGCATGGACAGTGTACTCACGTGATAGGGGGCAGGCCTATCGCCGTTTTGTACGAATACACTGTCACATGACTAAGTACACCGCATCGCCCAAAAATCCCTTAAAAAGCCCCAATACCGTTAGTCGCCTCTTACGTACACCCACCGGAAGAAATGGGGTAGTGCTATTCTAAGCCGACACTACACAGCCTCACCTATCCGCTATATGTGCCCAAGTATCCTAAAAATCCTTGGGCATACATACGTACATATACTCACGCCGTTCGTTCCCATTAAGGTAGGCACAGACAATCGATCGCCGCTTTGTACGATTCTGGTAAACCTCTCTAGCTTCACATACATGCATCAATCTTTTCATACATGTCCTTCAATTCTTTATACCTCAGTTGCCTGCCTTCATATACTTTTTAAAATAATCTGCTACCCTGAACCGTTCAAAACGCTATCATAAAGACTAAAGTTATGTTAATTTAATGCCTTAACAAAATACGTCTCAAACGAAATTCTCTGCAATAATTATTAAATACACTCACACATCAACAAAAACACAAATATAATGTTGGCGCTCACTCGTTTAAATTTATGACTCTGTCTGTTTCGTTTTAACTCGTTGTTGGGAATAGGCTTCGACCGTCTTCTTTCTCTTTCATAGTCGCGCATGCGTAGTGCCTTTCTCTTTGTTCCTGCGTACATATATTATGTGGGTATGCATGTGTGTGTTGGGTTCGTAGCGTAGATTTTGCGAGATTATAGTTCTTAAGTGTATGGTAATAAGGTTGTAGTATTTTGCATGTTTTTGAAGAGAATTTAGTTTTCGCTGCTACTACTCGTACCTCGGGATAAAGGTTTTGTTTGTGTTAGAAGTTTATTTACTGCGTATATATAATTTAAGCGATTTTCAGTAGTGGGTCAGTAGGAATGATCAAATTGGAAAATTATATTATATTAAAATTAAACAAACTCAGAAATTCGATTTGTGAGATTACACAATTAACAATTTTAACACAAAAGATTTCCAATTTAGAAATGATTGTCAGGATCGGTTCACCAATTCTGGAAAATAGCCTTTACAATTAGGCAAAAAAATCCGATGTTGTTAAACTATTATATATTTACGAAAATATAAAATAATATTTTTTTACCATAACGTACACTTGACGGTCTTGTCACTAACACAGATCTTTTGGAGACAAACATTGGATGAGAAAGTCAATTAAATTGAGGTAAATTTGAATTCAGTTAAATATAGCCCTTAGAAAACTAAAATAATGAATTTAATAACACATACATACATACATACATATACTCTGCTGTGGAATGAGAAATTCCTCAGCCACTTTTGGAAGTTGATTGGGGAAAAAATGGTAATAATAAATGTTTTTGGTGACGGGTCTCCAACCATATCACTTGAAAAGCCCTTATACCCTTAGTCGTCTCTTACGATCACCCACGGGTAGAAATGGGCTAGTGTTATTCTAAGCCGACACTACACAGCAACTAATAACACATCATTGATAAGTCTTTATTTACTCAAACATATACTCAGGGCAATAAATGAATAAAAGGAGTAGCCAGGGCTTCAATAAACGATACTTCTCAGTAGTTTTTGGAAGTAAAGTGGGGTAAAGATTGTAAAACAAAAGTTCTTAGTGATGGATCTCCAACCGCATCACCCGAAATCACTTTATAAGCCCTAATACCCTTAGTCGCCTCTTACAAACTCCCACAGACAGTAATGGGAAGCCAACACTATTTAGCTAATTATATCTTTGTTTATACGACGACGTGATAGCTCAGTGGGTAGAACACCGATTGACGTGCAAGCGACTAGTGTTCCAATCCCGGGTCGGGCCTACACCAATTTGTTTTTTCTAAAGACATAAGTGTGATTTATTTATCATGGTTGTTAACGGTGAGGGAAAACATCGTGAGGAAACCCACATGGCTGAGTTGTACTTAGTCATGTGACAGTGTATTCGTACAAAACGGCGATAGGTCTGCCCCCTATCACGTGAGTATACTGTCCATGCAAAACGTGCGTACTCTGAACACCAGGTGACAAAGTCACGTGATGTTCAGAAGTATTAGTACCTCTGCCAACCCCCTCGGGGATATTCGTCGTGAACGTTTATGGTTATGTTTATGTTATGTTATCTTTGTTTATCTGTAATAAATAGGCTCAAAAACCAGGCCAATGATTTTGAAAATTCTTTAAATGGTGTGTGTTTATGTATCTTTATACATACATACATACATGAACCCACCGCTATAAATCACTAGAAGGGGTAGCCAGAACTAAGGAATTATAAATTCCTCTGCCACTATTGGAAAGTTGAATGGGGAAAAGATGGTAAAATAAAGAGGTACCTATGACATTTAAAAATAAAAACCATTGATTCGGATTTTGCAAGCCATTTTACCCGATTATCCACATCCAATGAAAGTATTTTCCAATTAGACTTGAAAAGTAATTATCAAGAAGCGTCAGGCTAACGAATTAATTACTAAAATATTCCCATTCATGTATGCATGCATGCTTTGTAGTAGTATCGGTTTAGAAAAGCATTACACCATTTCTACCGATGGGTGTACGTAAAAGGCGACTAACGTTATTGGGGCTTTTAAGGGATTTTTGGGCGATGAGGTTGGAGACTCATCACCAACAACCTTTATCTCACCATCTTTTTCCAACCTTCCGAAAGTGGCTTAGGATTTTCTAATTCCTTGATTCAGGCTACCCTTTCTAAGTATATATAACAGTGAGTATATGTTTATATTACATATATATATTCCCCTGTTTCGAAGTCCAGGATACTATAAAAGTAGTGGTTGTTCATGTAGGCTAGCGTGGTAGACTGGAAACCTTATTACATGATATAGGGTAGGGTTGAGTTTTTCAGCTGGGACACACCTGAACCGTTAACAGACAATTATTAACACTGAATAATTTCCTCACAGTAAAGCAGATCCAATAGCTCAGTACTTTCTGCAGCCGTCATAGCTCAATGGGTCGAACACCAGTTATCTTGCAAACGATTAGTGTTCAAATCCCGGTTCGACCAATTCGTCTTTTGTAAAAACATCTGGTTAATTTATCATGGTTGTTAACGGTGAGGGAAAACATCGTGAGGAAACCCACATGGCTGAGTTGTACTTAGTCATGTGAGAGTGTACATACATTCATACATACTTATTCTCACGCCGTTAGTTCCCATTGGGGTAGGCAGAGACTATTGATCGCCACTTTGTACGATCCTGGCAAACTTCTCTAGCTTCATCCACATCCACCAATCTTGTCATACATGCTCTTTTATTCTTCGTACTTCGGACACCTGCCTTTTTGAGCACATTTTCTATTTGATCTAAATGTGTCCTCCGAGGTCGTCCTCTACTAACATTACCTTCCACATTGGCTCTATAGATCTCTTTCACCACTTTACTGTCATCCATGCTCTCGATGTGCCCAAACCATCTCAACATTCCTTTTTCTATCTTCCTTACAATATCATCTTTTACACCACACCTTTCACGAATGACATCATTCCTCACACGATCACATAACCTTACATTACAAACTTTTGTGACAGTGTATTCGTACAAAACGGTTATAGGCCTGCCCCCTATCACGTGAGTACACTGTCCATGCAAAACGTGGGTACTCTAAACATCAGGCGACAAAGTTGTTCAGTGTGTGACAGATTTTTCAGAAGTATTAGTACCTCTGCCAACCCTACGGGGTATTTGGCGTGAACGTTTATTTTATGTATGTTATGTTATGTTTCTGCTACATATACATATACTCACGGCTTTTGGAAGTTAATTGGGAAAAAGATGGTAATAATAAATGTTTTTGGTGACGGGTCTCAAACCACATCGCCCAAAAATCACTTAAAAAGCCCCTATACCCTTAGTCGCCTCTTACGATCACCCACGTGTAGAAATGGGGTAGTGTTATTCTAAGCCGACACTACACTGCAAAATATCTTATCCTAAAAATTTATGTAATTAACTTGGGATAATACATACATATACTCACGGCCATAAACAGCATAAAGGGTTAGCCAGAGCTTCTGAGCTAGAAACTCCTCAAACACGTTTGGAAGTTGATAGGGG
This sequence comes from Bedellia somnulentella, assembly GCA_963576735.1. Taxonomy (NCBI): domain Eukaryota; kingdom Metazoa; phylum Arthropoda; class Insecta; order Lepidoptera; family Bedelliidae; genus Bedellia; species Bedellia somnulentella. The sequence goes on from OY755198.1 coordinate 3,002,234, forward strand.
ACAAGGTGGTAGAAATAAAGTATCGCTGGTCTCCAATTTCATCGCCAAAAAACCACCTAAAACAAACACATACCGTTACACGCCACTTACGAAACCTGCGGATAGAAAGGGGTAGTGACATTCTAAGCCTCCACTGAACAGCACATTTTAATTCTCTATATAATTATCTCTGTGCTGTGTCGGCTTAGAATAACACTACCCCATTTCTTTCGGTGGGTGTACGTAAGAGGCGACTAACGGTATTGGGGCTTATAAGGGATTTTTGGGCGATGCGGTTGGAGACCCATCACCAACAACCTTTATTTTACCATCTTTTTCTATCAAACTTTCCAAAAGTGGCTGAGGAATTTCTAATTCCTTAGCTCTGGCTACCCCTTATAGGGATTTATAGCCGTGAGTATATGTATGCATGTATGTATATAATTAACTCGTAAAAAACAGCATAAAAAACTTATACCAATCTAACTAAGGTCAGCTTTCCTGAAGAACTTACGAAAATCTCTTGAACGATAACTCAATTCCAAAAGCATAAAAATTCGAGCGCACGGCAGTAATGAAATACGGCTGTAAAAGTTTAGTAGTGACCTATTAAAACTTTATCTAGTTTTTTAGTTCTATCGATGCTTTTTGAAACTTGGACGTTCATAAACGTCTAGCTGAAGTTGATAAAATGTAGGGTTCAGACTTACTAACAAATCCAGAAATGTATAAATTTAAAATAAAAATTTGCCGTGTAGTGTCGGCTTAAAATAACACTACCCCATTTCTACCCGTGGGTGATCGTAAAAGGCGACTAAGGGTCTAGGGGCTTTTTTAAGTGATTTTTCGGCGATGTGGTTGGAGACCCGTCACCAAAATCATTTATTATTACCATCTTTTCCCGAATCAACTTCCAAAAGTGGCTGAGGAATTTCTCATTCCAAAGCTCTGGCTACCCCGTTAAGGGATTTATAGCCGTGAGTATATGTATATATGTATGTTTAAAATAAAATTGTGTTAGTTACACTATTTATAACCTAAGAACCGATTTGGCTGAGGAATATAGAATTTTTATAATATAAAAAGAGGGAAGATTTGTTTGAATCTAAGTAATGAAAAGGCTCTACAATAACTAAATTGATTTCAAAAATTCTTTCATCAATAGAAGAAAAGAGAGAAAAACATAGGTTATATATCGTAGACGGTATGCAGTGAAAAATACTCACAACCATCCGCGCAAAGTCGGAACGAACTTCTAGTGATAAATAAATACTCTTCACAGCGAGAACGATATATAGGCTTACGAAGAGGAGAATAAAGTTTCTTCTATTTCATTTCTTTTCTACACGTATCTCTTACCGTGCCGTGTTTGCCGTGTAGTGTCGGTTTAGAATAGCACTACCCCATTTCTTCCGGTGGATGTACGTAATAGGCGACTAACGGTATGGGGCTATTAAGGGATTTTTGGGCGATTGGAGACCCATCACCAACAACCTTTATTTTTACTATCTTTTCCCCACTCAAATTTCTAAAAGTGGCTGCGGAATTTCTAATTCTTTAGCTCTAGCTACCCCTTCCTGGGATTTATAGCCGTGAGTATATGTATGTATGTATCTCTTCCAACTTCTACTAAAATATCTTTCTGTCTCGGTCGCACAATAAGTCAACTAGACTAGCAAACCATTTATAAAGTTGATTTACTCATTTTCACAAGTCAAAAGTTATTCAATTTATTTTAATTTCAATACCTGTTAATACATCAATTAACAGTGAAACCTTAAGAGATTTGTCAGCTCAGAGTTTCAGTGAAACTAACTTAACTTATTTTGATTGTAGCCTTAAATAGTTTATATTTTAAGCAATTAACAAGACAAAAATTTGAAATATGAAGATTTTAACCTTTTTTTTGAACATGAATAAAAAGATACATAGATACATACATATGCTCACGCCATTAATTCCCATTGGGGTAGGCAGAGACTATCGATCGCCACTTCGTACGATCCTGACAAACCTCTCTAGCTTCGTTTACATCCATCAATCTTTTCATACATGCTCTTTTATTCTTCATACTTCGGACGCCAGCCTTTTTGAGCACACTCTCAATTTGGTCCAAGTGTGTTCTCCGTGGTCGTCCTCTACTAACATTACCATCCACACTAGCTCTATAGATCCCTTTTACCAATTTTCTATCATCCATCCTCTCTATGTGCCCAAACCATCTCAACATTCCTTTTTCTATCTTTCTTACAATATCATCTTTCACACCACACTTTTCACGAATAACACTATTTCTCACTCGGTCACACAATCTAACATTTTTCAAATTTTTAATAAAAAGATATTTTGCAAAAAGATGAAACTAGAGAATTTAGCCAAAGCCAAGTGGTAATTTTACAAAATTCCACAGTATCTAAAGACGGTATGATATATAGTCAGAATAAAAACTTGGGGCGTCAATATTGGGACTTGAAGTTCCAGGAGTCGCGGCCACGTATTTGGCTTCTCTATGAAAGTTACAACAGAGATCTTGGCCTGTCTTTGTCTGCTTGTTTTTGCTTATATCTAACGGCATTACTGATTTGGGTTCCATTTTTCTTAGGCAGATAGCTGTTGTCGAATAAAAATATTTAAGCAATTGTATACATACATACATATACTCACGGCTGTGAATCACTAGAAGGGGTAGCCAGAGCTAAGGAATTAAAAAATCCTCAGCCACTTTTGGATGTTGACTGGGAAAAAGATGGTAAAATAAAGGTTTTTGGTGATGGGTCTCCAACCGTATCACCCAAAAATCCCTTAAAAAGCCCCGATGCCGTTAGTCACCTCTTACGTACACCCACCGGAAGAAATGGGGTAGTGCTTTTCTAAGCCGACACTACACAGCATATATTTTTATAATGCTAAAACCGTTATAGCTCACTATTTAGTAAATATAATGACACAATTCGTTTAAAAAGTATATTACATTCCACTTAGGTCAACCTAAGCGAATTCTCGAACCTTGTTCACCTAAGTTAGGTAAAAATTCAAATTCTACCGAATAATGGCTGTCGTTTAGCACTAAAAGCATCTTTTAGAAGTAGCTTGTGGTAGTGACGGTAGCTTTAGTAGCCATTCTTTGAAGTTAATATGCTATTAAACTATAAATGATGTACATTACCTGTATCTACCATAAACTAAGGTATGTTATAGCATTTTATGTTCTTTTGATACATGTTGAGAAACCTTGATAGCTCAGTGACGTAAGAGGTGACTGAGGGTATGGTGATTTTTAGTGGTTTGTGGGCGATGCGGTTGGGCGCCCATCACCAACGATACTTTATTTTTTATCACCTTGTCCCCTTTCAACTTCCGAATGCGGATGAGGAGTTTCTAGCTCTGTAGCTCTGGCTACCCGTTTTTGAGATTTAAGGCCTTGAGTATAAAACATATTTAAAATCTTCCATCATAAAATTGAAAATCTTTCGAACTTTGAATACAATAAGCTTGGTAGAAATCGCCTACGACGAACAGTCTACGGCGTAGCAACTATTTCAGTCTCGTAGCTCACCTGCTACGAAACCTCGTAGACATTCATTAAAATCTTCATAAATTTCTATACTCCATTTTACCTTAAAAGCTTTGTTCTATTATAAAATGAGTTAATTAACGGACTTGCACAGCTAATTAGTAGATTAATAAATTAACTGCTAATTCACTTCACATTTGTTAAATCATTTTAAAGCAATGTTTTTTAAATCCGTTTATCTCTAGGGGTCTATCTCTACGGTACCTCTTATCTTTAGTCTAAGAAAAGAAATATTAAACATCATTATTGAGGACAGTTAGAAAGTCCATTCTTCTGAACGTCACGTGACATTGTTACTTAACATAGTAGGTACAACTATTGATACACTCATTTACTTATACTCACGCCCATTGTTCCTGTTAGGGCAGGCAGAAACTATCAATTGCCACTTTGCACGATCCTAACAAATATTTCTTGCAATCCCTTACATTTATTAAACATCTCATGAACGCTTTTTTATTCTTTACACGTCTCTCACGTTTGTTAAAACCCCGTCCAGAAACATACGAGTATATGTGTTAAAAAGTGTGTAGCTGTGTAGTGTCGGCTTAGAATAGCACTACCCCATTTCTTCCGGTGGGTGTACGTAAGAGGCGACTAACGGTATTGGGGCTTTTAAAGGATTTTTGGGTGATGCGGTTGGAGACCCATCACTGACACCTTTATTTTACCATCTTTTCCCCACTAAAAATTCCAAAAGTGGCTGGGGAACTTTCAATTCCTCAGCTCTGGCTACCCCTTCTAGGGATTTATAGCCGTGAGTGTATGTATGTGTTAAAAAAATGATTATATTGTTTAACTATCGGTTTGATTATAATGCCATGTGGTACCGGCTTCGAAAGTCACTACCTGTTTCTACCCATGGTTGTCTAAGGAGGCGACTAAGAATATGGGGCCTTTGTAAGTGGGTTTTTCGCGATGCGATTGGAGATCACCATCACCAACGATACTTTATTTGGACCATCCATCAACTTCCAAATGTGGGTTTTCAGCTCGGAAATTCTGGCTACCCCTTTAAGAGATTTAGGGCTGTGAGTGTGTGTATATTTCTGAATGGCAAATAGAATCAACTTTTGGTTTATTTACATGTATATCTTTGTTTATTAACATACTCCTGTGCTTTTAAGTAAGTAAGTAAGTAAGTAAAATGTTTATTTGGTATTAAAAACAAAATTACAAACAGTATTTAACAATCAGATACAACATTTAATGATACCAAAACGGTCTTGGCTCACTTAAACTAATAAAATATTAGAGAATCAACGTTTTTTATACAACATTAAAATGCTAAAATGGCTTGAAAGTATCCCTTTGCTGCGAATATATCGACGCTTTGGTAAATATCGGCCGCTTTGATTACAATCTTGTAATACGACATAGGTTTGGATTTTGTAAAGATTCTTCATGATTTTTTTATATAAATATCCTCATATAAGACAAAACATGATTATTTGCTGTGTAGTGTCAGCTTAGAATAACACTACCTCATTTCTACCCGTGGGTGATCGTAAGAGGCGACTAAGGGTATAAGGGCTTTTCAAGTGATTTTGGGCGATGTGGTGGAGACCCGTCACCAAAAACATTTATTATTACCATCTTTTCCCCGATCAACTTCCAAAAGTGGCTAAGGAATTTCTCATTCCCTCGGCTACCCCGCTTTGGGAATTAAAGCCGTGACTATATGTATGTATGAATTATTAATTAAAAATACATACATTCATATACTCACGGCCATAAATCCCAAAAAGGGGTAACTAGAGCTTCAGAGCTAGAAACTTCTCAGCCACATTTGGAAGTTGATACGGGACAAGATGGTAGAAATAAAGTGTCGTTCGTGATGGGTCTCAAACCGCATGGCCCAAAAACCACCTAAAAACCAATACCCTTAGTAGCCTTACTACAAAATAACAACGACACACTTGGGTAGTAGTGAATTTCTAAACCGGTACAATACGGCAAATATATCTATTAATTTAATAATTTCTGCTTTTAATTTAATGCTGTGTAGTGCCGGCTTAGAATAGCACTACCCCATTTCTTCCGGTGGGTGTACGTAAGAGGCGACTAACGGTATTGGGGGCTTTTAAGGGATTTTTGGGCGATGCGGTTGGAGACCCATCACCAACAACCTTTATTTTACCATCTTTTCCCCACACATGTTTCCAAAAGGGCCTTAGAAATTTCTTATTCCTTGGCTCTGGCTACCCCTTCTAGGGATTTATAGCCTTGAGTATATGTATGTATGTATGTTAATAATTTAAGCCTATGAGCTTTGGCTATAAACTCGAAAATATGTCACTTTTTTGAGCGGCAAAAAGGCACGAAATTCTAATTTAAATAAAGTTCTAGTTATCGTGATGTGTTAATTGAAATTTTTATGATAAATTTAGTTTTAGGCGTTTAGGCGGGAACTAATGGCGTAAGTATATATTGACGACGTCCGTGGCCGAGCGAATAGGTGATTAGCTTCTCGGTCCGGAGGTCGCGGGTTCGATCCCCGCTGAGAGCAACATTTATGTGATGAGCATAAATGATTGTTTCTTAGTCTTGGATGTTATATATACTTACTTACTTACTTATACTCACGCCCATTGTTCCCATTCGGGTAGGCAGAGACTAAAGATCGCCACTTTGGATGATCCAGGCAAATCTCTCTTGCTTCTGTTACATTCATCACTCTTCTCATACATGCTCTTTTATTCTTCATACTTCGGACGCCTGCCTTTTTGAGCACACTCTCTATTTGGTCCAGGTGTGTCCTCCGTGGTCGTCCTCTGCATACATTACCTTTCACGTTGGCTCTATACATCTTTTTCACCAATTTACTGTCACCCATCCTCTCTATGTGCTCAAACTACCTAAACATTTTTTCCTCTATCTTGCACACTACGTCATCTTTCACACCTAAACGTTCACTAATTAAACTATTTTTTACTCTGTCGCACAACCTAACATTACATATACTTCTGAGGGATCTTCTGATAATTTAAGTCTTTTTGTTCATGAAAACCTCATGTGGGGATTTTACTAATAAATAAAGAATAAATAAAGGAAAGAAAAATTTCGACCCAGGCGGGAATCGAACCCGCGACTTCGGGTATACGCCCCGACGCTCTGTATTGACAGAGCTCAATTGTTAGCTACCGTGTCAATTGGCTGCCAGTGCGAAATTCTTCTATCCTTTATTTCTTTTACACGTTTTAGTAGTGTTTGCGTTTCCTACCTCTTCTGATGTTATTTATATGTGTATTATATGATATTAAATGTATCGTTAAGTAACTATCCCATAATACAAGCCTTGCTTAGTTTGGAGCTAACTTGATCTGTTTAATTATGTCCTTAAATTTATTATTATTTTTTAATTATTACTCTACATTTCTCTACTTTCCTCATTGTAAAGTTTTTTCTCGAAGCCATCGAATCTTTATATCCGGGTTAAGGGTTATCTGAAACGGGTTTGCCCGGCTGATTGGCACATATCAGAGAAATGGAAATTTTATTCTAACTTCTTATTTATATTTGTATCTACAAGATATTCTAATAGTATGAAGTTTAAACTTCAGCATAAAACTGCAACTTCTTTTGTATTTGGGGGCTAATCATTTTACAATCTTTCCCACATTCAACTTTCAAAAAGGACTGAAAAATTTAATTATTCTTAAATCCTGACTCTGTGAGATTTATGACAGTGAGCCGCCATTTTGCCAATTTACATTCAGGCATGTTTTAAATAAATAAAATTTTAATAAAAAAGCTTTATTTGTTCATCACAGAGCATTCAAACATGTTGCAAGGGCGTTTGTAGGGAGGGGACCTGAGGAATCTGTTAGAACTAGGTACCCCTCGGTACAAATGACTAGCCTATTTTTGTATATAGAGCCTCAGGCCTCACCTCTAACAATTCACTTACGAATAATCTTATTTTTATACTGTAACATAACCATAGTTATGCATATATAAAAAAAGATAGAAAAAGGAATGTTGAAGTGTTTTGGGCACATAGAGAGGATGGATGAAAATAAAGTAGCGAAAGAGATATATAGAGCCAATGTGGATGGGATTGTTAGTAGAGGACGGCCTCGTAAAACGTTTCTTGACCAGATAGTAAACGTTCTTATAAAGGCAGGGGTCCGAAGGAAAAAGAATAAAAGAGCATGTATGAGAAGAACAATGAATGTAAGGGAAGCAAGAGAGGTTTGTCAAGATCGTACAAAGTGGCGATCGATAGTCTCTGCCTACCTCAATGGGAATAATGGGCGTGAGTATAAGTAAATAACTAAGTATATCCATAGTTAAACCTCGAAAGTTAATTTTTATCTGTAAAATACCTAACACTTCTGCTACCATAAAACAAGGAAATATCCTGGAACAAAAAAGCTAAATTAGCGACACTAGAGCATAGCTATTCACATGTAAACGTCACTTTAGTACCCTTTGAACGTTAGTCATTAGCACCACACATGAGAGGAAGTAGTGTTAAATACTTAACAGCTAAACTGCTTACCCATTCATAAACCGTGTAGCCCCATAGGGCCGGCCCTTTCTACCCACATACAAACATATACTCACGGCTATAAATCCTTAGAAAGGGTAGCCAGAGCTAAAGAATTAGGAATTCCTCAGCCCCTTTCAGAAAGTTGAGTGGGGAAAGGATGGTAAAATAAAGGTTGTAGGTGATGGGTCTCCAACCGCATCGCCCAAAAATCCCTTAAAAGTCCCAATACCGTTAGTTGCCTCTTGCTTACACCCACAGGAAGAATTGGGGTAGTGCTATTATAAGCCGACACTACTTTTCGTCCTTCAATAAATAAATAGCTATATATTTGTTTTTAGCTATTTATAATTAGGCTGTAAATTTACCGAGCATAAAAAAAACTAGATATCGCGTGCTATAAAACAGCTATCTCTTTCGCACTTACATAGTATTGTATACTTTTATCTCATTCTAACCGACAGTGTTACGATAGAATAACGCTTGCGCTAGGCCTTCGGAGCATTACCGCTAAAAAAGTAAATTGCAATTGTGTCTGTGAATAGCAAATTCATACAAAAAATCTTATAACTTTTGTATGTTATTTAACTTTTGCATATTTTTAATACTAACTAGTCAGAAATGATCGAATCCATCCAATATTAAAAAAGAAATACTCTTCTTATTGCATTTTAGTTCAAACCAGGTTGGTGTAGGTGCGAGTGAGACAGAAATATATATAACTGGGAGTTGGAAACGATAGCATATTCCAATATATCTTTATCGTGAAAGGAACTTGATCTGATGAGTAGCGAGGCTGGTTTCTATTTATCTTTTTTTTTTTATTTCTCTCGGCACTCTTTTCATTCAATTAAAATTTTGTTAAGGGTTAGGATTTCAAAAATAGTGATGCTGTGTAGTGTAGGCTTAGAGTAGCACTACCCCATTTCTTCCGGTGGGTGTACGTAAAAGGCGACTAACGGTATTGGGACTTTGAAGGTATTTTTGGGCGATACGGTTTGAGACCCATCACCAACAACCTTCATTTTACCATCTTTTCCCCACTCAACTTTCCAAAAGTGGCTGACGAATTCCCGAATTCTTAGCTCTGGGTACCCCTTCTAGGTGTTTATAGCCGTGAGTATATGTATGTAAATATGGATTTGGAAAAATAATCTTGCCACCTGTTTGGTAATTGTAAGATATTAAAAAAAACATAGATTTGCTGTGTTATAGAAACCCACTGAGTTGTAAGTACCAGAAATATTAGTACCTCTGTTTATGCCTTTGGCAATATTCAGCGTTCACCTTTATATTCAATTTGATGTTGTCTATTTACTGCGTTTGTGAAGAGCGTTAAATAAAATGTTAAAATTTTAACTGAAACTTTCACGCCGAATATCTCCGAAGGGGTTGGCAGAGGTTCTAATACTGCTGAACATCATGTGACACTGTCACCTACTTTTCAGATTGCCCACGTTTTGCTTGGACAGTGAACTCACGTGGTAGAACCTATTGCCGTTTTGAAGGAATAGACTGTCACATGTGTTTATAAAAGACAAATTGGTGTAGTCCCGACCCGGGATTAGAATTAGTCGTCTGCACGATAAGCGATGTTCTACCCACTGAGACATCGGATAATGGACGGCTTGGTGTCATCAGGGCTCTGTGCAGGATGTTTCCGGGCTAACACCAAAATTGTAATGGACGTAAAAAAAGATGCGTGTTGACGAGTTTCTTACGGGTTCTTCTCTCAACAAAACACCTTCCGAATCCGAAGTAAACTTAGTATTAAGTTGAAATTTGACTTTCAAAAAACAAAGATTTATCTCTTTATTTTGATATAAATTATTATTTTATTAGATTTTTTATTTTATCACGTCTTTAATAAATGAAATTCTAATGTATGTTTATGTTTGTTTCAGATCCAAACACTGTTAAAACACCGACCATCAATGAAACAGGTTAAAATTAATGAAATATTTTCGCTATCATACAAACTACTACTTATCTAAGGCAGAGCCTTTGAAAGTATTTAGAAACTTATCTAATTTAACATACATACTTACATATACTCACGGCTTTAAGTGCCTAGAAGAGGTAGCCAGAGCTAAGGAATTAGAAATTCCTCAGCCACTTTTGGAAAATTGTGTGGGGAAAAGATGGTATAGTAGAGGTTGTTGGTGATGGGTCTCCAACCGCATCGCCCAAAAATCCCTTGTAAGCCCCAATACCGTTAGTCGCCTCTTACGTCCACCCATCGGTAGAAACGGGGTAGTGCTATTCTAAGCCGACACTACACGGTGAATTAATTTTTAATTTAAATACATAATTTTGAACGTAGTTGTGTGATTAACGTACTTTGAGATTTTCCTATGTTTATATCAAGTCTTATCTTAGTGGATATAATTGTTTCTAAAGACCAGATGGAAAGTGAAAAGAATAAATATGAATAAGAAGAATAATGAATATTACGGAAGCAAGAGAGATTTGTAAAGATCGTGCAAAGTGGCGATCGATAGTCTCTGCCTACCCCAATGGGAATAATAGGCGTGAGAATGAGTGTGTAGTGGCGGCTTAGAATAGCACTACCCCATTTCTTCCGGTGGGTGTACGCAAGAGGCGACTAACGGTATTGGGGCTGTTAAGGGCTTTTTGGGCGATGAGGTTGGATTTTACCATCTATTCCCCACGCAACTTCCAAAAGTGGCTAAGGAATTTCTCATTCTTTTTATTCGGCTACCCCTTCAAGGGATTCATAGCCGTGAGTATATGTATGTATGTGTGAGTATAAGTTAGTAAATAAATAGTCTTCTATCCAATTCATTTAAATAAAATATAAAACTAGGTAACATGAGTGAATGAAAAGTACATATTTCTTTCAGTGAATTCAGTCCCCTGACGATACAGCCTTCGTTATAAAGAGCGCCCTGAAAAAATACACGATTCAACTTTTAAAAGAGAATTTCCGAATGATGTTTTAGAAACGTGGAGACGGCTTTTTTATTTAAAATTTTTAAATTGAAATTACATATATACATACATAAACTCACGCCATCAGTTCCTATTTGGGTAGCCATATACTATTGATCGTCGCTTTGTACGATCCTGACCAACCTCTCTAGTTTCGTTTACATCCATAAATTTTCTCATATTTGCTCTTTTATTCGTCATACTTCGGACGCCAACCTTTTTGAGCAGACTCGTTTTGAAATTACTAGTTATTTAAATTAATATTAGTATAATAAAGAATCCTTTGCTCAGGTGAATAGCGTTTGGTTTATGATTCGGAAGTTTTGGGTATGATTCCGTCAACTTTTTTTGTTTAAATAATATATTTTTAACATTGCATCTCATGTTTTTTTTTCAAAAACTAGATGATTATTTTCTTACAAGGACACATTAAACGGCTGATTTCAAATACTATTACGGTAGCCGTCTTTAGTCTGTAAACACGCACAACTATGGTGGGTGAAATTGCCCTATTAAAGGTAGACAAGAACCTCAATTGTGACAGATATAGTATTCAGTAATTTTTTAAGTACTTATTAAGTCAGCTTAGGTGTTAACTTAGACTGTAATCGGAAAATAATCTCCTTGTTAATTTTACTCTACTGCAAGAACTATTTAAAATCACTCTGTATACGATTATTTCTTTAACGACTATGTCATCCATTCCATCTAAAACAAAATATTTTAGAATGTGCTATTAAAAGGTCTTCTCCATACTTTTGTAACAAGTTTCTCTTATAAAGAAGCTGCCAATTTACATTCAACATTATTCTTCAGACAATAAGACTGACTTTCGCAAAAACGTAAACTCAATACTCTTAACAGTCCTAACGTTTTGTTTTTTTGCGCGCTCATTTTGAATCACTTTCAGTTAAATAAAATGTCTACTTTAAAGGTTCCTGACACGCCTTTATTTACATACATACATACATATATTCACGGCTATAAATCCCAAGAAGGGGTAGCCAGAGCTAAGGAACTAGATTTTACTCAGCCACTTTTGGAAAATTGAGTGGGGAAAAGATGGTAAAATAAAGGTTGTTGGTGATGGGTCTCCAACCGCATCGCCCAAAAATCCCTTAAAAGCCCCAATACCGTTAGTCGCCTCTTACGTACACCCACCGGAAGAAATGGGGTAGTGTTATTCTAAGCTGACACTACACAGCAAATACAAGCACATACATTTAATAACGGTTCTTTATTTATTCTTTATTTATTAGTAATAATCCCCACATGAGGTTTTCATGAACAAAAACGTTCAAATATCCAAAAGTGGCTGAGGAATTTCTAATTTCTTAGCTCTGGTTACCCCTTCTAGGGATTTATAGCCGTGAGTATATGTATGTATGTATGTATATTAATAGTACGCATAGTTATCAGTTTCACCATGATGTTGGACATGTATCTCACATGACTATAATTTAGCGGGGTAGCCAGAGCTTTGGAATGAGAAATTCCTCAGCCACTTTTGGAAGTTGATTGGGGAAAAGATGGTAATAATAAATGTTTTTGGTGACGGGTCTCCAACCACAACGCCCAAAAATCACTTAAAAAGCCCCTATACCCTTAGTCGCCTCTTACGATCACCCACGGGTAGAAATGGGGTAGTGTTATTCTAAGCCGACACTACACGGCTACTATCTATCTAGACTCCAAATACTCAAACTCAAACGTTCACGCCGAGAACCCCCGAAGGAGTTGTCAGACCACTAGACAAAAGGGTACCCACGTTTTTGCTTGGACAGTATGTAAACGAAGCAAAGAGGCTTGCCAGAATCGTTCGATCGATAGTCTCTGCCTACCCCAATAGAAAATAATTGCTTTCATGAGTTTAAATTAGTGAATTGGAGCATTTTCAGCAAATCAAAATTATCGGTCTGGTTTGAAAAGCTTCATTTAAATTGCATTTTAACCCCGAGCATGCCAACTCTGGGTATTTATTTTTCATTAAGCTGAGTGCTATAGATCTTCAATATTGCGTGCCTTTTCAAAAGTTTTTATGCCTTGCTTTTCCTTTCATGCATACATTTACTAACGTTGCTGTGTAGTGCCGGCTTAGAATAGCACTACCCCACTTCTTCCGGTGGGTGTACGTAAGAGGCGACTAACGGTATTGGGGCTTTTAAGTGGTTTTTGGCCGATGCGGTTGGAGACCCATCACCAACAACCTTTATTCTACCATCTTTTCCCCACTCAACTTCCAAAAGTGGCTGTGGAATTTCTAATTTCTCAGCTCTGGCTACCCCTTTTAGGGATTTATAGCCATGAGTATATGTATGTGTGTACATACATTTACTAACGCTATAATTTACCATTGAGGTAAGCAGAGACTATCGTAGGCCACTATGTACGATCTTTTTTTTATTATAAATCTCTTTTATTTTTTACCATCCCAACGTTCCGTTTTCAATATTTCGCACTTTTCATGAATTATACTATTTCTCATTACAAACTTTTCTTAGGGACCTCATCTCAACTGCATTCACTCTCATTTTATATTTCTTCTGCCACACTCATTGTTTGTATCAATTAGATTATTTAATAAAAGACGTAACAGTTCAGTGGGTAGAACACCGCTTATCGTTCAGACGACTAGTTTTCTAATCCCGGGTCAGGCCTATACATATTTTTTTTTCTAAAGTTTTTTTTTATGTGGTTTTGTGATTGTATTAATGATAAAATGGCTCTGTGTAGGAATGTTTCTGGGCAAATATTTTATTTACTCTAAAAAACTCTTAGTGATGAGTTTCTTCCTTTTCACAACATTATACCTTCCAAATCCGAAGAAGAAGTATATTAACATACATATACATATACTCACGGCTATAAATCCCTTAACGGGGTAGCCAGAGCTTTGAAATGAGAAATTCCTCAGCCATTTTTGGAAGTTGATTGGGGAGAAGATGGTTTAAATAAATGTTTTTGGTGACGGGTCTCCAACCACATCGCCCAAAATCACTTAAAAAGCCCCTATACCCTTAGTCGCCTATTATGATCACCTACGGGTAGTGTTATTATAAACCGACACTACACGGCAAAGAAATTCTCATTTAAATTCAACTTTAAGTTACTCTTGGTACCGCTACGAACCCTTCGGGGATATACAGGGTGAACATACAAACATTACTTTGAGTAAAAGCCCGCTTAAAGTACCAGACCAAGTATTCTGGTAACACTTTGAACTAATTCCGAGCTACATAAGTATGAAACAGGTCCCTGGAGAGTTCTAGTATGTTTATGTTGTCGTTCCTCACTAAGATATGCACTACTTCGGTTAAGTTCGGACAGATACGGATTTAGTATAGTAGTTTTGGGAAACGAAATGCTTATTTAATGCATACATTCATATACTTACGGCCATAAATTCCAAGATAGCTATAGAGATAAAAACAACTCAGCCACACTTTAAAGCTGATACGGAACAATATGGTAGGAATAACGTATCGTTGGTGATGGGTCCGCATTGCCCAAAAACCACTTGAAAAGCCCCATACCCTTAGTCGCCTCTAACGACACCCGTGGGAAGAAAGGGTCAGTGATATTCTTAGCTAGCACTACATGGCAACAATTAAATGCTAATTTAATATTTAATTCTGCATACATATACTCACGGCTATAAACCCAAAAAGGGGTAGAGCTTTAGAGTTAAAAAACTCCCAAGCCACACTTGAAAGTTAGTAGGGGAGTAGATGATGGAAGAAATAAAGTATGGTTGGTGGATCTCCAAACGCATCGCCCAAAAACCACTTAAAATTCCAATAGTTTCTTAGATAAACTATAGATAATAAAATTAATATTATTATTTATCATAACCAAACTACTTTAAGCAAGCATTTACCTCGTTCGTAGTACAAAACATTTTAAAGTGACTTAAATATTATTTATTAGTATTATATAATAAATATTATAATAAAATAGCACTACCCCATTTCTTCCCGTGGGTGTTTATAAGAGGCGACTAATTGAATTTATGGCTGTTAAAGAAATAGTTGGTCTAAGGTCATCACTAACAACCTTTATTTTACCATCTTTTCCCCACTTAACTTTCAAAAGTGACTAACCAATTTTTTATTCCTAAGCTCTGGCCACCCTTTTTATGAAGTGAGTAAATGTATGAATGTATTTATTTGGCAGTTTTTTTTCTTTAAATCTTTTTGTTCATGAAAACCTCATGTGGGGATTATTACTAGTAAATAAAGAATAAATAAAGGAAAGAAAAACTTCGACACAGGCAGCAATCGAACCCGCGACCTCGGGTATATCTTTATTTATTAGTTTTTTTTTCTATTTCAACTAGTAATGAAACAAAATAATGGGCAACCCATAACTTTCTAAATACTGCCCCGCGTACTTGACGATACTCCATTATGTTACGTTAAACATTTGCATATATATTTGTACATACACATTAGATCTCATTTGCATACATGTTTGGTGTCGGTTTCAATAGCACAGCCTTTCTCTGCTCAGGTACTGACCAATTGAATTCAAATTCTTAATTATGACTACTTTCATTAAGTGTTGCCGTGTAGTGTCGGCTTAGAATAATGCCGTGTAGTGTCGGCTTAAAATAACACTACCCCATTCCTACCCGTGGGTGATCGTAAGAGGCAACTAAGGGTATAGGGAAGCCCCCTCCCCCCTCATTCCAAAGCTCTGGGTACCCTAAGTACCCTGGCTAAGTGAGTGGTTTATATAAAAGATACTAGCTGACCCGGCAAACGTTCTTTTGTGTGTAAATTTTATTTTTAGAGAATTACCAGTTTATAAAATAAAAGTAAAATGATAGGGGTCACCCCTTATCACTTAGCATAAAAAATAATTTTTAAACCCATTCTCAGACCTAGTGAATGTGTATGCATAATTTTATTAAACAGTTCTGCCGTTTCCGGGACGTTTGGTGACAAAGTCGTTAATCGTTTACGTACACCCACCGAAAGAAATAGGGTAGTGCTATTCTAAGCCGACACTACACAGCATACTACTCACAGAATATACGAAGTATAGTGAGGTAAATGACGTAATAATGTAACACATCGGAATTAGGTCGAGTTACAGGGTTGCTCAGTAATCAGTGCAGATCATTGACTTGAGAAAGATCGCTCGTTTACAAACTTTATTTATTCAGCTTTTATGTGTATAAGAACCGTGATAGCCCAGTGGGTAGAACACTCGGTTGACGTGCAAACGACTAGTGTTCAAATCCTGTGTCGGGCCTACACCAATTTGTCTTTTCTAAAGTCATATGTGTGGTTAATTTATCATGGTTGTTAACGGTGAGGGAAAACATCGTGAGGAAACCCACATGGCTGAGTTGTACTTAGTCATGTGACAGTGTATTCGTACAAAACGGCGATAGGCCTGCTCCCTATCACGTGAGTACACTGTCTAAGCAAAACGTGGGTACCTTCTCTGGACACTAGATGGCACTGCCATGTGAGTTCAGAAGTATTGGTACATCTGCCAACCCCTTCGGGGATAAACGTCGTGAACGTTTATGTTATGTTATGTAAAAAATTCGACACTAGCATGTGACTGTGTGATAGTTAAGCGTTCTCAACATTCGCATTCTATCTGAAAAGGTAGACAAGTGGCGATAAATTCAGAGGTAAAACTAACACTGCTTATTAACATACATACATACATAGATATACTCACGGCTATTCCCTAGAAGGGGTAGCCAGAGCTAAGGAATTATAAATTCCTCAGCCACTTTTGGAAGTTGAGTGCGGAAAATATGGTAAAAATAAAGGTTTTTGGTGATGGGTCTCCAACGGCATCGCCCAAAAATCCAATAAAATGCCCCAATACCCTTAGTCGCCTCTTACGACACCCCTGGGTAGAAAGGGGTAGCGACATTCTAAGCCGGCACTACACTGCTTATTAAGTGTAAAACAAACAAAATAATGAAAGAATTTCGCACTAGCAGCCACTTGACATTATAGATCAATTGGCAGAGCGACGGGGGCGTATACCCGGAGGTCGCGAATTCGATCTCCGCTAGTGTCGAAATTTTCCTTTCCTTTAATTTTTTTATGTGTATTTTCAAGCTTTAGATTATTTAAAAGGTTGCTTGCAATTGCAGCTACAAAATTGTATCGATTGGCACCAAAGTTTTTGTATGGAATCATAAAAAATATTTCATGTTTAAGAATACTTTCCTCGCTTTTGAATTTTTTATGCAAAGTACTGGTTTGCTTCCCTTTTTTGCAATATCAGGCCTTGATAATATGCATTTATATTGAACAAAACATTCATACATATACTCACGCTCCCATTGGAGTAGGCAGAGACAATCAAACACCACTTAGAACGAACCTGGCAAACCTCTCTAGCTGCGTTCATATCCATTAATCTTCTCATACATGCTCTTATATTCTTCATATTTCGGACACCTGCTTTTTTGTAGCACATTCGTTATTTGGTTCAAATGTGTCCTCCGAGGTCGTCCTCTACTCACATTGCCTTCCACATTTGCTCTATAGATCTCTTTGCCAATTTACTACCATCCATCTTATGTACCTAAACCATTGAAACATTCCTTTTTTTATCTTTTTTACAATATAATCTTTCAAGCAATCAGTACGTCAATGTATCTCTACTTTGGTGCAATTTAACAATGTGTAATGTGTGCAATTTAGCTGTCTGTGTAGTGTCGGCTTAGAATAGCACTACCCCATTTCTTCCGGTGGGTGTACGTAAGAGGCGACTAACGGTATTCGGGCTTTAAAGGGATTATTGGGCGATGCGGTTGGAGACCATATTTTACCATCTTTTACCCACTCAATTTTTCAAAGGTGGCTGAGGAATTTCTCATTCCTTAGCTCTGGCTACCCCATCTAGGGATTTATAGCCGTGAGTATATGTATGTATGTTAAAAATGTCTCGGTTAGTCCGTTCGAAGTATTGCTTTAGTCCAAAATACTAGGTTTTTGTGTGCCAAAACATCCTAAGGACACCCATATTGCTGAGTTATAAATACTCATGTGGCAAAGTTTTCGCACATAACGGCGAAACGCGTAAGCACACTGTCCAAGCAAAAGTGACAGTTATCAAAAATATCACGTGATTTCAAAATTATTAGTGCTCTCCCACCCTTTCGGGGCTTACCATCTTATTACCAACTTACATATACATACATATACTCACGGCTATAATTCCCTAGAAGGGGTAGCCAGAGCCGAGGAATTATAAATTCCTCAGCCACTTTTGGAAGTTGAGTGGGTAAAAGATGGTAAAAATAAAGGTTTTTTGGTGATGGGTCTCCAACCGCATCGCCCAAAAATCCAATAAAAAGCCCCAATACCCTTAGTCGCCTCTTACGACACCCGTGGGTAGAAAGGGGTAGCGACATTCTAAGCCGGCACTACGCGGCAAACATATAGAGGCAGTAAAACTACAGAAACTGGAACTTAAGTAATATAAATATGAAACATTCTTCTAAATTATGAAAATGACGTTAATGCGGTTTTATTTCCGTACACTTTAATGAGAAAGTTTCTGAAATGGTGTTGTGTGAAAGATAAACTCAAACGTTCACGCAGTATTTTGGTGGAAGTACTAATACTTCTGAACATCACGTGACATTGTCACCTGGTGTTCAGAGTACCCACGTTTTGCTTGGACAGTGTACTCACGTGATAAAGGGATGGCCTATCGCCGTTTCATACGAATACACTGTCATATGACTAAGCAGTTAGCTATGTGGGTTTCCTCACGATGTTTTCCCTCACGATTAACAACTCATTCATCATCATCATTCATATACTCACGGCTATAAATCCCTTAACGGGGTAGCCAGAGCTTTGGAATGAGAAATTCCTCAGCCACTTTTAGAAGTTGAAAGGGGAAAAGGTGGTAATAATAAATGTTTTTGGTGACGGGTCTCCAACCACGTCGTCCAAAAATCACTTAAGATGCCCCATACCCTTAGTCGCCTCTTACGATCACCCACGGGTAGAAATGGGGTAGTGTTATTCTAAGCCGACACTACACTGATTAACAACTATGATAAATTAACCACACATATGACTTTTGAAAAGACAAATTGGTGTAGGCCCGACTCGGAATTTAAACTTACGCCGTCGTTCTACCAATGGACTTTCATGGCTTTTTTATGTGTGTTTAGATATATTAAATTCAATTGCGCGTCTCTGCCTACACCAATTTGAATTAATGACGAGATATAACAGCACCACGTTTATTTCAACAATTAAATGTCCACGAAAATGTACCTATTTCCCTTTTTCAACTACACAAAAGTAATTTAGCAAGTTAAATAAATCTTGCTTATTTTGCCAAATGTACTCGGAGTCAGAAAGGTTAGCCTTGTCCTAATTATATACGCTGCCAGACTTACCCCATTATTTTTATGAGTCGAAATAGTATCGCTGTGTGGTGTCGGCTCAGAATACTATAGCTACCCCATCGTCATACAATTTTCTCTTAATATAATTATTTGAATTTATATTTATTTATTTATTATGTTATATTTATTATTAAAGTATGTATTTGAAGTACTTTCATTCATAATGATCTTATATATTATTAATTTATGTATTTTTAACCTTGAAAAGTAAGTATCTTATTTAGGTATATTTTATTGTCATAAAATATTGTTAACATTATTTCCTAAAACCTCTATGTATATTTTGTAATATTGAAGTGTTTGCTTGGTCTGGTTGGAATGACAATATAATTTATTTAACTTACTTAGTTTCATCTGTATAAATTATCCATATATCAACTGATGTATAATTGTTTTGTTTTCAATAGTTATTTTAATTTGCGTTTTTCTGCATCGTCTGTATAACAATTGGTAGAAACTTTATAGTTCAAGAACTTCTCTGTATTTTTATCTTATTTGAAATATTGTGTACCGTTTGTTTCTCAAATAAATAAATAAATTTCTTCCCGTGGGTATTCGTAAGAGGCGATGAAGGGTTTTGGCCAACACAACACAGTTTTAAGTTAGGCTCAAGAAAGTTATATAAAATAAGATAAAAACTAAACTATTAAAAATAAAACATTTAACCATTTAAACACAATACCTAAAACCTAGTTCAGCAAGTATTTTATATTTTTGGAAATCAATGGTAAATTTTGGCATTGCTTGTCACCGCAACTCGTGTTTGAAAACGGAATATAAAATAAATAACAGAAACGTACTAGCGGAAATTAAACGTCGTTTTTGTAAAGACAGATGTATTTTTTCATTGAAATTTAATTAATTTAACTTGTAAATCAAATTTTCAGCGCAAAATAAAATAAAATATCTATATTTTTAATAATACATTAGACATCAAAAGTACAAATCTGTTGTGAAATCGAACAAAAAACATAAACAAATAATGTTAGATCTAAGATAAAATGTACAATAACTTTTTTTCAAAGCCCGTCTGTCTATACAAACCTCATAAAAACTTCAAATTTCAGTAGTAGTAACAAACAGTTTTGGTGTTTTTTTGTTTGAAATTCTAAACGAAACATTTCATTTCGGCGCCCAGTGTGAAAATGTGCGAATTGTAAAAAGAAAAAAAAAGTGAGAAAAAACAAAAACAATCTGTCAAAATGTTGACAATGTCAACTCTTATGATGCCAGCGGCGACAATGACAACTATGACTAATGCGGGGCCTATTCCGGTCGCCGCTCCGACTAAGTTGGAGCCAGCTAAATTACTACAACTGACTCATCCAGCACTAATGCAGCAACAAATGCCCCAGCAACAGCAACAAATTCAACAGCATCAGCAAATGATACAGCCACAGAGTAACAGCAAAATCGGTAAGTTTTTTTTTTTGTTTTTTATAAGGGATCGGTCGTTTTATTTATTATTTAGTAAAACAAACAGCACTTAATCTATTAGCAAACATTTTTAAACATAACAATTTATCGTGCCAATTATATGTTTCACAAATTTCATTTAATAAACTGAGCATTAATTTGTAACAGAAATATTTAAGGACAATTAAAATGTAGTACTTTTATTAACTATAGCTTTAAATAATAAAATATACCTCTTTTTATTTAGAAGAAAGAAGAAAAAAAAAAGTTAAAAAATAAGAACACACTTATAAAGTACCTACTTAATAACCTGAACATGATAAATAAAAAAAAACATTACATTTACTCTTTACTTATCTATAATAAAATTATTGTAAAAAAACTACAGCATACACAATAAGTTCTTACTAAAGAAATGGTCACTGACTCAGGATATTGCCACCAGTACTGGCTACTAGTAGCACTGCTTTAAATCCAGTGCCAAAATAATAAAAAAAAAACTGAAACAAACAACAAAGGGTAGCCGTTAAGATAAGTACAAAAATATATTATCAAAATTTATTTATTTGTAAAGCAAAGTTTTTGCTGTGTAGTGTCGGCTAAGAATAACACCTACCCGTGTGTAATCGTAAGAGGCGACTAAGGGTATAGGGGCTTTTCAAGTGATTTTTGGGAGATGTGGTCGCAGACCCGTCACCAAAAGCATTTATTATTACCATCTTTTCCCCTCTCAACTTCCAAAAGTGGCTAAGGAATTTCACATTCCAAAGCTGTGGCTACCCTTTCTAGGGCGGAAAAGGCGGTAAAATAAAGGTTTTTGGTGATGGGTCTCCAACCGCATCGCCGAAAAATCCAATAAAAAGCCCCAATACCCTTAGTCGCCTCTTACGACACCCGTGGGTAGAAAGGGGTAGCGACATTCTAAGCCGATACTACACAGCAAAAATTAAATTATTATCCCAAAATCAACAAATGCAGAGTACATAACGCAAAACAGATTTCTGCTACAATTATTTAAGAGGCCCAACATCAAAGTTATGCTCCAGGCTTATTCCGCGGTCTCATAACAAATACAAAATACAAACAGTAAATTATAATGACGAAGTATTTACCATTGAAATTAACTTTGTTTAATTTAGCAATTTCGTCGTACGAAACGAACCGAAGTCCTCAACAATCATGTATACAAATAATCGTAGCAAACAAACGTATGTGACTTAAATTGCGATTATCAAATCCAAATCATTTACATGAATACATACATACATATTCTCACGCCGTTAGTTCCCACTGGGGTGGGCAGAGATTATCGATCGCCACTTTGTACGATCCTGGCAAACCTCTCTAGCTTCATTCACATCCATCAATTTTTTCATACATGCACTTTTATGATACATAACATGTTTATTTAATGTGTGATAGATAAGATGAACTCTGATAGGGCATAGCAAAATATATTTTTACAAACAAAAGTAATAATAATATAATATAATTCTAAACAAAAGAAAATTAAAAGATAACATTGAAAAAAACTTAAAACTAAACAAAATTTCTACGTTACAATACTCGCTTAGTTTACTTTTAGCACAAGTTATTTAATTTAGCTGTGTAGTGTCGGCTTAGAATAGCACTACCCCGTTCCTACCGACGCGATGGGTGTACGTAAAAGGCGACTAACGGTATTGGGACTTTTAAAGGATTTTTGGGCGATGCAGTTAGAGACCCATCACCAAGCCCCTCTTTCCCACTGGGCACTCTGGGCAAGTGCCCAGGGCCCCGTGATCGATAGGGGCCCCCTCGTCTCTGCCAGATCACGAAACGATAACCGACATTTATTGCCAAAGAACTTTTTCGATTCGTATACATCGAACCTAAATTACTGACTACAATACCAATTTGCTTACAGCTTTTACAGCTAAATAAATTAAAATATATAAAAATACAATTTAATGGAACACTAAGTACGTGAAATTCTCTAAAAGTTATGTCTATCATGTGTCGATTTCTTATACGTTGTTCTCGAGATATTTAAGCAACAAAATATAAAAGGTACTATTTTTTTACAAACGAAAATAATATATAAACGCTGTTGGTTACAAAAAATAGGTAGCGGTGAATTTCTGAAAAAACGCTTAAGAGCGAGTCGGCTCGCGGACTAAGGGTTGCGTTCTATCATCTATATAGAAAATCACGTTTGTGCTTAAATCATGGGAGCCCCCCTTTAATATTTACTTTATTATCGTTTAAAAATTAATTTTGAAAGGTAATATATAAGTGATGTTGTATTGAGCAATAAATACGAAAAAACACGTATATAGTATTGGGACCCCCTTAATATTTTAGTATTTTTTGTTGTAGCGGCAAAGAAAATACATCATGTGTGAAAATTTCAGCTTTCTAGCTATCACGGTTTAGTTGGTTTATGAGATACAGCATGGAGACAGGCAGTGGAGGCTTAGTATTGGGGTCCCGTTTTACCTTTTGGTACGGAACCCTAAAAACGATTCTACTAGCCTAATAACTGTAGATATACAAAAAATATATATGTTAAAGTATTTTTTTCCAATTATTAATTGTTAACGGGCTGAAGTTCTAGTTCTACAACAGACATCGCTAAGATTTACTCGGAAGATCGTGACCGGATCGAAAAATTAATCTGGAAACTTGCTTATCTACTTTCTTTGTTTATTCTAACAAAATAATGTTCTGTCAAAGTTATAGGGGCCCCATTATTCTCATATGCCCAGGGCCTCCAATAGGCTAAAGACGGCTTTGCCCATCACCATCATTCTGCTTTACCGTCTTTTCCCCACTCAACTTTCCAAAAGTGTCTGAAGAATTTCTATTTCCTTAGCTCTGGCTACCCCTTCTTGGGATTTATAGCCGTGAGTATATTACTCTGCTATTCTAAGCCAACAGCAATGAATCAGTTGATATTATACCCTATGAACAGAGAATTACAAATAACAAATCAATACAAAAGAGTAACATATTTTTAAATCTGCACAAAAGCTTCGTCGTATAAAATCCGTACCGCAACCTGCGGTTCTAATATAATAAAACAGTACGCTTTTATTGACTAAGTCAATACTACCAACAACCAAGCTTTTTGTTTGATAAATTCAAACGACTACTCAGGTAGTTGACTTTTGAGGTTGAATATGTTTGTATTGGATTCATTTTTCACTTATTTTGTATTATGCTGTGTAGTATCGGCTTAGAATAGCACTACCCCATTTCTTCCGGTGGGTGTACGTAAGAGGCGACTAACGGTATTGGGGCTATTAAGGGATTTTTGGGCGATGCGGTTGGAGACCCATCACCAACAACCTTTATTTCACCATCTTTACCCCACTCAACTTTCCAAAAGTGGCTGGGGAATTTCTAATTCCTTAGCTCTGGCTACCCCTTTTAGGGAATTATAGCCGTGAGTATATATATGTATGTATGTTATTTATATATGGTATGACCTAATGTACTTAAATGTGTTTATGCTTAAATCCTACCTTGAGTTCGTGATAGTATCTTTACACTTGTATTATATAATACATTCTGTAATAACACTTATGTCGTTAAATTCAAAGCCATAGCCGCTCAAAGTGGACGTGCTTTAATATGCAAAATTTTGTTAGTTGTGTTCTTTTGGCTTTAAAACTCAATAGAACTTAGGCATTTCTTGTTGTGGGTTTTGTAAGAAATGAGTAACCTTGAATTTATTTATGTGGTTAGAGCAAAAGACTCGTCCACAACCATGCTTTATTTCACCAACTTTTCTACACTAAATTTTGAAGAGTGGTTGAGCAATTATCTGATTCTGGAACTCAAAATAACTTTTGTAGGATTTATAGCCGTGAGTATGAGTTTAATATCTTAAATATAATATATTACAAAGTAAAAAAAACATACATGTATACATACATATACTCACGACTGTAAATCTCTAGAAGGGGTAATTATAAATTCCTCAGCCACTTTTGGAAAGTTGAATGAAGAAGAGACGGTAAAATAAAGGTTGTTGGTTATGGATCTCCAACCGCATCACTCAAACATCCCTTAACGTCGTCTCTTACGACACCCGTGGGTAGAATGGGGTAGTGACATTCAAAACCGGTACTATTTCGTCGCGGGTTCGATTCCCGCCTGTGTCGAAAATTTTCTTTCCCTTATTTATTCTTTATTTATTAGTAATAATCCCCACATGAAGTAACTTGAAATATAATTTACAATATGATAATAATATATTAGAAAGTCTATGTCTTAAGTGGTCATATTTTCAGAAACCAGCATGGCGTATAAGTCACGCTGTGTGCGTTGAACGTGTCGATGATAAACACTACCCCCTGTTGTGATATCGGTTCAACTTAATACACTAACACACATTTACGTTCAATCTTTTCATATCCGTAATACTTTGAAAGCGGAATAAAAAAGTAAGGAAAAATTTTAGTTCAAAAGTCTTTGTACGATTTATTAAAGAGGGAAATAAGCTGTTTGTTTAAAGTAAAGTTAAGTAAAAGACATTTATTTTGCTTTTTATTTCGTGCTAGAAAAGCACAATAATATTTGTTCCCCTGAGCATGATTAAAGGCTCTAACGCCCGATTTCTAAATTGAGTTTTCCAGCTAAGAACGACTTAATTATCGTTTTGTCTCATTCAGTTGTTAAGATTTTAATGCGACAGAACGATACTTAAGTCGCTCTCAGTTGGAATACTTGATTCAGAAATCGGGCGTAAGAGTACATACATACATACGTTTTCTCACGCCGTTAGTTTCCATTGGGGTAGGCAGAGACTATCGATCGCCACTTTGTACGATCCTGGCAAACCTCTGTGGCTATGTTCATATCAATCAATCTATTCATACATGCTCTTACATTCTTCATACTGCGGACACCTGCCTTTTTGAGCACATTTTCAATTTGATCCAAATATGTCCTCCGAGGTCGTCCTCTACCAACATTACCTTTTATCTTTTCTAAATTTAATTTAATTAATTCTATAAAACCGTAATAGTCCAATGGATAGAACTAAAACTTCATTAAAATTATTTGTAACGCTGCTTCGCTCATTTTTTTTTATAACTGCCTGTAAATTTATAAATAATCAAAATAATATTAATTTTAACATACTTATATTCACGGCTATAAATTCCTATACTTATATTCACGGCTATACTAGAAGGGGTAGCCAGAGGAAAGGAATCAGAAATTCCTCAAGCACTTTTGGAAAGTTGAGTGGGGAAAAGATTGTAAAATAAAGGTTGTTGGTGATGGGTCTCCAACCGCATCGCCCAAAAATCCCTTAAAAGCCCCAATACCGTTAGTCGCCCCGCACGTGACCCACCGAAGGAAATGGGGTTTTGCTATTCTAAGCTGACACTACAGAGCAATAAGCCGACACTGCACAGCAGATAATGACATTTTTTCATATTTTTTTAAGTATCGCTTTCTTGGTAGCCTACATTAGGGGATTAATAAAAAAAACTTAGACTCAAAAGTGTACGATTCAGAATATATAGTTGCTGACATTTTTAAACCTTGTAATCCGTGTAGTGTCGGCTTAGAATGTCACTACCCCTTTCTGCTCACGGGTGTCGTAAGAGGCGACTAAGGGTATGGGGCTTTTTAAAGTGGTTATTTAGGCGATGCCTTCGGAGACCTATCACAAACGATACTTTATTTCTACTATTTTATCCGTAGAAACCGTGATAGCCCAGTGGGTAGAACACTCGGTTATCGTGCAAACGACTAGTGTTCAAATCCTGGGTCGGGGCCTACACCAATTTGTCTTTTCTAAAGACATATGTGTGGTTAATTTATCATGGTTGTTAACGGTGAGGGAAAACATCGTGAGGAAACCCACATGGCTGAGTTGTACTTAGTCATGTGACAGTGTATTCGTACAAAACGGCGATAGGCCTGCCCCCTATCACGTGAGTACACTGTCCATGCAAAACGTGGGTACTCTGAACACCAGGTGACAAAGTCACGTGATGTTCAGAAGTATTAGTACCTCTGCCAACACCTTCGGGGATATTCGGCGTGAGCGTTTCTGTTTATTATGTTTATTACAATACCCGCAGATGGATACAGAGCATTGATATTCTAAGCGAGAACAAAAGAAAGAAAAGAAAGAAAGAAAAACATTAATTGGCTGCTACATTACATTATACACGTTCAAAACAGACATAAAACACAAAAAATATATACAAACACACAGAAAAAAAACAATATCGTACACACTTATTACAAGATTTGAAAGAAATGACATACATACACACATATACTCACGGCTATAAATCCCTAGAAGGGGTAGCCAGAGCTAGGGAATTAGAAATTCCTTGGCCACTTTTGGAAAATTGAGTGGGGAAAAGATGGTAAAATAAAGGTTGTTAGTAATGGGTCTCCAACCACATCGCCCAAAACAGCCTTAAAAGCCCCAATACCGTTAGTCGGCTCTTACGTACACCCACCGGAAGAAATGGGGTAGTGCCATTCTAAGCCTACACAGCACATCATTACAAGAGATAAAAGAAAATAATCTGCGCATAATCTGCGTAGGGGCAATGAATTTAGATGTTGACTGAGCATTGTCGTTTTGAGTAACATAACATAACATAAACGTCCACGCCGAATATCTCCGAAGGGGTTGGCAGAGGTACTAATACTTCTGAACATCACGTGACATTGTCACCTAGTGTTCAGAGTACCCACGTTTTGCATGGACAGTGTACTCATGTGATAGGGGGCAGGCCTATCGCCGTTTTGTACGAATACACTGTCACATGACTAAGTACAACTCAGTCATGTAGGTTTCCTCACGATGTTTTCCTCACCGTTAACAACCATGATAAATCAACCACACATATGTCTTTAGAAAAGACAAATTGGTGTAGGCCCGACCTAGGATTTGAATTCTTGTCGTTTGCACGATAACCGAGTGTTCTACGCACTGGGCTATCACGGTTGGTCGTTGTCGTTTTGAGTAAATGAATACATTTTAACAGTTTTAAATCTGCGGTGAAATAACCAAGTTTTATTTCACCTGATTATGAACAGAAGGTAACGCCTTACTTTACATGCTGACCTAATTTTATACTCTTTATTGTAACAAAACACGCGTTAGTATAAATATGACTTTTATTTTGTTGTTACTAAGGTATAATTTTAATTGTTCATATCAGCTAACCACCGTATGCATAGGGTGTTTTTTTTTTGTTCAAAAGTTTGCATGTTTATGTTGATTTGTTTATTTTAGACAGGTTATTGAGTGAAATTTGTAATGTTAGGTTAAGTTATTGAGTGAAATTTGTAATGTTGGGTGTGTCAGAAGAAGCATGAGAGCAGAGCGAATGCAATATTGGTGAGGTCTCTCAGAAAAATTTGTAATGTTAGATTGTGACCGAGTGAGAAATAGTGTTATTCGTGAAAAGTGTGGTGTGAAAGATGATATTGTAAGAAAGATAGAAAAAGGAATGTTGTGATGGTTTGGGCACATAGAGAGGATGGATGATAGAAAATTGGTAAAAGAGATCTATAGAGCTATATGTGTATGTGATTGAGAAAAGTATTTAAGAACGAAAATAATGCTGTATAATGCGTCGATGGGCCTACATGTGTACGTACATAAATGTCACGTGATGTTCAGAAGTAGTAGTGCCATTGCTTTTGTGTTTTAAGTAAGTGCAAAATGGAATAACGTTTATATTTGAACATCCATTTGTCTAAAAAAATATTGATTTGTAACAGCGAGAGATGAATATTTAAAGTCAGTTTAAGACAACTTTCATCATAGAGAACTTAACTAACATACATACATACATATAAGTACTCACGGCTATAAATCCCTAGAAGGGGTAGCCAGAGCTAAGGAATGAGAAATTCCTCAGCCACTTTTGGAAATATGAGTGGGGAAAAGATGGTAAAAATATAGGTTGTTAGTGATGGGTCTCCAATCACATCGCCCATAAATTCTTTAAAAGCCCCAAATCTGTTAGTCGCCTCTTACGTACACCAATCAGAAAAAACGGGGTAGTGCTATTCTATAACTTAACTAAATGGACACAGGAGAAGAAAGTCAAAATCCAAAAACGATTCGAAGCATTTCCACTGACTTAAGCGAAGCAAGTTTATGAACAACAAAAGTCAGTACAATGAATCAACCCATCGGGGCGTGAGGACATCTTATTTTGACATTTGATTTAGACACTAGTTTTAAGCGTACATTTTATTTGATCAAATGTAATTTTTTAACATCAACATACATTCCAGACACACATACTGAGATGACATAGTTTTGGAAATGTTCATTTATTTCTTTTCAAATAATATTTTTTTATCTTTGTGTTTTTAGTATGTTTTTTTAGTATGTTTCATTCTGTTTTTGTAACTTAGGACTTAACTTAGCAAAATTTGCTTAAAAAGCCTTAATACCCTTTGCCTCCTCCCCGCCATATATTGGCTATAAGTACCCGGTTAGAGCGTGGCCATGCATTAAAATCATAACCAAAATTTCAATAAAGTTTAACGAGTTAACATAACATAACATAAACGTTCACGCCGAATATCCCCGAAGGGGTTGGCAGAGGTACTAATACTTCTGAACATCACGTGACTTTGTCACCTGGTGTTCAGAGTACCCACGTTTTGTATGTACAGTGTACACACGAGTTTAATAATAAATACATAAAAAGAAAATGTATTAAAGATTAATTATAGAACATGCCGAAGTATAAATTGACAAATAATTTAAAGTTCTGAATTATGGATTTTTCATCCATTGATATATCTTTTGTAACTTTGTTAATTGATCTAACTGACCATTTATTGTAACTCAATTGTTTCATTAAAAGATTCTCCCAGCTGCCGTGTATCGAAAACACGAAAAATTTTACTAAAATCATAGCAATATAAAAAATATAAAATTGAAATTACAATCCGACAGATAAATTTAAACCAACTCTCTGTATTACGTCAAAAACAAACACGCTGTATAAAGCGTAATGAATAACGAAATCCCAGAGGCACAAAACGTCATAAATTAAAACTCCACCCTGTATTTTGCTGAGCACGCGTATGTTATATAATTAGCTGCCATTTTTGTGACTTTTACGTAGAATTACTAGTTGGATATTATATATATATACATGGCTGGCTTATTCCATATATATGTATGGAATTGCCGTGTAGTGTCGGCTTAGAATAACACTAACCCATTTCTACCCGCAGGTGATCGAAAGAGGCGACTAAGGTTATAGGGACTTCTAGGTCTAGGGAATATGAGTGATGTAAAGATGGTAAAATAAAGGTTGTTGGTGATGGGTCACCAACCGCATCGCCCAAAAATCCCTTAATAGCCCCAATACTGTTAGTCGCGTCTCACGTACACGCACTGGAATAAACGGGGTATTGTTATTCTAAGCAGACACTACACAGGGCCATTACCATCTTGTCTTCTATAAAAGCTTTGAAGCTCTGGCTACCCCTTTTTAGGATTGATGTGTGTACATATGAATGTTATAAATAATCTGGAGCACAGTTCATAAATATCCCAAAACAAGATCTAATGGTGTATACGCAAAAAGTGGCGGTCGTTTATTTAACGCCGATTTTCAGGATATAACTCCGCATTTTCGTATCATTGCCTCTTGCAAATTAGGGTTGTCAACTTCTATATTTGTTTTACTTTGTACTAGGAGTGTGACATAACATAACATAAACGTTCACGCCGAATATCATGGAAGGGGCTGGCAGAGGTACTAATACTTCTGAACATCACGTGACATTGTCACCTAGTGTTCAGAGTACCCACGTTTTGCATGGACAGTGTATTCACGTGATAGGGGGCAGGCCTATCGCCGTTTTGTACGAATACACTGTCACATGACTAAGTACAACTCAGTCATGTGGGTTTCCTCACGATGTTTTCCCTCACCGTTAACAACCGTGATAAATTAACCACACATATGTCTTTAGAAAAGATAAACTGGTGTAGGCCCGACTCGGGAGTGAACTAGAAGTGTGACCTTAGAATATTGCATTAACACATTCGTGCTTACAGGAGGCCAACAACCAGCCCTATTTTATCGTTACGATATTAGTTATAATAAGATAAAAGTATACGATACTAAGAATTAGCTGTGTAGTGTCGGCTTAGAATAGCAATACCCAATTTCTTTCGGTGGGTGTACGTAAGAGGCGATTAACGGTATAGGGGCTTTTAAGGGATTTTTGGGCGATGCGGTTGGAGACCCATCACCAACAACCTTTATTTTACCATCTTTTCCCAACTCAACTCTCCAAAAGTGGCCGAGGAATTTATGATTCCTTAGTTCTGGCTTCCCCTTCTAGGGAAATATAGCCGTGAGTATATGTATGTATGTATGTATTTTTGTGGGTCTCAACCATTTTAGATAACATAATAAGAAATGTATTTTAAAACATACATAAGTAAAGTTCTAAAATGTATACCCTTCATACTACTCTATTTCCTAAGTTGTTTTTTTATTCTTTTTTGTTAGATTTTTCACAATAAAATTACATACATACATACATATACTCACGGCTATAATTCCCTAAACGGGGTAGCCAGAGCTTTGGAATGAGAAATTCCTCAGCCACTTTTGGAAGTTGAGTGGGGAAAAGATGGTAATAATAAATGTTTTTGGTGACGGGTCTCCAACCACATCGCCCAAAAATCACTTGAAAAGCCCTTATACCCTTAGTCGCCTCTTACGATCACCCACGGGTAGAAAAGAGGTAGTTTTATTCTAAGCCGACACTACACGACATTATTAACAAGTGTTAGTATAATATAATATAAACATTTAACTGTGCAATAATTTGTGTGCGATTGTTAGTTTCTGCCTACCTAATGGTAACTTAAGAAAAAGAATAGATTTATCGAAATTTCTGCAATATTTAATAAAACTGTGCCAACCCTAAATCCCGTTTGCCCCAAAATTCTGCAAGTTCATCGTCCTTTCTGTCACCATGTTAACTCAATCTATCAAAAAATGGATATGCTAAAATGTCCTCTAAGTCCTGGGGTATAAGCCACATTTTTGCATATCATGAATTTCATGAGCGTCCAACTTTCGACCCTCAATGCAAATGGCCAGTGATGCCAGCGGAACCCTTCATGACCAAGTTCTGTCAATTTTTCATCGTGAATAAACGCTTTTATGATATCGTGATTGGAAATCATGGCAAGAAAACTGTGCAATCTATTATCCTATTAATATTATAAATGTGAAAGTTTGTGCCGTGTAGTGTCGGCTTAGAATATCACTACCCCATTTCTTCCGGTGGGTGTACGTAAGAGGCGACTAACGTTATTGGGGCTTTTAAAGGATTTTTGGGCGATGCTGTTGGAGACCCATTACCAACAACCTTTATATTACCATCTTTTCCCCACTAAAATTTCCAAAAGAGGCTGAGGAATTTTGAATTCCTAAGCTCTGGCTACCCCTTCTAGGGATCTATAGCCTTGAGTATATGTATGTATGTATGAAAGTTTAGGTGTTAGTGTGTTTGAGGTGAAAAGGCGTCTCAATTACAGATGTTACTGACCTCAATTATCAATTAGAATACTTTTTATCAAGAAAAATTTGACCAATAAAATATTCACGACTGATTGAACTCAGAGTCCCGAAAAAAACGCCGAAAGTTTGGTATAAGCAAACTTACAGTACAAGGCCTGTCGGGTCAGCTAGTTTATAACAAAAACCATTGCCGTGTAGTGTCAGCTTAGAATAACTCTACCCCATTTCTACCCGTGGGTGATCGTAAGAGGCGACTAAGGGTATAGGGGCTTTTTAAGTGATTTTTGGGCGACGTGGTTGGACACCCGTCACCAAAAACATTTATTATTACCATCTTGTCCCCAATCAACTTCAACTTCAAAAATAAAATATAGTTTGTGATGGGTTTAACCGCATCGCCCAAAAAATACTTTTAAGGTATGTTTTTAAGGTAATTTAAACTGTATTTACTACTAGAATAATATACCCGAAATACTGCTTTGCATTCTTTATGAAATTCAGCAATATAAAATAATACCTATGTTCCAAAGATCTACCGTGAAGAGCAACCGTGATAGCCCAGTGGGTAGAACACGCGGTTATCGTGCAAACGACTAGTGTTCAAATCCTGGGTCGGGCCTACACCAATTTGTCTTTTCTAAAGACATATGTGTGGTTAATTTATCATGGTTGTTAACGGTGAGGGAAAACATCGTGAGGAAACCCACATGGCTGAGTTGTACTTAGTCATGTGACAGTGTATTCGTACAAAACGGCCTGCCCCCTATCACGTGAGTACACTGTCCATGCAAAACGTGGGTATTCTGAACACCAGGTGACAAAGTCACGTGATGTTCAGAAGTATTAGTACCTCTGCCAACCCCTTCGGGGATATTCGGCGTGAACGTTTATGCTTATTTATTATGCTTATTATCCAAAGATCTGACTACCCCGTAAGGGATTAATAGCCGTGAGTATATATATGAACATACAAAAAAGAAACAATCATTTAACCTTATCACATAATGTAGCTCTCAGCGTGGATCGAACCTGCAACCTACGGGCCGGAAAGCTAGTCACTTATCCACTCGGCCACGGAAGTTTTCAAACACTGTACAATCAAGTTTGTTGCTCATAAATAGCGCAAATTTTCAAATTGTTTAATTAAATTTTCATCATCAGATAAATAAAATTGCAATGAGTTACAGAACTTTCGAACTTATTTATTTATTTATTTGGATGAACAACAGCGATATACTACAATAATCTTAAATATAATATTACTAATACTAGGTAAGCATACCGCCTTAAACGTTCATCACTAAGACACAATGATATATTTAAAAAGTGAAACATTAAAACTTCAAGCTTTTGTGTCGATCTCTTAAAGTTTAACGACAACTGACATGAGCTTTATTCGTCTTTGATTTTGCGTTGCTTCGGAGGTTTGTTGGGTATACAACCTTCGAAATGCGATAGACATTTATTTGGGAAAAGAGAAATCTTTGCAATCCTTTCCATGTCAGCTTAAAGCTGCAGTTCATGTGTCTTTCTGTTTGTATCTTGCATAAAAACATACGTATATTCACGGCCATAAACCCCAAACAGGGCTAGCTAGAGCTTCAGAGCTAAAAATTTCTTAAATTAATTTGGAAGTTGAAGCATACATAACATACATATGTTAATTTACTTACGGCTGTAAATCCCTAGATGGGGTAGCCAGAACTAAGGAATTAGTAATTCCTCAGCCACTTTTGGAAAGTTAAGTGGGGAAATGATGGTAAAACAAAGGTTGTTAGTTATGAGTCTCCAACCTCATCGCAAAAAAATCCTTATGTGTATCTTTTATCCCGATGTGTATGTGTATCTTTTAGGATGTGTCGACTAGAAGATTCAATCGGCATTTGATCAAATCAGCAATGAGAAAATCTGAATCAAAACATTTAAAAAAATTCAATTAAATAATTAATTAAATTTAAAAGCATCACTTTCCTTTATTCTTGAACCATGTATATTAACTTTAGCAGCTTTTTTTACATATTTATGGCACATCGTTATCCGAATCGGAATATGAATCCTATTTGTCTGCACGATATTTTTATTTTTTTTGGTATCACAGAACAGGCAGGTAACATTACATGTTTAAAAATATTTTTTTATAATATTTATGAAAGCTACCCGGTGTTACACATAAAGTCTACTTGCACTATTAGTTAACTTGTTATTAAATCTACCATCGTCAATTTACATGTCAATTAACACACCTACTAAAGGAAATACATACAAATAACATATATACATACAATATTGTATACATAATAATTAAAATTAATATTAAATAATAAATTATATATTGTACGAGATATGTTTAAGCTTTTCTGTGTAGCGCCGGCTTAAAATAGCGCTACCCCATTTCTACCGACTAACGGTATTGGGGCTTTAAAGGGAAATTTGGGCGTTGCGGTTGGAGACCCCTCACCAACAACCTTTATTATACCCTCTTTTCTCCACTAAACTTTCCAAAAGTAGCCGAGGAATTTCTAATTCCTTAGCTCTGGCTACCCCTTCCAGGGAATTATAACCGTGAGTATATGTCGTACGCTTAATACTACAGTGACCTATGTCAAAATTTTTATGAATTGAGTAACAATACTTTACAGACCTTAATAAGCATGCTCTACAACATTGAAAACATCCGTATTCTTGACACAAAAAGGTTCAATTTCACTTAGGTATTTATCGTCTCGTATTCATGTTATTGAGCATGATTTTAAGGTCTGTGTAGTCTTGTATCTCAACACATCAACATTTTGACTTAAGTCACTGTAGTATTAAGCGTGCGATGTATGTATGTATTTATTTTTTGTTTTATCGATATCTGAGCCAGTATTTGAACCCTATCGTCTCCACGAATAGCGGTGTTCTACCTTCTGAGCAATTACGGTTGCTGAAAGATAAAAAAGTGAACTCAGTTTATCATCAAAACATAATATTCCATCTTATAATCTTTACTAAGCTTAGCTCATGTATCAGTTGACAGTGTGCGCTTAAGCCTTATAAATACTGCCTCCAAATAATCCTTTATGAATGGTAGGAAGAGCGAAGCCTCCTTTTATACAGCCTTTATAATTACTTACGCTTAATTTCAAAGTTTTGTGTCATAAAAGCGAATGATGCAAAAGGGGGTAAAATTTTAAGCATGCTACTATCTGTACATACATAAACTTATAGCCATAAATCCCAAAAAGGGGTGGGCAGAACTTCTAAGCTAAAAACTCTCGTGCCACTTTTAGAACTTAAGTGGGGAAGAGACTGTAAAGTAAATGCTGTTGGTTATGGTGAAAACATACATACATATACTCACGGCTATATTTCCCTAAAAGAGGTAACCAGAGCTAAGGAATTATAAATTTCTTCTTCTGCCACACCCAACATTCACTGCCATACATAAGCGTAGGAACGAGGACAGCATCATGCACAGCCATTCGGGCCTTTTCAGACACCGACCGACTAGACATTAGACTATCCAGTGCTCCATTTACCGCATTTCCCCTTTTCACTCTTCTCTCGATATCTTCATCACACTTTCCATCCCTAGTAAACAAACTTTCCAAATATACAAACTCATTCACTTGTTCCACTTTCTTACCATTAATCTCAATCAC
Organism: Bedellia somnulentella; assembly: GCA_963576735.1. Classification (NCBI taxonomy): domain Eukaryota; kingdom Metazoa; phylum Arthropoda; class Insecta; order Lepidoptera; family Bedelliidae; genus Bedellia; species Bedellia somnulentella. Next base: position 3,038,241 of record OY755198.1, read on the forward strand.
GCATTCGGTCATATTCACCTCTCTCTCAAAAAAAAAACCATAGTTTTTGTTTTATCCACATTCACCCTCATTCCCTTTTTTTCAAAAGACGCACATGCAATATTCATCATCTCTTGCAGCTCTTCCACCGATGATGCAAGTAGCACTTGATCGTCGGCGTATAAGAGGCATTTAATGATGAATCCACCCATTCTCAATCCATAATCACTTTCACGCAACTCTGTTAAACAGTCATCCATGAACAAATTGAAGAGCCACGGGGAAGCTACACAACCCTGTCGGACACCCCGAGAGATCCCGAACCAGTCAGTATTTTCCCCGTTTACTCTCACACATGCACTGGAATCCTCATAGAGTGATACCAGTGCACGTATAAGTCGACTCCCCAAACCGAACTTGGATAACACCTCCCATAAATATGTATGTATGATATGTATATATTGTAGTGTCGGCTTAGAAAAGTACTACCCCATTTCTACCCGTGGGTGATCGTAAGAGGTGACTAAGGGTGTAGAGGCTTTTTAAGTGATTTTTGGGTGATGCGGTTGGAGACCCGTCACCAACAACCTTTATTTTACCATCTTTTCCCCACTCAACTTTCCATACGTGGCTGAGAAATTTCTCATTCCAAAGCTCTGGCTACCCTGTTAAGGGATTTATAGCCGTGAGTGTATGTATGTATGTATTTTAGTTAATTCTGAGGCTCTTAGTAACACGGTTTTGAGTCTCGGGCTTTGAGTTTGTATTCACACTAAACAGGCTTTATTCAAAATGTGCAGATTATCTAGACATAATATTTCGTACTTTACATACATACAAATACTCACGGCTGTAAATCCCTTAAAGGGGTAGCCAGAGCTAGGGAATAAGAAATTCCTCAACCACTTTTGGAAGTTGAGTGGTTAAAAGATGGTAAATAAAGGTTGTTGGTGATGGAACCGCATCACCCAAAAATCCCTTAAAAGCCCCAATATCGTTAGTCGTATCTTACGTACACCCACCGGAAGAAATCGGATAGTGCTATTCTAACCCGACACCACACAGCTAACATTAACCTAATGATTTATATCTTCTTTAACATCACAAAATAAATACCCAGAATTATTTATCCTTCACTCACAAGATTAAAAATAACATTCTTTAAGAGATACGGCACTCTTAAGCGGAATTAAGAAAATAAAGAAAGGAGGTTGTAGAACAAATGTATAAAAACTTCTTTCGCTAGCCAGCACGCTTCACCGAGCTAATAAGGGATTTGGTGAAATCCTCAGATACTCTTTTGAGCAAAGATTGAAATTGGAACAATACCAGAACGGAATTTTTAAAAATAAAAGCTGGAAAGTTTGTATTTCGAATGTAGTTTGGCTGTGATGTGATGTTTTTAAATAGGTTTAAATAAACATATGGTTTATAGAGGTTATAGTTTAAAGATTGGATTTACTTTACTTCACTGCTCAGTCATTACAATTTGAAAGAAAGAAAGAAAGAAAACATTTCTTTATTGTATGTAACGAAAACTTCACAATTAAAATTTATATTTACAAACACTAAGCACTCAACATAAAGAAAGTAAACAATAACTTAAAAAAATTATTACAAAAAAAATACTTGGACTTAAATGAGATATCCATTAAAAGTTTGCTCAAAGTTAACATACATATACTCACGCCATTAGTTCCCATTGGGAAAGGCAGAGACTATCGATCGCCAATTTGTACGATCCTGACAAACCTCGCTTCGTTTACATCAATCTTGTTATACAAGCTCTTTTATTCATCATACTTTGAACGCCTGCCTTTTTTAGCACATTCGGTATTTGGTCTAAATGTGTCCTCCGAGGGTCCTCTACTTACATAACTGTCCACATTGGCTCTATAGATCTCTTTTCTCATCTTAAGTATAAAATAACTAATACTAGGTAAGCATACCGCCTTAAATGTTCATCACTAAAATACAATAAAATATTTCCAATATCATCTTTCAAACCGCACCTTTCACGATTCACGCTATTTCTCATACATACATAAACATATACTCACGACTATAAATCCCTAGAAGGTGTAGCCAGAGCTAAGGAATTAGAAATCCCTCAGCCACTTTTGGAAGTTGTGTGGGGAAAAGATGGTAAAAATAAAGATTGTTGGTAATGATTCTCCAACCGCATCGCCCAAAAATCCCTTAAAAGCCCCAATACCATTAGTCGCCTCTTACGCACACCCACCGGAAGAAATGGGGTAGTGCTATTCTAAGCCGACACTACACAGCGAATTTCTTTTTTCTTTTCTTTATAAGGTAGAACAAACTATTTCTCATTTCTCGAAACGTCTAGCAAAGCATACTTAGTGCATTATAAATTCATAATGTTTCATGCAAAAACTACTGCATATGCACACCCACGAGCGGAGAAGGGGTGGCCTACATGCATAAATTAATTACGAAGGAACGCAAGAATTTTTCTACCTCATTTTAGTTGTACACGGTTTTAAAATTTACACCTGACTAGTTGGATTAGGCAGAAATAGAAAGAATAAGTGTTTTTTTCAGCCACCTTCGGAAGTTAAGTGGGGAAAAGATTATAAAAAAAATGTTTTTGGTGATAGGTCTCTAACCGCGTCGATCAAGAATGTTATTTCACCATCTTTACCCCACTCAACTTTCCAAAAGTGGCTGAGGAATTTCTAATAGAGGAATTTCTATATGTATGTATGTATTATTTTTTGTTTGTATGTTTTTTGTGCCACACATGGCGAATAAACTTCTTTTCTTTCTTCTTTCTTCATTCTTTTCTAAGCCGAGACTACACAGCATAGAATAGAACGAATAAGTGTTATGTGTGCATACACATAATGTGAGCATTCACACTGTGATATTTCAGCCGGAGAACCATCTTTTCTAATGCAGGGGATAGCGTTCAAATACTGAGTCAGGCCCACACATGTGGTTTTTGATGTTTATTTATGGTTATTTAACATAAAGTTTGAAAGCATCGTAAGAAAACACCTATGGCGGATTTTTGTGGCTTGTATTTAAACGCCTACCAAATATGTTATGAAATTATATACAAAAAATCTTAATGCTTTCCAAAATGGATGAATGCATTACCATGTGACTTAGTCGTGTCGTGTGAAGAATGATTAATGTGACAAAAGCAAGAAGGATTTTTAGGGATCTTATTTTATCTTTTCTCCCTACCCCAATGGGAACAGCAGGGGTGAGTATAAGTAAGTAAGTCTTTTCAGAAGTATTAGTTGGTCTGCTATCCCTTCTGAAAATTTACGGAGTGAATATTGAGTACGATTGAGCTCACACCATTTTTTTATAGGATAGGGGAAGATCATTGATTGCTAATTCGTATGTAGGATCCCGTTTAACCTACTGTGCTTCGTTTGACTTGACTGACCATAAAAAATGTTTTTTTTTATTCTACAAATATTCCGATGCCTTCCTTTTAAAGAAAAAGAAAAAAGAAACCTTTATTCGAATTAAGAGTACAGAAGTTGCTGTGTAGTGTCGGCTTAGAATAGCACTACTCCATTTCTTCCGGTGGGTGTACGTAAGAGGCGACTAACGGTATTGGGGCTTTTAAGGGAATTTTGGGCGATGCGGTTGGAGACCCATCACCAACAACCTTTATTTTACCATCTTTTCCTGACTCAACTTTCCAAACGTGGCTGAGGAATTTCGAATTCCTTAGCTCTGGTTACCCCTTCTAGGGATTTATAGCCGTGAGTATATATGTATGTATGTATGTATTATTACTATCAGTATTTTGCACATTTGTGAACAGATTTAAGATTTAATTAAGTGAGATTAAAAACCTTGATAGCCAAAGCCAAGGATCTAAGTCAGGTTTTTATTTTTACCTTTAAATTTGCTATGAATTATGAAATACGCTATGAGCAAAAACTTAAACTGAAATTCAAACTTTCACGCTGTAAATTCATAAGGGCAATTTACCAATTTGGGTTGGTTTAGCCATGATAAATTAACGACACATATGATTTTGCTGTACAGTGTCAGCTAAATATAGCACTACCCCGTTCTTTCCCATGGGTAATCGTTAGAGGCAACTAAAGGTATCGAGGCTTTTAAAGTAATTTTTTGGTGATGCAGTTGGAGACCCATCACCAGTAACATTTATTTCACAATCTGTCGCCGCTTATCTTCCAAAAGTGGCTGAGGAGTTTCCAGTTCTGAAGCTCTGCTGGCTACCCATTTAGGGATTCGTAGCTGTGAGTTTATGTATATATGATATTAGAAAATACACATCAGGATTCACATCAGCTGTATAGTGTCGGCTTAGAATAACACTACCCCATTTCTTCCGGTGGGTGTACGTAAGAGGCGACTAACGGACTTGGGGCTTTTTAAGGGATTTTTGGGCGATGCTGTTGGAGACCTATCACCAACAACCTTTGTACTACCATCTTTACCCCACTCAACTTCCAAAAGTGTCTGAGGAATTTATTATTTCTCAGCTCTGGCTACCCCTTTTAGGGATTTATAGCCGTGAGTATATGTATGTATGTAGATCAGGATTCGTACCCATGCCTCTCTTCATGATAGCCGTAGAGGCTCCCAACTGAGCTTTTACGGTTGTGTATAGAAACATCAACTCTAACTCACACCTTCACGCCGTATATCCCCGAAGGAGTTGGCAGAGATACTTTTACTTCTGAACATTGCGTGACAATGTCACCTGGTGTTCAGAGTACCCACGTTTTGTTTAGTCAGTGTAACAAACATTAAACATATTCTCACGGCTGTAATTCCCTAGAAGCGGTAGCCAGAGCCAAGGAATTATAAATTCCTCAGCCACTTTTGGAAGTTGTGTGGGGAAAAGATAGTAAAATAAAGGTTTTTGGTGATGGGTCTCCAACCGCATCGCCCAAAAATCCAATAAAACGCCCCAATACCCTTAGTCGCTTCTTACGACACCCGTGGGTAGGAAGGGGTAGCGAAATTCTAAGCCGGCACTACACGGCACTCACGTGATAGGGGGCAGGCCTATCGTTTTGTAGGAATACACTGTCACATGACTAACCAGTGTATAGTAACCTATCGTGATTATTCCCCATTAGGTCTAGTAATTTAACGGGCCGGAGCTAAAACAAATAAAAATATGACGTGAAGGTTGTCCCCGCCCTAATATTCGACTTTTATAGAACCTTTCTCATTACATCACACGGCAAATTAACATAAAAGTATGTCATAAATTATGAAAAACCTACGCAATGTTCAAATTTATCACTTGTACATACATACATACATATACTCACGGCTATAAATCCCTAAAAGGGGTAGCCAGAGCTGAGAAATAATAAATTCCTCAGACACTTTTGGAAGTTGAGTGGGGAAAAGATGGTAGTACAAAGGTTGTTGGTGATGGGTCTCCAACAGCATCGCCCAAAAATCCCTTAAAAAGCCCCAAGTCCGTTAGTCGCCTCTTACGTACACCCACCGGAAGAAATGGGGTAGTGCTATTCGAAGCCGACACTACACAGCAAATCTAATTATCACTATCACTTGTGGTTTTGTTATTACTTTGTATGAGTTTGGTACCTCAGTGTAAAAGAGAAAGGCATAAAAACATACAAGCAGGTAGAGCTGTGGGGCTAGAAACTCCTCAGCCATATTTAGAAGTTGATAGGGGACAAGATGGTAGATATAAAGTATCGTTGGTGATGGTTCTCCAACCGCATCGCCTAAAAACTACTTATTAATGCCCCATATCCTTAGTCCTCCCTTACGACAACCGCGGGTAGAAAGGGGTAGTGACATTCGAAGCTGACACTACAGGGTATATTATAAAGGACATAAAGCTCAGCTGTGTAGTGCTGGCTTAGAATAGCATTACCCCATTTCTTCCGGTGGGTGTACGTAAGAGGCGACTAACGGTTTTGGGGCTATAAGGTATTTTTGGGCGATGCGGTTGGAGACCCATCACCAACAAACTTTATTTTATCATCTACTCCCCACTAAACTTTCCAAAAGTGGCTAAGGAATTTCTAATCTCTTAGCTCTGGCTACCCCTTCTAGGGATTTATAGCCGTGAGTATAAGTATGTATGTATGACATAAAGATCTTCAATGAATTAAAATACTATCTTTTACTTGTATTTCTTTACTAGCTTTCGGTTATTCTGCGGTATAATGCACAACTATAGAAAACTTATCATTCCTACGATTTACCTCGGGAATATATTTTTTTCCGGGATGAAAAGTAGCTTATTATTTAATCCGGATTTTTAGCTATGGAACAAACAGACAAACTCACTTTCCTTGATATATAATATAAGTAAGGATTTCTGTATTAAAGTTAATATATATTAAAACATATTTTAGTTTTGTTATAGAATTGGGCATTTGTTCTCTCGTGCCATCTTACGACGTTTTACGTGTTAAAATTTCTCACAATCTTCTCTCTTTGTTTCAGAGCACTACCACATATTTGTAGGAGACCTAAGTCCTGAAATTGAGACGCAAAGCTTGAGAGACGCTTTCGCGGCATTTGGAGAGATATCGTATGTATTTTACTTGTTTTTTTAACATACATACATACATATACTCACGGCTATAAATCCCTAAAAGGGGTAGCCAGAGCTAAGGAATTCGAAATTCCCCAGCCACTTTTGGAAAGTTGATTGGGGTAAAGATAGTGAAATAAAGGTTGTTGGTGATGGGTCTCCAACCGCATCGCCTAAAAATTTCTTAAAAGCCCCAATACCGTTAGTCGCCTCTTACGTACACCAACCGGAAGAAATGGGGTAGTGCTATTCTAAGCCGACACTACACAGCATACATACATTACATACATTTTTTAACATACTTTCAGTGTTTATACAAACAGACATATACTCACGCCATTGTTTCCCATTGGATAGGCAGAGACTATTGATCGCAACTTTGTACGATCCTGGCAAACCTCTCTAGCTTCGTTTACATCCATCAATCTTTTCACACATGCTCTTTTATTCTTCATACTTTAGACGCCGGGCTTTTTGAGCACATTCTCATTGGTCCAGGTGTGTGTATTAGTGTTTATAATATTGGCAAAAACAAGAACCAAAAGAGATGATTATTTCGTATGACCTTTTACTGTCTCACTAGAACTAAGTATGACAAAGTATCTGTGTCATTCAGACAAAGGAGGAGCAGAACGATAAACGGCATGCGCATCTCTTCTATCCATATTAACACTTATTTCTATCTCCTTCACAAGCAAAAAATATACCGATTTTGACATTTTGAAATGTATATAACAATATTAACATACATACATACATATACTCACGGCTATAAATCCCTAGAAGGGGTAGCCAGAGCTAAGGAATTAGAAATTCCTCAGCCACTTTTGGAAAATTGAGTGGGGAAAAGACGGTGAAACAAATGTTTCCAACCGCATCGCCCAAAAATTCTTTAAAAGCCCCAATACCGTTAGTCGCCTTTTACGTACACCCACCAGAAGAAATGGGGTAGTGCTATTCTAAGCCGACACTACACTGCTATATTAACAATGGCGCTTTTTATTCGATGAAATCAACGACAACTACGGAGGTATCGATCGTTGGATTCGTCGAATATCTTGATGTATACTGATATGTCAGAAATGTCAAAATCCGAATATTCGTTGCGTGCGAGGGAGATACAAATAAATGTTAATATGGGTAAAAGAGATAGGCATGCTAATTATTGTTCTCGATTTGAAGAGGTGTCGTCGTCAAAGTCGGTTAAAAAGAACAATAGGCCATTTTTACTTCAATTCGATAAGTTGAACCTCTGATAACTAACTTCCTTCTTATAGCCAATGTGGATTGTAATGTGAATATAAAGTACAGCCAGAGAGAACACATTAAAATCGAATAGAGAAAGGGATTCAACAGTCGACCGAAGAATAAAAAGCAAACAGGCATATATGAAAAGATAAATGAGTCTCTGCCTACCCCAATGAGAACTAACGGTGAAATAATATGGATGTATGTAAATTGATTTGCACTTCTGCCAAAACCATAAACGGCGTAAATACATATATAAATATACTCACAGCTATAAATCCCTAGAAGGGGTAGCTAGAACTAAGAAATTAGAAATTCTTCAGCAACATTCGCAAGTTTAGTGGGGTCAAGCTGGCAAAATAAAGGTTGTTGGTGATAGGTCTCCAACCGCGACGTCCAAAAATCCATTAAAAAGTCGTAATACCGTTATGAACACCCACGGAAAGAAACGGAGTGGTGCTATTCTAAACCGACACCACACAGCTAAATATATGTATGTATTTAAATAATGGGGCTTTTGAGGAATTTTTGGGCGATGCGGTTGGAGACCCATTACCAACAACCTTTATTTCACCATCTTTTCCCCACGCAACTTTCAAAAGTGGCTGAGGAATTTCTAATTTCTTAGCTCTGGCTACCCCTTCTAGGGATTTATAGCCGTGAGTATATGTATGTATGTATTTAAATTAATTAGTACATCTTCCAAAACCATAAACGACATAGATATATAACATACTTAACAGAACGTAACATAAACATAAAAGTTCGCGCCGTTTATCCCCGAAGGGGTAGGCAGAGGTACCGATACTACTGAACTCACATGGCAGCGCCAAATAGTGTCCAGAGTAGGTACCCACGTTTTGCTCAGACAGTGTATTCACGTGATAGGGGGCGGGCCTATCGCCGTTTTGTACGAATACACTGTCACATAGCTAAGTACAACTCAGCCATGTGGGTTTCCTCACGATGTTTTCCCTCACCGTTAACAACCATGATAAATTAACCACACATATGTCTTTAGAAAAGACAAATTGGTGTAGGCCCGACCCAGGATTTGAACACTAGTCGTTTGCACGATAACCGAGTGTTCTACCCACTGGGCTATCACGGTTGTAAAACGTTTATAAAACTCGTCGTTTATAAAACTAAACACTATTTATCTATTCATAAATAAAAGATGTTATTAAAGGAAAGAAAAATTTCGACACTGGCGGGGTTCGAACCCGCGACCTTCGGGTATACGCCCTCGTCGCTCTGCCAACTGAGCTACAGTGTCAGTTGGCATCCAGCGCGAAATTTCTCTATCCTTTGTTTCTTTTTTACACGTTCAAGTAGTGTTTGCGTTTCCTAAAGTTGCCAGTGTCGAAATTTTTCTTTCCTTTAATAACATCTTTTATTTATGAGTAATAATCCCCACATGAGGAATTCATGTCAAAAAAACATTAAACTATTTATCTATACAGGTTCTGTTGGGATGTTGTGCGTTGAATTATCAGTCCCGACTACCTATTACGGTACTAGATGGCAAAGTCTGTTAGCCTAAAATAGACCAAAGTAGGACTATGGCCTAATCACCCTTTTTACACTGCATTTCGATTGGGAATTTACATTTGATACATAAAAGAAAGAAACATTTTGACACTAGCGGGTACCAAACCCGTGACCTCCGCGTATACGCCCCCGTCGCTTTGCCAATTGAGCTATAATGTCCAGTGGCGTGTGCGAAATTCTTCATTTCTTTCTTTCTGTTACACTTTTTAAGTAGTGTTAGCAAATAACTTAATGAGATGTAAATGAGGTTTTCATGGAAAAAAGCATTCCAATTAATATATATATTTATATAATTATTTCTTGACCAGCATAGTGGGTTATGACCAGATCAATCTAAGGGTAGGCACTTCTTAAGAAAGGCGGCCCCAAGTGGAAACAATTACATACTATTAGCTGACCCGACAGACTTCGTACTGGCAAATTTGCTTATAACAAAATTTTAGACGTTTTTCCGGTACTCTTAGTTCAATCAGCGGTGAATATTTTATTTGTCAGTTTTTGTCCAGGATGAAAAGTATCCTATGTTTTAATTTGGATCATTATCTTGCATTCTGCCAAATTTCATTTATATATATTATGTAATTGAAGAGCCTTTTCGCCTCAAACATACAAACATGTAAACTGTCACATTTATAATATTACTAGGATTTGAACGTCCCAGCTTCTCACTGATATGCTACGCTACAATAAACACTTCATTTTCAATTATTGGTTACTCTTTGTGAAACTTACATACATACATACATATACACACGCCTATAAATGCCTTAAACGGGTCAGAGCTAAGGAATTTGAAATCCCTCAGCTAATTTTGGAAAGTTGCGTGAAGAGAAGATGGTGAAATAAAGGTTGTTGGTGATAAGTCTCCAACCGCATCGCCCAAAAATCTTTTAATGCCCAAATACCGTTAATCACCCCTTAAGATCACCCATCGGAAGAAATGGGGTAGTGCTATTCTAAGCCGACACTACACAGCTTTATGAAACTTGGCGTGATGATATTACAGAATACTAACTGAACCAACAAACGTGGTTTTGCCTAATAAATTATTTCTAGAGTGTTTCTAGCATACATACATATACTCACGGCTATAAATCCCTAGATGGGGTAGCCAGAGCTGAAGAATTAGGAATTCTTTAGTGATGGGTCTCCAACCTCATCGCCCAAAAATCCCTTAAAAGCCTCAATACCGTTAGCCGCCTCTTACGTACACCCACCGAAAGAAATGGGGTAGTGCTATTCTAGGCCGACACTACACAGCATTCGCATTATGTTTGTAGCCTATAAAATTAAAATAAAATGTTTGGGATGACCAACCTTTATCATTTAGGAGTATAAAAAATACTTTACAAATTACAAACCTATTCTCAGACCTACTAAATGTGTGCATAAATTTCGTTTAAATCGGTTCAGCCGTTTCCGAGAAATTTAGTGACAAACACTGTGAGACGTGAATGTCTAATTTACTTCTGAAGGTTGTAGGTTTCCATTGATGAAAAAATATGAAAATAGGATGAGCGGTTTCGAATTCTATTCATTAAATATTTACAAAGATATACACGTCTCTACTTTGTAATATTAAAGCAGATAGATGAAGAGCTTATTCCATTTGTCTGAATGAAGACGTCTGAAAGCCACAGAATCTGAATTCAGACTAGTGGAATAACGTTCAGAACGCTAGACTTCTCAAAAGTAGACAAATTTGTGTAGTGGAATAACAAGCGTCTGCGGCAGTAACTTCGAAGAACGTCTGAATTCAGAAACGACAAAGTGTGATGGAATAAGCTCTTAAGGAAAAACGAAACAAGAAAAACATCATGTTTTAAAAATTATCCGCCATTTCTGCACCCGAATACTCGTTCAATTTTAAACTACAAAGCGACGCAATAACTAAAACACATTCATCTCTGTCTATCTCGATTTGTTCCCGATCTAGTTATCCCTGTCGCGCTTGATAGAGAGGTGGCAATAAATATTTAAAGATGAAATGAAATTTTTATGTCCGCACAAAATGTCCTGGCAGAATTTGCGCTTGTAGATTGAGCGTTTTTTCGGGGTTATGCAATATTTAAAGCCTTATATTTTAGGATATCATTGTAGATGACAAACGACTGCCAAATATTATTCAAAACAGAAAAAAATCTGTAATATTAAAAGTTCTACAGCTTCAACGGTGAGGGAAAACATCGTGAGGAAACCCACATGGCTGACTTGTACTTAGTCATGTGACAGTGTATTCGAACAAAACGGCGATAGGCCTGCCCCCTATCTCGTGAGTACACTGTCTAAGCAAAACGTGGGTACCTTCTCTGGAAACTAGATGGCGCTGTCATGTGAGTTTCAGAAGTATCGGTACATCTGCCAACCCCTTCGGGGATAAACGGCGTGAACGTTTATGTTATGTTATATGTTATGTTTATGTTCTACAGCCACTTTTAACGCACAACAATCACTTAAAATTGTCCAATATAGGGTATTACCTCTTACGGCAACCGCGAAAAAGGAAAAGTGCCATTCTAAGTGATCTCTAGAATACTCAATACTTAGTTCTCAAATAAGATACACACATACATATACTCAAGGCTATAAATCCCTAGAAGGGGTAGCCAGAGCTAAGGAATTGAAAATTCCTCAGCCACTTCTGGGAAATTGAGTGGGCAAAAGATGGTGAAGTAAAGGTTGTTGGTGATGGGTCTCCAACCGCATCGCCCAAAAACCCCTTAAAAGCCCCAATACCGTTAGTCGCCTCTTACGTACACTCATCGGTAGAAACAGGGTAGTGCTATTCTAAGCCGACACTACACGGCTTGATGATATAACAATATAAAATAAGATACATTTAACTTTAAATACTTAAAGACCGCCAAAATCCACGGTCCAGACAAAATGATCTAGCGGAATTTTCGATTGTAGCTTGATCCATTATATTCGGGGTATATAAGTTTTTTTTTCGTATTAACGCAATATTTAAAACTTAACATTTTTGGGGAAATTATGAAAGATGAAGTACTGCCATTACTTATTTAAAAAAGAAAAACATAAATACATATAAACATACACTCAAGGCTATACATACATACAAACATATACTCACGGCTATAAATTCCTTGAAGGGGTAGCCAGAGCTAGGGAATTAGGAATTCCTCAGCCACTTTTGGAAGTTGCGTGGGGAAAAGACGTGATGGGTCTCTAACCGCTTCGCCCAAAAATTCCTTAAAAGCTCCAATACCGTTAGTCACCTCTTACGTACACCCACCGGAAGAAATGGGGTAGTGATATTCTAAGCCGACACTACACAGCAAACTCACGGCTATATATTCAAAGAACGGGTAGCCAGAGCTTTGGAGCTAAGAGCTCCTCAGCCACATTTGGAAGCTGTTAGCGGAGAAGATGCTAGAAATAAAGTAACATTGGCCCTTGAAAAAGCCCTATACCCTTAGTCGCCTCTTACGAAACCTGTGGGTAAAAAGGGGTAGTGACATTCTAAGCAACGACACGGCACAGAAAAAATTTATTGAAAAACATATAATATAAACATAAACATAAACGTTCACGCCGTTTATCCCCGAAGGGGTTGGCAGAGGTACCAATACTTCTGAACTCACATGGCAGCGCCATCTAGTTTTCAGAGAAGGTACCCACGTTTTGCTTAGACAGTGTACTCACGTGATAGGGGGCAGGCCTATCGCCGTTTTGTACGAATACACTGTCACATGACTAAGTACAACTCAGCCATGTGGGTTTCCTCACGATGTTTTCCCTCACCGTTAACAAACATGATAAATTAACCACACATATGACTTTAGAAAAGACAAATTGGTGTAGGCCCGACCCAGGATTGGAACTCACGCCCCTCTGTTTTCGGGCGGGTGTTCTACCCACCGGACTATCATGTCGTGAATGAAAAACATATAAAATATATAATAATAATACATAATACTATATACATACTTCCATAAAAGAAAAGAAAAAAATGTGAAAGATGAAAAATTCAACAATGAATGGTCACTATAACATTCTACTTACTCTGTTTTAACTTATTTTCTATTAAATATATTAACATAACATAAACATAAACGTTCGCGCCGTTTATCCCCGAAGGGGTTGGCAGAGGTACTAATACTACTGAACATCACGTGACTGCGTCACCTGGTGTCCAGAGTAGTGTACTCACGTGATAGGAGGCAGGCCTATTGCCGTTTTATACGAATACACTGTCACGTGGCTTAGTACAACTGGGCCATGTGGATTTCCTCACGATGTTTTCTCTCACCGTTAACAACCATGATAAATTAACCACACGTATGACTTTAGAAAAGATAAATTGGTGGAGGCCTGATCCGGGATTTGAACTCACGCGTTTCTGTTTTTGGGCGGGTGTTCTACCCATTGGACTATTATGTGATTATGATCTAATGTATAAAATTCACGTGTCACAGTGCTTATGACTAATCCCCCCAAACCGATTTCAATTGAAATTTTGCATACATATTTGGTAGGTCTGAGAATGAGTTTGTAACAATTTTATTTTCCTAAGTGATAAGGGTTGTCTACCCCCAAAAAATATATTTTTATTTTATAGCGGAATAATTAATATGGCAAAACAACGTTTGCCGGTTTAGCGAGTATAATATATCACGTATTCATTATGCTATTTAAATTTTCTGCTACTACCTATGGTACAAAATAATGATAATCAAGCAAATTGAATTTAATTAAAATATTTTTAATAAATAAAGGAAAGAAAAATTTCGACACCGGCGAGGATCGAACCCTACATTCTAATTATAGAATGTTTGCTGTGTAGTGTCGGCTTAGAAAAGCACTACCCCATTTCTTTCGGTGGGTGTACGTAAAAGGTGACTAACGGTATCGGGGCTTTTAAGGGATTTTTGGGCGATGCTGTTGGAGACCCATCACCAACATCCTTTATTTTACCATCTTTTCCCCACTCAACTTTCCAAACGTGGCTGAGGAATTTCGAATTCCTTAGCTCTGGCTACCCCTTCTCGGAATTTAGAGACGTGAGTATGTGTATGTATGTATATATGTTGTTCGTGAAAACCTATATACCCGGTTCAATCTTCGCTGCTGTCGAATATTTTTCTTTCCTTTATTTCGCCACTCATCACGCCGTGGTTCCGCACGGGGCGAAAAGTGGGCTAAAGAGACCCGCTTTAGTACGATGAATGTGTGTGGAGGGATGCATGAAAAATTAGATGAAGTATGTTTGATTATGGAAGAAAGAAAACTAGATTTTCTTTGTGTAAATGAAACGAAGCGCAAGGGAAAAGAGGTTTCACAACTTGGCCCATTTACAGCTATCTGGTCAGGAGTTGCCGAGAGTGACAGAGCTTGCCAAGGCGTGGGACTTCTGATATCTGAAAGGATGGCTAAGTGCATGAAAGATTATGCGTGTGTGAGTCCAAGGCTCCTATGGATAAAGGTGAAGTTAGGGCTTGTCCGGATGCGCATAATTTGCGTGTATGCTCCGGACATGTCTAGATCACTATCCGAGAGGGAGGAGTTTTGGAATCTGTTAGACGATGTTGCGAATGGGTGTGATGAAAATGAGAAAATTGTTATGTTAGGAGATTTTAATGGTTGGGTTGGTGTGTCACGCAACGGTTGTGAAAGAGTTTTAGGAAAGTTTGGTGATAAAAGAGTGAACGAGAATGGTGAGAAAGTGATTGATGTATGTTTGGAGAGGAATCTTTGTGTTACGAACACGTTGTTTGAACACAAAGATATCCATATGTATACTAGACAGAGGGGAAGCGAGAGAAGTATGATAGATTTTGTTGTAGTGGATGAAAGGCTAAGAGCAAAGGTTGTTGACACCAGAGTCCATAGGGGCATTAACGTTGGCACAGATCACTTTCTCGTTATATCACGATTTAGGGGTCTGTGCACGCGTTGGCGTCACAGGCCTAAAGTGTCAACAACGGATTTTGCGAGAATAAAAGTGGAGAAATTGGAAGAGGATGAAAATATTAGAGATGAATATATGAAGAAATTGGACGACAGGCTAAGTTGCGTGGAGATGAAGGATGAATTGGAAATAGAAGAAGTATGGGATGTGCTCAAATCGTCAATGGTTGAATGTGCGACGGAAGTATGTGGATTGAGTAAAAGAACAAATAGACCACCAACAAGTTGGTGGGATAAAGATGTGAAAGAGGCAGTTGGAGATAAGAAGAAAGCTTGGTTAGATTTACTAGCGATTAAAGCTAGTAAACGAATGGATGCGAGAGTAACAGATGATGTAGTGAAGAATAGTGAAGATGAATATAAGAGAGTTAAGAATGAGGTTAAGAAGAAAATAGAAAAGAAAAAGCGTGATCTGATAGAATGGTGTGAGAGGAAACTCTCCGATAATTTCCGGAATAACCAAAAGTTGTTCTGGAAATATATCCGGAAAGAAAAGGGAGTTTCCCAAAACACGAGAGTGAATGTTGTGAGAGATGAACAAGGTGAATTGGCGACGGATGAAAGTAGCATAAGACGAGTATGGAAGAACTATTTTGAGGGACTCTTTGAAAAAGAGGATACATCCATTTCTTCGCCAATCGGCAGTAATGTTGATTGGAACGACGTTATGGGTGACTTTAGTGACAGTGAGATCAGTATGGAAGAAATAATGAAAGCAATGAAAAGTATGAAACTAGGGAAAGCGGCAGGGTATGACAGGATAAACACTGAAATGCTGAGGGCTGGTAAAGGGGTGGTGGCTTCCTGGTTGTACTTCCTTTTCCAAAAATGCTGGTCGAGTGGCAAAGTGCCACAAGACTGGTGCAAAGCGGTAATTGTGCCTTTATATAAAGGAAAGGGGTCACACCAGGAGGCTAGAAACTACCGTGGAATTAGCCTACTCAGCATTGTCGGTAAATTGTATGCAAAGGTTTTGATTGAAAGAGTGATGAATGAAACGGAAGATAAAATTTGGGATGTGCAAGCAGGATTTAGAAAGGGAATGGGATGTATGGACCAAATCTTCTCTTTAAGGAGCATCACCGAAAAGTTCTTAGCTAAGAACCGAAAGGTGTATTGCTCCTTCATTGATTTAGAGAAGGCGTATGATAGGGTGGTAAGAAAGTGTTTATGGGAGGTGTTATCCAAGTTCGGTTTGGGGAGTCGACTTATACGTGCACTGGTATCACTCTATGAGGATTCCAGTGCATGTGTGAGAGTAAACGGGGAAAATACTGACTGGTTCGGGATCTCTCGGGGTGTCCGACAGGGTTGTGTAGCTTCCCCGTGGCTCTTCAATTTGTTCATGGATGACTGTTTAACAGAGTTGCGTGAAAGTGATTATGGATTGAGAATGGGTGGATTCATCATTAAATGCCTCTTATATGCCGACGATCAAGTGCTACTTGCATCATCGGTGGAAGAGCTGCAAGAGATGATGAATATTGCATGTGCGTCTTTTGAGAAAAAGGGAATGAGGGTGAATGTGGATAAAACAAAAACTATGGTTTTTGAGAGAGAGGTGAATATGACCGAATGCGTGATTGAGATTAATGGTAAGAAAGTGGAACAAGTGAAAGAGTTTGTATATTTGGGAAGTTTGTTTACTAGGGATGGAAAGTGTGATGAAGATATCGAGAGAAGAGTGAAAAAGGGTAATGCGGTAAATGGAGCACTGGATAGTCTAATGTCTAGTCAGTCGGTGTCTGCAAAGGCCCGAATGGCTGTGCATGATGCTGTCCTCGTTCCTACGCTTATGTATGGCAGTGAATGTTGGGTGTGGCAGAAGAAGCATGAAAGTAGAGTGAATGCAGTAGAAATGAGATCCCTCAGAAAAGTGTGTAATGTAAGGTTATGTGATCGTGTGAGGAATGATGTGATTCGTGAAAGGTGTGGTGTAAAAGATGATATTGTAAGAAAGATAGAAAAAGGAATGTTGAGATGGTTTGGGCACATAGAGAGGATGGATGACAGTAAATTGGTGAAAGAGATATATAGAGCCAATGTGGAAGGTAATGTTAGTAGAGGACGACCTCGGAGGACACATTTGGATCAAATAGAACATGTGCTCAAAAAGGCAGGTGTCCGCAGTATGAAGAATAAAAGAGCATGTATGAAAAGATTGATGGATGTAAACGAAGCCAGAGAGGTTTGCCAGGATCGTACAAAGTGGCGATCGATAGTCTCTGCCTACCCCAATGGGAACTAACGGCGTGAGAATATGTATGTATGTATGTTTATTTATTAGAAATATAATTTAACTGAAGTCACAAACATTTGTTAGTCATTGTCAGTGTTTTTTAATGGTTTAACCATTATAAAAAAATTCAAAGAACAACATTCGTTCCATCACTAACGTAAAAATAAGGACAATGAAGAATTTATTCAGAAGTGAAGTGAAGGTTCCCTATCAACTTCCAAATGTGGTTTAGGAGTTTCTAGCTCTGAAGCTCTGGATACCCCATTTTGGGAGTTATGGTCGTGAGTATATCTATGTATGTATGTATCCAGAGAAGCATGTTTGGATTGTTTAATAAACTATAAAATTAAAATAATAGTCATATTCGCTTATGAAAAAAATTTATCATATCATACATACATATACTCACGGCTATAAATCCCTAAAAGGGGTAGCCAGAGCTGAGAAATAATAAATTCCTCAGCCACTTTTGGAAGTTGAGTGAGGAAAAGATGGTAGTACAAAGGTTGTTGGTGATGGGTCTCCAACCGCATCGCCCAAAAATCCCTTAAAAAGCCCCAAGTCCGTTAGTCGCCTCTTACGTACACCCACCGGAATAAATGGGGTAGTGCTATTCTTAGCCGACACTACACAGCTTCAAAGCTTTTCCGGATCAATCAGCCGTGAATATTTTATTGGTCATTTCTTTCCGGGATGAAAAGTATCCTATGTCACAAATGGGGTCTTTATCTTGCATTCTACCAAATTTCATTTACATACATTATGTATTGAGGAAAAGACAATATTTATTGAGGAGCAATTTCGCCTCAAACACACAATCATCCAAACATCTAAACTTTCACATTTATAATATTAATAAGATTGAAGGTTACTAATGTTTTTTATTTCTTCTTTTGACAGAGACTGCAGAGTGGTCAGAGATCCGCAAACATTGAAGTCAAAAGGCTACGGTTTCGTATCGTTTTTGAAAAAATCTGTAAGTACCTTATTTTCAATAAGTTATAACCGCCATAGATTTCTAGCAACTTATTTTAACAAACAAACAAATTGGTATGCAAAGTTGT
Source organism: Bedellia somnulentella (assembly GCA_963576735.1). NCBI lineage: Eukaryota > Metazoa > Arthropoda > Insecta > Lepidoptera > Bedelliidae > Bedellia > Bedellia somnulentella. The sequence goes on from OY755198.1 coordinate 3,056,800, forward strand.
ATATAAGTGTTGATGGTTACAAAATTATTTCGAGATTTTATGTTCTTTGACGTTATTTTCAAAATAAAAATTAAAATATAAATACGTAAATACATATACTCACGGCTATAAATCCCTAAAAGGGGAAGCCAGAGCTAACGAATTAAAAATTCCTTAGCCACTTTTGGAAAGTTGAGTGGGGAAATTATGGTAAAATAAAGGCTGTTGGTGATGGGTCTCCGACAACAGCGCCCAAAAATCCCTTAAAAAGCCCCAATACCGTTAGTCGCCTCTCACGTACACCCACCGGAAGAAATGGGGTAGTGCTATTCTAAGCCGACACTACACAGCAAAATAATTATAATATATCTAAGATTATTGTTATTTTATCGAAACTCTGTAAAAAAATTCAATGGTTTACGCTACAGAGAATTGGCCTCGACCTCGTTTTTAAAACATACCCGTTTTATATTTTAAATCGATTAAAGACATCAATTTAAACAACTTTGCCTATAATATTGTAATTTTAAATTTAATTAATACATAAAAAGTGTCGTACCTAGATCAAACTGAGAAAGTATAGTGAGGTTCTTAGCCTCAGCTGAAATAAAAAAAACATTTTGTGATTTCACCATAAGTATTATTTTTATATTATCTAAGGCTAAGAAACTCACCATACATTCCCAGTTTGATCCAGGCAGTGACACGTTTTAATTATTAATTATTTTGAAAATTTCATATTTTTAGATAGGCATTCCAGAGGCAAAGTTGTTTTGTTTTATGTTTTTTATCAATTTAAAATATAAGAAGGGTATGTTTTAAAGCCGAGGTCGAGGCCAATTCTTTGAATATCCATCCGATAAAATAAAACAAGTCATTTACTCCCAATCACTTCGAAAAATAAAATGTCGAAGTCATATTTGTTACATACATATATACACATACTCACGGCTATAAATCCCTAAATGGGGTAGCCAGAGCTGAGAAATAATAAATTCCTCAGCCACTTTTGGAAGTTGAGTGGGAAAAAGATGGTAGTATAAAGGTTGTTGGTGATGGGTCTCCAACCGCATCGCCCAAAAATCCCTTAAAAAGCCTCAAATCCGTTAGTCACCGGAAGAAATGGGGTAGTGCTATTCTAAGCCGACACTACACAGCCTATGTTGTTATTCTGATTATGGTCCATTACGCTTAGTTGTCATTTTATAAACTTATATAATTATTTTCATCATATTGTACTGGTTTAAATATCCTATATTAAAAAGTAAAAATAATGTTTACTATTTAATGAGAAAATAAATCCATACTGATTTATTTAGTACCCTAATAGCGCTTTAAGCTATTTTTTTAGATAAGGAATTTATAAACAAAGGAAATCAAACTTTGTTAGGACAACTCGGACTACAGAAATTGTATCAATTTGTCGAAATCTGTCAGCTTAATTTGACAAGTACTGATCTTATTGATCACTCTAATAATCGAATATTAGCCAAAACCTATATAATTCTCTATATAACTCGGTGGTCAGCTGCCGAACTGTCTACTAACTGCTCTATATAATTCTTGTAAAATTTTCAGAAATTTAAATAATCATAACTAATTAATAAATAAGTTTTTAAGAAAAATATACAAATCAGTCTCCACTGACTACTACTACTACTACTACTTTGCATACCGAATTGAAGTGATCAAGTGCCAAGAATAAGAAAATACATGCGTATCCATTATATTCATCCATTATATATATATTGTGCGGTGTAGTGTCGGCTTAGAACAGCACTACCCCACTTCAGCCGGTGGGTGTACGTAAAAGGCGACTAACGGCATTGGGGTTTTTAAGGGATTTTTGGGCGATGCGGTTGGGGACCCATCACCAACAACCTTTATTTTACCATCTTTTCCCCACTCAACTTCCAAAAGTGGCTGAGGAATTTCTGATTCCTTAGCTCTGGCTACCCCTACTAGGGATTTATAGCCGTCAGTATATGTATGTATGTATGTATATATATATCCGTATATTGATAAGGACAATGGTAGCTAAAAATATGAACTTCCTCAGACACTTTTGTGAAATAATGTTTTTATTATAAATAATCTATATTCAATAAATAAATAAATAGTACATAAATAACTACGTAGTGTCAGCTCAGAGTGTGTGTTTTTATTATTTTCTTCGTAATGTAGTATTGCCGTGTAGCGCCGGCTTAGAATGCCACTACCCCCTTCTACCCATGGCTTTTTAAGTGGTTTCTGGATGATGCGGTTGGAGACCATCACCAACGATACTTTATATCTGCCATCTTATCCTTTATCAACTTCCAAATGTGGCTGAAGAGTTTCTAGCTCTGAAGTTCTGGCTACCCCTTTTTGAGATTCATGGCCGTGAGTATCTGTATATATGTATGTATGACGGTGAATATATCCCGACTCTTTTTTTCTTTGTATGCGTCTAAAATGTAAAGATATATTCAGAATAGATGATTATTGGTCCTGATCCAAAGAGCCAATGTGGAAGGTAATGTTAGTAGAGAACGACCTCGGAGGACACACCTGTACCAAATGGAGTGTGTGCTCAAAAAGGCCGGTGTCCGAAGTTTGAAGAATAAAAGAGCATATATGAAAAGATTGATGGATGTAATCGAAGCTAGAGAGGTTTGCCAGGATCGTACAAAGTGGCGCTCAATAGTTTCTGCAAACCCCAATGGGAAATAATGGCTCGAGTACATGTATGTACATACATATATACATATACACACGGCTATATATCCCTAGAAGGGGTAGCCAGAGCTAAGGAACTAGAAATTCTTCAGCCACTTTTGCAAATTGCGTGGGGAATCAATGGTAAAATAAAGGTTCTTGGTGATGGGTCTCCAACCGCATCACCCAAAAAACACTTTAAAGCCCCAATACCGTTAGTTGCCTCTTACGTACACCCACCTTAAGAAATGGGGTAGTGCTATTCCAAGCCAACACTACACAGCTATGTATATTCATAATATAGGTATACGCGTAAAACACAAGCTTATTTTATCTTATTCATTATTTTGAAGGTGCTTACAGCTGAATTTACAAAATGAAATTATTAGATAGGCAGAAATAGGCCAATTGCTGTGTAGTGTCAGCTTAGCACTACCCCATTTCGTCTGACGGTTGTACGTAAGAGGCGACTAACGGTATTGGGGCTTTCAAGGGATTTTTGGGCGATGCGGTTGGAGACCCATCACCAACAACCTTTATTACCCCTTCTATTCCCCACTCAACTTTTAAAAGTGGCTGAGAAATTTCTAATTCCTTAACTCTGGTTACCCCTTCTTGAGATTTGTGGCCGTAAGTATATGTAATAACGATAATGATTGATTCTTCTTAATTCCTAGGAAGCCGAGTCGGCAATCTCAGGCATGAACGGCCAATGGTTGGGATCTCGGTCGATCCGTACCAACTGGGCGACCAGGAAACCTCCAGCGCCCAAATCTGAATGTAAGTATCTTCAAACTAATATAGAATAGAATACACACACACACATAAATACATATATTCATACTACAGGAAAACACGATTTGTTTATGTATTCATTTACAAAAGATTGATGGATGTAAACGAAGCCAGAGAGGTTTGCCAGGATCGTACAAAGTGGCGATGGATAGTCTCTGCCTACCCCAATGGGAACTAACAGCGTGAGAATATGTATGTATGTATGTATGTATTTACAAAAATGTGATTATTAGTGTCCATTGCTCAGGTTAGACCTATAAGTGCATTAATGTACACTATGTGTCTCACTCTTTATTATAATTGTAAAACATGAGCTCTAATATTATTTTTTTATTAGAATGGAAAACTTTTTATTGCACATCAAAAATGGAGAAACATTTACAAATACACAGAATTAAATAACGAAAGTAATATTCGCGGTCTTATCACTAAAAGCGATCTCTTCCAGACAGCCTTTAAATGGAGAGATCAATAAATTACAGTCATATGAGATAGGTGTACAAAAACATGGTGAATCTGATAACTATGCATTAATCTACAGAATCAATACAACAATATATATACATACAGATCCACAATCTTTTCTTGGCCGGCGGCGACTACCTACCTACCTAGTCGCCGCCGGCCAAGAAAAGATTGTGGATCTGTACCTTCGATCATATATACCACAGATACACCAACAAAGAACGAAAAACGGCCCGGCCAAACCGCGCTTATTTATATGACAAGCACTGTTTCACTGACAGTCACGTGCTAGATCTCGCAATAAATAATGAGTCTTAAGAAAATGTGGTAAGGTCGATAATTGCAGAAAAATAAATATTTAATTGTCAAAAGGTCTTTTTATTCTTGCGGTCCACTTTTATGCGTTGAATTTGTATGAAGTGCGGCATCTTTGGTGTATATAATCGAAGATACAAACAAACCATAATTATAACGTAAACGTAAACGTTCACGCCGTTTATGCCCGAAGGGGTTGGCAGAGGTACCAATACTTCTGGACTCACATGGCAGCGCCATCTAGTGTCCAGAGAAGGTACTCACGTTTTGCTTAGACAGTGTACTCACGTGATAGGGGGTAGGCCTATCGCCATTTTGTACGAATACACTGTCACATGACTAAGTACAACTCAGCCATGTGGGTTTCCTCACGATGTTTTCCCTCACCGTTAACAACCATGATTAATTAACCACACATATGACTTTAGAAAAGACAAATTGGTGTAGGCCCGACCCAGGATTGAAATTCACGCCCTTCTGTTTTCGGGCGGGTGTTCTATCCACTGGACTATCATGTCGCCATAATTTTGATTATGTGGCTGTAAAAATGGTTTGCTATTGAATCTTAGGTTATAATACTTAACTTTAGGATTCACTAGTAGCGATAGCTCTTGCACATTGCTCATAATGGCAGAGTTACTCACATATTCTCCGTATCAAATTTTTTTTCATGCTAGGTATTAATTCAAATTATAAGTTAATGCCCACCAGCGTTGATGCGATGCGACATTCTGTTTATTTCACTATTTAGTAGTACATAACATAAACGTTGCTGGAAAATATGTGCACTAAAGTGACACCTAATAATGCACAGGCTCAAGGACAGGTGACACAATATAAACGAACATACATACATACATATACTCACGGCTATATTTCCCTAGAAGGGGTAGCCAGAGCTAAGGAATTATAAATTCCTCAGCCACGTTTGGAAGTTGAGTGGGGAAAAGATGGTAAAAATAAAGGTTTTTAGTGATGGGTCTCCAACCGCATCGCCCAAAAATCCAATAAAAAGCCCCAATACCCTTAGTCGCCTCTTACGACACCCGTGGGTAGTAAGGGGTAGCGACATTCTAAGCCGGCACTACACGGCAAACAAAGAACGAAAAAAGAAATAGAAACGAAAGAATAGAAAAAACATAACATAACATAAACTTTTGCTTTGACAGTGTACTCACGTGATAAGGGGTAGGCCTATCGCCGTTTTTGTACGAATACACTGTCACGTGGCTAAGTACAACTCGGCCATGTGGGTTTCCTCAGGATGTTGTCCCTCACCGTTTACTACCATGATAGGTTAATTTATCATGGTAGTGGCCGTGCGCTTCGTCAGGGAGGCATTCCCCGGCGAGAATGTTGACGCCTATGACTTTAGAAAAGACAAATTTGTGTAGGCCCGACCCGGGATTTGAACTCATGCCTAGGCAGGCGTTCACAGACGGGTTTTCTACCCATTAGACTATCAAGTCGTTACTGAAAATGTGTTAGTATATTAATAAAATAATATTCTTATCGTAGCCTAACTTTTAAAATCCAATCTTTTATAAATCTAACTTAATCTGAATTCCTTTTTGAAGGGTAATTTGCATCTTTAATATATTCTTTGCGAGAATGAAATAAATATTTTATCAGTCGTTTTCACTTATTTATTCATAAACGAAAGATTAAAGAAACATTATTGAACAAACTCTTAAGAAGTACTGGAAAAAATGATTAATTAATCCGCGCTCTCCATTTGTTTCTAAGATAGCATTAGAAGACTTATTCAAAATATGGCTCAATTCACGAAATGATTTTAAACGAGAAATGAATATAATTTTTATTAATTGAGCATACTTTTTAACATACCGTGATAGCTCAATGGGTAGAACACCGGTTATCGTGCAAACGACTAGTGTTCAAATCCCGGGTAGGGCCTACACCAATTTGTCTTTTCTAAAGACAAAAGTATAATATTATATACTATATATTAGACATATGTGTGGTTAATTTATCATGGTTCTCAACGATGAGGGAAAACATCGTGAGGAAACCCACATGGCTGAGTTGTACTTAGTCATGTGACAGTGTATTCGTACAAAACGGCGATAGGCCTGCCCCTATCACGTGAGTACACTGTTCATGCAAAACGTGGGTATTCTGAACACCAGTTGATAATGTCACGTGATGTTCAGAAGTATTAGCACCTCTGCCAACCCCTTCAGGGATATTCGGCGTGAACGTTTATGTTATGTTATGTTTTTCACATACATATACTCACTTCATACGTTCCCATTGGGGTAGTCAAAGACTAGGGATCGCCGTTTAGTACAATCCTGGTAGACCTCTCGTGTTTCGGCTACATTTAAAATCCTTTTCATACATATTCTTTTATTCTTCATACTTTGAACGCAGACTTCATCATAATTTCAGACGTGAAATGTATTTTGATAAGTAACATTTTCTTAATCTATTATTTACTAGCTGACCCGACAGACTTAGTACTGACAAATCTGCTCATGATAAACTTTAGGCATTTTTCCGGTACTCTTAGTTCAATCAGGCGTGAATATTGTATTGGTCAAATGTTTTTGGGACAAAAGTATCCTATTAGATAATTTGGGTCATTATCTAGCATTTTGCCTAATTTCATTCATATACATTATGTACTTGAGGAACCTTTTCGCCTCAAACACACAAACATCCAAACATCTAAACTTTCACATTTATAATATTAATAGGACTATCGATAGGCCAGTGATCGTACTATAATTTTCAAACAATTTCAATTAAGTTTGCCGTGTAGTGCCGGCTTAGAATGTCGCTACCCCTTTCTACCCACGGTTGTCGTAAGAGGCGACTAAGGGTATTGGGGCTTTTATTGGATTTTTGGGCGATGCGGTTGGAGACCCATCACCAAAAACCTTTATTCTTACCATCTTTTCCCCACTCAACTTCCAAAATTGGCTGAGGAATCCCTTAGCTCTGGTTACTCCTTCTAGGGAAATATAGCCGTGAGTTTGTTCAATAAAGTTATAGATACTTAAAGATCTCTTCTCAGTTTGACCACAGACAGTGTGCATGCATCCGTGTCAAGTCAAATACAGAGGGTCAACTCTTCACATCGAGAACGAAAATAGGCATACTTATATCTTCTAAAACCTATTAAAATTTATTTCTGTCTCGCTCACACGATCGAATTCCGTATTTTGACATTCCCGGTATATGAGAATACATGGTGATATTCGACGAATCCAACGATACCTCCGCAGTTGTCGTTGGTTTCATCGAATATCCAAATGTCTCAATCCGAATATTCGAACGCGCAAAGAAGAAAGAAATAAATTTTAATATGGATAGAAGAGATAAGTATGCTAATTATCTTACTTGGCGTGAAGAGTAGAACTTCAGGGTAGTAGTGTACAGCATGTAATGTATTTTACATACATACATACATATACTCACGGCTATAAATACCTAGAAGGGGTAGCCAGAGCTAAGGGATCACAAATTCCTCAGCCACTTTTGGAAGTTGAGAGGGGAAAAGATGGTAGAATAAAGGTTGTTGGTGATGGGTCTCCAACCGCATCGCCCAAAAATCCCTTAAAAGCCCCAATACCGTTAGTCGCCTCTTACGACACCCGTGGGTAGAAAGGGGTATGTATGTATGTATATGTATATTGTATATGTATGTATGTATGTAATTTTATCAGTGAGCAAAACTTTTATAAATCGTATTTATATTTTTCCTTTTTTACTTGCATAGACTATAAATACCAAAAGAGTAGCCGGAGCTTCAGAACTAGAAATTGCTGAACAGCTTTTTAAAGTTAAGTGAAGAAAATATCGTAATATAAAGGATTATAGTGATATATTTTTACTATTTTATTTGCCATGTAGTGCCGGCTTAGAATGTCGCTACTCCTTTCTACCAACGGTTGTCGTAAGAGGCGACTAAGGTTATTAAGGCTTTGTATTGGTTTTTTTTGGCCATGCGGTTGGAGACCCATCACCAAAAACCTTTATTTTTACCATCTTTTCCCCACTCAACTTCCAAAAGTGGCTGAGAAATTTATAATTCCTTAGCTCTGGTTACCCCTTCAAGGGAAATATAGCCGTGAGTATATGTATGTATGTATTTTATTAGTAATCCTCTGAAAACTCGAAAATCCTTTAACATTTCCGTATTCATAAGAAATACAAAATTAGAAATTCTAGGGGTATTTCGACTTATGATTCATGGAATATGAAGAAAGAAACTAATGTTCTGTTTTAATTTCCGTTCTGACATTGCATATTGTAGTTAAACTTTTCTTTGTCATTGCATAGTCAATAAGGTAAACATGCTATTCACACCATTTGTTTACGAAGGGGTGGCAGACATACTTAAAGTTCCCAAAATGGCGGCACGAATTAGAAATGCGAGCCTAAGGGTGCGGATCTACCAAAAACGTATATATGTTTCTAAGATCAATAGAATCGGTTCATTTATCTATTCTGATTGACATGTTACACCTTATTATATTATAATTGGGGCTTTTTATTGGATTTTTGGGCGATGTGGTTGGATACCCGTCACCAAAAACATTAATTATTACCATCTTTTCCCAAATCAACTTCCAAAAATGGTTGAGGAATTTCTCATTCCAAAGCTCTGGCTACCCCGTGAAGGCATTTATAGCCGTGAGTATATGTGTATTTATGTATGTAATAATGAGGTACGCATCACTCATCACACGATAGGTAAATAAAATCATTTCTATTGCTTCTTAAATCTCTTTTCACACATCTCCTGTGACATGGCATCAGATATATTAACAGGCAGTACTTTAAAAGTTAAGATTAAAATTCCTAGAACCATTTTTGTAACCAACCAATCGTCGTTGCCATGGCAACCGTTCCATTAGTCACATGCCCACGGGACTTCGCCGTATTAAATATAAAGAAAATTCCAGATTTTGGTGTTTTTCAATTACCCAATTCAAGAACAAAGAACAAATCCAATTTTACACGTGAATTAATGCGGCAATTTTGTTCAAACATATAATTTAAGTAATAATTTTAAATATTAAATTAAATTATGTAAATCCTTTAGGCAAGTTGGGTAGGCAGAGACTCCCGCGCCGAATTTATATATTATTTTTTTCATGTATTTTTGTTCTTCCTTCTTCAATACCCGCAGGCACAAACCGTTTAGTGCTCTTTTAAGACACTGAACGAAGTACGTCATTCAGTTAAACGTAGTTTAATATGTGTCCATTCTCCGATTGTGATGTTAAGAAGAACATTATATCTATAACATCAAACGCATTAGGCGGTGATTGTACATACATACATATACTCACGGCTGTAAATCCCTAAAAAGGGTAGCCAGAGCTAAGGAATTAGAAATTCCTCAGCCACTTTTGGAAAGTTACGAAGGGAAAAGATGGTAAAGTAAAGGTTGTTGGTGATGGGTCTCCAACCACATCGCCCAAGAATCTCTTTAAAGCCCCAACACCGTTAGTCGCCTCTTACGTACACCCACCGGTACGAAAACAGACGGGCGTGAGTTCAATCCGGAGTCGGGCCTAAACCAATTCGTCTTTTCTAAAGTCATATGTGTGGTTAATTTACCTACATGGCTGAGTTGTACTTAGTCATACATACATACATACATACATATACTCACGGCTATAATTCTCTAGAAGAGGTAGCCAGAGCTAAGGAATTATTAATTCCTCAGCCACTTTTGGAAGTTGAGTGGGGAAAAGATCGTAAAATAAAGGTTTTGGTGACGGGTGTCCAACCGCATCGCCCAAAAATCCAATAAAAAGCCTCAATACCCTTCGTCGCCTCTTACGACACCCGTGGGTAGAAAGGGGTAGCGACATTCTAAGCCGGCACTACACGGCTACTTAGTCATGCGACAGTGTATTTGTATAAAACGGCGATAGGTCTGCCCCCTATCTAGATATTCGGCATGAACGTTTATGTTAATGTTTTTCTCGTTCCAGTAAACTCAAAACCTCTCACCTTCGACGAGGTCTACAACCAGAGTTCTCCCACCAACTGCACGGTCTACTGCGGTGGTCTCACCAACGGTCTCACGGAAGAGCTGATGCAGAAGACCTTCCAGCCGTTCGGGACCATACAAGAGATACGGGTCTTTAAGGATAAGGGATATGCTTTTATCAGGTATTTCAGGGGAACATACATACACATACTCACGGCTATAAATCCCTAGAAGGGGTAGCCAGAGCTAAGGAACTAGAAGTTCCTCAGCCACTTTTGGAAAGTTGAGTAGGAAAAAGATGACAAAATAAAGGTTAATATCACCCAAATATCACAGACACGTGTTGGATTAATAACTGAACTGTAATAAGCCTACCGCTTGGTCATCTTGTAAGGGATCCTTTACTACTCTATGCCCGATTCTCTTGATATATCTCGATTAAGCTTAGGTACACTCCCTTGCCCCGCCAGGGCGGCCCTCAGCTGCCCGGTACACATAAAATCATGGTGAAGCCGCACAGGCCACAGGACCAGTAGTAATTAACTTGTTTCTGGCGACTCTAAATATTTTCTTTACTAGGTATCTAGGTAGAGATGTAGTTTTCTAAAGCTAAAGCGACACCTTTTTGGAACTGAAACCCGTATGTATGATAAAAGGAATTAATAAAGAAAAGAAACAGAAGACCCCAAAAAGGGGTCGCCAGAATTTCAGAGCTAGAAAGCCTTCAGCCACATTTGGAAATTGACAGGGGAGATGGTTAAAATAAAGTAAAGTTGGTGATGAATCTTAATAATAACTTTTACCAATTTCCTACCATCCATACATACATGCATACATATACTCACGGCTATAAATCCCTAGAAGGGGTAGCCAGAGCTAAGGAATTAAAAAATCTTCAGCCACTTTTGGAAGTTGCGTGGGGAAAAGATGGTAAAATGAAGGTTGTTGGTGATGGGTCTCCAACCACATCGCCCAAAACCACTTTAAAAGTCCTGTGTAATGTCGGCTTAATATAGAACTACCCCATTTCTATCCGTGGGTGTAAGTAAGAGGCGACTAAGGATATTGGTGCTTTTAAAGAATTTTCGATGTGGTTTGAGACCCATCACCAACAACCTTTATTGTACTATCTTTTCCCCACTCAACTTCCAAAAGTGGCTGAGGAATTTCTTATTCCGAAGCAAGCTACCCCTTTAAGGATTTATAACCGTGAGTATATTATAAACACAGCTTATTTATTATTTTAGATATGTATAACAAACTCCTGATTTCAGATTTTCAACCAAAGAGAGCGCGACCCACGCTATAGTGGCAGTTCATAACGCTGACGTCAACGGGCAGCCCGTCAAGTGCTCCTGGGGGAAGGAGTCCGGAGACCCTAACAATGCTCAGGCTCAAGGACAGGTGACAGAATATATTAAAATACATAAATCGATGGATGGAATAGCACTACCCCATTTCTTCCGGTGGGTGTACGTAAGAGGCGACTAACGGTGTTGGGGCTTTTTAAGGGATTTTTGGGCGATGCGGTTGGAGACCCATCACCAACAACCTTTATTTTACCATCTTTTCCCCACGCAACTTCCAAAAGTGGCTGAGGAATTTTTAATTCCTTAGCTCTGGCTACCCCTTCTAGGGATTTAAAGCCGTGAGTATATGTATCCTCTGCTAACATTTCCTTCCACATTAGCTCTATAGATAACTTTTGGCAATTTCCTACCATCCATACATACATACATACATATACTCAAGACCATAAATCCCAAAAAGGAGGAGCCAGAGCTTCAGAGCTAGCAACACCTCAGCCACATTTAGAAGTTAATAGGGGACAAGATGGTAGAAAAAAAGTATCACCTATAAATCGCCACGCCACGGGAAGAAATGGGGTATTGCTATCCTAAGCTGATACTACAGAGCTGCTGTAAAATATTTGCACGTAAGAGACACCTAATAATGCACAGGCTCAAGGACACGAGAGACAATAAAAACGAAACAAAAGAAAACATAACATAAACGTCCACGCCGTTTATCCCAGAACGGGTTGGCAGAGGTACCAATACTTGTGAACTCACGTGGCAGCGCCATCTAGTGTCCACAGAAGGTACCCACGTTTTGCTTGGACAGTGTACTCACGTGATAGGGTGATAGTGTACTCACGTGATAGGCAGGCCTATCGCCGTTTTGTACGAATACACTGTCATATGGCTAAGTACAACTTAGCCATGTAGGTTTCCTCACGATGTTTTTCCTCACCGTTAACAACCATGATAAATTAACCACACATATGAGTTTAGAAAAGACAAATTGGTTTAGGCCTGACCCGGGATTTGAACTCACGCCCTTCTGATTCCGGGCGGGTGTTCTACCCATTGGACTATCATGTCGTCAAGAAAAATCACGGTTTTATTCAGTTTTAGTATTTCGGAAGCCAGATCCAGAGCACGACAGTATGGCTTTAAATTTTGTTGGGTACGAGGTGGTAACATATACATCCGAAAGGAAGAAAAACAGTCGCAGATATCAATTCAAACCGTTGCTGACTTGGACACAAAAATCGGTGCTGTGTATTCTATTCCCACTACGAGCATCTGCAACTAAACAGAAAATATCGAAGACTAGTCAAATCGTCTATTGTTTCGCGTATCTCATTGTTGCATATCTTAATTTAAGTTACTTTATTATTTGTTTGCTCAAAATTACCTTCAAAATTTTGTCACTTATACACACTGACCTCCATTATACTATATAAGTACGCTGGACTAACGATACGTATCAAAATGACAGCTATTTACTGTGCCAATTTGAAGCGCCCCCAATGAAGGAACGAGGAACTAAATACGACGTAAACTGCAAAATAGCCAGTGTTTTTTTACCATAAAGCATAATATATCTATGGTTTTTAGAAACAATTATAAATCAATAGTGCTGTAAAGTTTCGTTTTGATAAAACTTAGCCTTTCCTTTAAGCAGAAACATTTTATCGATATATTTTATCTTACTGTCCCATCTCTTTTATTAGTTCCTTGTTCCTTCACTGCTGCCGTAAGCGCCAAAATGGCGAAAATCAAATCGCCTCACTGTCACCCGGCCTATAATTAGTCCAGCGTACTTATATAGTATAATGGAGGTCAGTGCTTATACACAACTTTACACATTTCATTCAACACACTAATTTCTCCCACTCACAAAAAGACAGCTATAAAAAATTTATTAAATATTATTATTATTTTTATTGCATACTTTATAATTATTATCCTAATGTTAATGTTGGCAAAAACCGCATGACAAAATTGCAACTAATACATTTAAATTTTCTAATACCTGATCCATGGCTTCATTAGAGCTGCTTACCGATATCGACACTAAATATAATATAAAATGTCATGCTATTGAAAACCCGGAAAAATGTGAAAATAGTTTAAATAAATATGAAATAAAAATTCTTAATTTTAACATCAGAAGCCTCAATCGTAATTTTGATCAACTTTCAATTATAGAAAGAAAGAAAGAAAAACGTTTATTCGCCATTTGTAGGCACAAGAGGAACAAGTTACATAATACAAAATATAATTTACAGCTTAATTTTAACAACATTTACAATAAATTAGTTATAAAACAAAAAAAAATTATATAAAAACAAAAAAAAGAATCAATAAAAAACATGCAAAAATTTTTCCTGCACTTCCCGTGCCACCCGAACAGCGAATTGGTGCTGTCTCAGCATTTTCTGTGAGCTTTTGACTCACAGAACTGATTTTCAGACAACACCATGGCAGAGTGACATCAGAGGCATCTCACGAAACAGAAATGGCAGTATTACCTTAATAAACAATTACAAAATAATAATAAAAAACAATAATATATATGCATATAAATATATATATATACATACATTTATATATCGATCGCACAATATATACCCATACTATTCACTACATACATATCTATAATTCCTACGAGTATATATACAAAAATTATAAATTGCTATATCAAATAAGCGAAGCTTGTTTTCGAGAAAAATAAAATACATATTCAAATTGGAGAACTAATTATACTGTAAATAATGCTAGTAAATAAAATACACAAAATATATTTAATACTATAATTGATACTACTATATTTAATATACTATAATTAATAAATTGTTACTGTTGGGCCAGCAAGAACTCCCTTAGTTTACGTCTAAAGGTGTTCCTGCCAACCGCATCACGGATTGGTGGTGGGAGATCATTCCAGCACTTGGACGCTGCAAACCTGAAAGAACCTCGAAATGCGGCAGTTCGATGCATTGGCAAGATCGCCCTGACTTTGAACTGATAGCCAATATTTGACCATTGCAGTTTTTTGTACAAATAAGCCGGTGATTCTTGCTTTACAACATCGAACATCAAAGTGGCGAGATGTAATTGTCTTCGCGCTTGCATGTTTAGGAGCTTTGCATCGTCCAAGTATCGTTATACTAAACAGACTTAAGTGTGATTTCGATGTCATAGTACTAAGTGAATGCTGGTTAAATAAATCTCCAATAATCCATAGTCTAAACGGATACTCACTTTTCAATTCGACAAAATATATAAACAAATCCTGCGGTGTTGTCATATGCATAAAAGATCGTTGGACTGCAAGCTGTGTTGAACTCGATGTACTTGATTCCAATTGTATTCTTGTGAATGTCGAAAACTATTTTTCTGTGGTCGGTATTTATCGCCCCCCTTCTTTTCGAGATCCAAATGCTTTTATAAATACTCTTGAAAATGCCCTCAATTCCAATAAACACAGTCCATGTCTCATTGTCTGTGGAGATATGAATATCGATATTCTCGGCACTGCCGTGGATGGAAGACAAGCTTCTGATTATATAGAAATGATGTCTGGACTGGGACTAATAACGGCCATCGATAAGCCTACTAGAGGCAAGAGGTGTATAGACCATATTTTTATTCCCTCACTTTGCAAAGCTGAATCCATAATCTGCTGCACAGATATCACAGACCACGATATCACCATGGCTGGATTAATGACTCAAAAACGCACTAAAAAAACTGCAAAGAAAACCCGAATTAAAATAGATATGGAATCGATTAAAGCTGACGTGGCGACACTGGATTGGATTTCTTTAACTAACAATTGTTCCCTAGACGAAACGGTTAAAAAATTCACGGATGAACTCTTAAAAATCGTTGAGAAACACAGCGTTACCGTGCAAGTTCCTCATAAAAAGAGAATACTAACACCCTGGGTCACACCTGGCCTGCTAAGATGTTCTCGGCACAGGGATAAACTCCATCTTGACTACAAGCGAAATCCTGATAACCCCAGTACAAAGTTAATCTATATCAGATATAGAAACTTTCACATCAGTTTACTTCGGAGTATAAAAGCTGAATTCTATGAGAAGCAATTGTTAGAAAATCGTGACTCTCCTAGAAAACTTTGGAGTACTATTAATACTATCACCCATAGATCAAAGCGCCCAGTCACTTCAGAGGCTCTTACATCAGTGAAGCAATCCGTCTCAGAATCCGTTAATCACGTGAACAGTTATTTTGCCAACGTAGGCCCGACGTTAGCAAACAAGACCTTAATGAACTTGAAGGAAACGGAAGTGTCACTAGCTAGAAAAGTTCCAACTAATAATCACTCTCCACTTCATTCTTTATTTCTGACACCCACTAACGCTGAAGAAGTATTGAATCTAATCTGTTCACTAGAACCTAACAGAGCTCCAGGTCTGGATGAGATTAATAATAAGCTTCTTAAGAGTATCGCGCCCATGATTGCAGGCCCGCTTGCTTTTATCTTCAATAAGAGTATTTCAGACGGACAATTTCCCACTCAATGGAAGACTGCCCTTGTAAAACCCATTTACAAATCAGGCGAGAAAGATGTTCCTGAAAACTATCGACCCATTTCTTTACTTGGAGTTTTTTCTAAATTATTGGAACGTCTTATCAATGATAGACTGGTCGAATATTTGGAGTCAAATGGACTGCTCATGGATAGACAATACGGATTTCGAAGGGGAAGATCCACTGAAGATGCTACTAAACTATTAGTAGATATTGTATCAGCTCATCTAGATCGTGGCCTTAAATCTATTGGTGTTTTCTTGGATTTAGCAAAGGCCTTTGACACCGTATCCATCCGCATACTTCTAAAAAAAATGGAAGCAACTGGTATTCGAGGCATTGCATATGACTGGTTTTATAGTTACTTGACTAATCGGAAACAGTGCACCAAGTTGGGCACCCACTTGAGTGACCTACAAAGTGTGTCATTTGGTGTGCCACAAGGAAGCATACTGGGACCAACTCTTTTTCTTATATATACTAATGACATAATAGCCTCGACAACGCTAAATACCGACCTTCTGTGCTATGCGGACGACACTGCTATAATATTTTATGGTAAAACGTGGCCTGAAGTGAATAGAATGGCCCAATCAGGACTTACCAGGATCACGGGATGGCTTCAGGATAACTTATTAACATTAAATGCTACCACAGATAATATAATACTATACTAGTACAGATACCCAATCCCATACAACGAAATGTGATGTGCTTAAATACCCTTATTCGGCGGGCTATTTTCTAGTTCTTTATTGTTCGCTAGATGACGCTAAATATGCATGTAGTAGTACAACAAAAAGTCACAGATGGCGCTAAAAACAAAAACCAAATGATAACAAAGCCCGATATCACCCGATATCTGAACTCGGCTAATATTAGGAAATGGCGGCTGCGGGGCGCGCGGGGCGGGGGCGCCTCGGTAACACGACACAAGTGAGACAGATTTTATTACTTTATGACTTTCTTTCACTAAATGTTTATTTGCAAATTAGCAAATATGGTCAAGGACAAAATCGTCGACAAGGCCAATTGCGTATGAGTATTACATCTTTGTAGATATTTTTGCTTGTAATGTTAACAGTGTCGTTGTCGTTATTCTTCTCTGCTATGTGTCGGCTTAGAATAGCACTACCCCATTTCTTAACGTAATGGTTCGTAATAGACGGCTAAAGGTATTGGGGCTTTTAGGTAATTTTAAGGCGATTCTGTTGGGGACCCACCATCAAAAATCTTTGTTTTATAATCTTATCCCAACACAAGTTCCAAAAGTGGCGAACGAAATTTTTATTCCTAAGCTCTGGCTCCCCCTTCTAGGAATTAATAGCCGAAAATAAATGTGTGAATAATGATATTATGTTAATTAAAATAAAATAAACAGAATAAACACATTTATTTATTTAATAACATCGTGCAAGACGTATTCGTGCTGTAGTGGCGGCGTATAATAGCACTACTCCGCATCATTCCGTCAGTGAGGTATTGAGCGCCTGTGTCGAGATTTTTCTTTCCTTTATTTATTCTATATTTATTAGTTATAATCCCCATATGAGGTTTTCATGAACAAAAAGATTTAAATGATTTGAGTTGTTTAGTTTGAGGCATAGAATAAAGTTGGTGGCTTGAGGGTTTAATTTCATTGATTGGTTGACGATGTGGTGATAGACCACAAATATTTAATTAAAAAAAGTATCTTCCACAAGCTGACATTCCTCAAGCATCTGTGGGTTTGTCGCATTCAAACTTCTGGTTATTACTATACTAAAATGTCAGCTCAAAATGGTATCATTTAATATTATATATGAAACATTATAATTAATTTTACTAGGTTATGTGGCTCGAATTTTAACCCATTTCCAAAATTAATGATTCTTTTATAATCTATTCTCCACATAAAGCGGCTAATAATTTGAAAATGTTGAAAGTATTATTAGAGAAGTATATTAAAAAAATCTATCTAAATATGAAAAAGCCTTCGACTCCATCGAAACCTGGGCTGTTCTACAATCCTTACAGCGTTGCCGAATCGACTGGCGCTACATTGAGGTGTTGACACACTTGTACAATGCTGCGACCATGACCGTCCAAGTACAGGATCAAAAGACGGAACCCATCCAACTGCAGCGAGGGGTGAGACAGGGGGATGTCATATCCCCGAAACTGTTCACGAATGCGTTGGAGGACGTCTTCAAGATGATGAACTGGAACGGAAAAGGTATATGTGTCAACGGCGAGTACATCTCACACCTCAGGTTTGCGGACGACATAGTGGTTATGGCAGAAACGCTGGAGGATCTCGGCGGGATGATTAGTAGCCTAAACTCAGCCTCTCGGCGAGTGGGGCTTGGCATGAACTTGGACAAGACGAAAATCATGTTCAATCGTCTTGTTCAGCCAAGACCAGTTCTTGTCGAGGGAGCAGAGCTCGAAGTTGTGACGGAGTACGTCTACCTAGGTCAGACGCTACGACTCGGTAGAAATAACTTCGACAAAGAGGCTGCAAGACGCATCCAGCTGGGCTGGGCTGCTTTTGGAAAACTTCGGCATATCTTCTCCTCGGCCATCCCACAATGTCTGAAGACTAAGGTTTTCAACCAGTGCGTCCTGCCAGTGTTAACGTATGGTGCGGAAACGTGGACACTCACGGCTGGACTAGTCCACCAATTCAAAGTCACTCAAAGAGCGATGGAGCGAGCTATGCTCGGCATCACTCTGTTGGATCGCATCAGAAATGACGTGATCCGACAGAGAACTAAAGTGGCGGACGTAGCTCATCGGATCAGCAAGTTGAAGTGGCAGTGGGCTGGTCACATCTGCCGAAGAACCGATAACCGCTGGGGAAGACGAGTTCTTGAGTGGAGACCACGCACTGGCAGACGCAGTGTGGGGCGCCCTCCAGCCCGCTGGACTGACGACCTAAAGCAGGTGGCCGGGAGTGGTTGGATGAGGCTGGCCGAGGATAGGAAGAGGTGGCGCGCCATGGGAGATGCCTATGTCCAGCCGTGGACGAGTGTGGGCTGATGATGATATTAAAAAAATCTATAGCTGGTTTCAACTGCAATCATACGGACATTTAACTCCAACTCAAACGTTAACGCCGAATATCCCCGAACGGGGTCGGCAGTGGTATCAATACTTCTGATATTTACGTGACATTGTCACCGGGTGTTCAGAGTACCCACGTTATGCTCGGACAGTGTACTCACGTGATAGGGGACAGGCCCATCGCCGTTTTGTACAAATACAATGTCCCAGGGTTAGAAAACTAATCGTCTGCGAGATAAGCGGTGTTCTACCCACTGAGCTACCAAGTCGTCATTAAACTACTTATTTTATTTTATCAAGGTACCTACGCGCTACACCTACAGTACAGAATACTTATCCTATTTGTAAAAAGTATTTATCAATCTTGCAACATCACATACTGACATACATATTATTATTTCTCATACCGTTGGAGTAACAGAAAATATAAATCTCATTGTTTAATCATAATGCAAAATGCTGTATACCTGGCTGTTTTAAAAAAAACCATTATTACATACATAAATATATTTACGACTATAAATCCCTAGAAGGGGTAGCCAAAGCTTCGAAAAAGTCAATCACTGAGTTATTAATATTAATTCAAACGTTCACACCGCAAATCCCGACGGTAGTGCAGGCAGAGGTACTAACACTAAAAAACAACTTTCAACAACAAAGTACTAACAGATATAAAAGTAACATACATACATATACTCACGGCTATAAATCCCATGAAGGGGTAGCCAGAGCTTCAGAGCTAGAAACTCTTCAGTCACATTTAAAAGTTGATAGGGGAGAAAATGGTATAAACAAATGATCGTTAGTGACGGGCCTCCGAAAATCCAAAAGCCCCAATACCGTTAGTCGCCTCTTACGTTCACCCACCGGAAGAAATGGGGTATCGACATTCTAAGCCGACACTACACGGCTAAAAAATAGTGATAAGAAATGGCACAAGGTTATTTTTGAGCGATGCGGCAGGAATTAAAATATTCTCACGCCGTTAGTTCACATTGGGATAGTTAGAGATTATCGATCGCCACTTTGTACGACCCTGAAAAACTTGGGACACTTGTTTAAGCACAGTCTCTTTTTGGTCCAAACGTGTACGCCGAGGTCGTTAAAAATTAAAATCACTTAAAAAGCCCCTTTACCCCGTGAGTCGCCTCTTGCAATCACCCACGAGTAGTAATGGGGTAGTGTTATTTTAAGTCGACAATTATCACCATTTTGATTACTTGGACGCAAATCAAAACAAGTAAGATACGTCAATAAACACAATCTCATTTTGGCGCCATCTATTGTCAGTAGTTGAAATCACTAAAAATTTTAGTTAAATAGATGTAGTTCTACAATAATCATTTAGGAATTCAATTTCATAAAAACAAAAACACAGTTTTTTTATATTTTGCTTATATTTCTAATAATTTATGTTTTATGGTATTAAGTGACATAATAAATTACCATGGTATATTTATCTAACTGGCTTTTGGCTTTTTAAACGATAATTAGACACTTTAAGTTTTTATTTTAAAAGTCAACTATATCTCAACTCCATCTATTGAGCGTAGAGGTAACTAAAAACATTTTGTATGAGATGGTATACCATGATGCTACCAAAACATGTTATATCTGTTTTCACAAAACTGAATCGTCCGCCCCGCCCTCTGATCTTGACGCTCTTAAAGTACATCAGATTGCATGTCCCTTACTCCAATTCAGCAGTGAGACAGTAGGATGCTCATGCAACGAAATCACTAAGTGCCGCTCGATTAGATACCTCGGCATAGTAAATGATGAGCATCTTAACTTTAAGGAGCATATTAGTATCACTTCCGCTCGCTTACGGAAAATTATTTTTGTTATAAGGTCTCTACGTGAAGTAACGCATGGCAGGATACTACGCACCGTATATTTGGCTTTATGCCAATCTATACTTAATTATTGTATATTGGTTTGGGGTGGATGTGCAACTACAACCATGATTGTCCTAGAGAGGGCCCAGAGAGCTGTGTTGAAGACATTACTAAGAAAACCTCGAAGATACTCCACTTCAGCATTATATGAAGAAGCTGATTTTCTTAGTGTGCGCAAACTTTTTATTCAGCGAGCTGTCCTAGCTGCAAAACAAAACATGTGCCAACAGCACCGCAGTGATATGTTTAGCAAACGTTTATTTCAGTTACCGGTACCAGTGACTCGCACTACTTTTGCTCAACGGTTCCCTAGTTTTTTATCTCCCTTCTTGTTTAATAAACTGGTTAAAGATATTGTCACATTAAAACAATGTGATAAACGTAAGAGTAAAAAAGAGTTATTTAAAAAATTAATGAATATTTCATACGCTGATACAGAGGCTTTGCTAAAAGTTGTCTCGTAGTTGTCTCTCACACACACACTCATACATACACACTCTTACTCACTCACAAATATTCACCCTCGCACATACACACAGTCACACATACATTCATTCTCACATACATATCCAATACACACACACACATACACTCGTAACTAAATACTTCGCAATATGCACAAACTATTACTTAGTTGCTTTTGTAATTTAGTTAGTTTTATTTTTATTTAAATCAGTTTTTTGTTTATTTTTCTCTCTTAATTAATTAATTAAGACTTGTATTATTCGTTGTGTATTTTAAATGTGTTCCCTAGATTCATGCGATACAGGCAATGCCTAGTGCGTGAATCATTGTAAATTCTAATGTAATGTGTTTTTCTTGTAATAAATGTCTTATCTTATCTGTCTTATCTTATCTTATCTATTCGTTGTATGTTACGTAGGTATGTTAGTAAAATGTTTGGATTAAAGAGACCCCAATACTGCTCCAGCTCAAGGGCAGTTAAGAGAATAGAATAGAAAACTCTATATTGTACAACCGTTAAAATATTTTACAGCGGATATTTTCAATCGCCAAATTCCACTATTTTGAAAATCTCGCAGCCTTTTTTTTCATTTCTATTCACTTTGTATTTTACATTCTTCAAACTTGCTTTTTTATATTTTTACCAAAAATGACTGATGATGACATGCAAATCCATCATCTTCTTAAACTACTATTGATATCACTATGAAATATTCAAAACTAACTGACTCGAAAGACTTCGTACTGTCAAATTTGTTTATGACAAATCTTAAAGCGTTTATTCCGGTACTCTTAGTTCAAACAGGCGTGAACATTTTTTTCATCATATTTTTCCGGGATAAAAAGTATCCTATCTTATAATTTGGTTCACTATCTAGCATTCTGCCAAATTTCATTTATATACATTATGTACTGAAGGAGCCTTTATGCCCCAAACACACAAACATTCAAACATCTTAACTTTCACATTTATAATATTAATAGGATTAATTATAAATGGAGAGTGTACCCCATGTGAGGGTTTGGGATAAGCTCGTTGAGCTTGTAAACGATCCAAAGCCCGTACAGGGTGTTGGTTGATAGAAATATGGATCAAATTCTCATCTATAACTTTTTTCTCACAGTTTACCGAGGCGAACACTATGGTAGGTATTAATAGGCATCCAAAAGCTTGCCCATAATAATTAACATACAAACATATGCTCACGGCTATAAATCCCTAAAAATGTAGCCAGAGCTTCAGAATTAGATTATTCTCAGCCACTTTTGGAGGAGAGAAAAGTGGGGAAATCATTGGTCCAGACGAAAAATCTGTTTTGTGAGTCAATCTCACAACTTACTGCTGAGTCAGGGCCTTTTCAATTTAAGGGTATAGTCTGTTGTATTGTATGTCGTTGTATAGATTATTGTTTTTTTTATGTGTTTAGGTGTAGTGTTTGATGTATAGATTTGTTATGTCAGTTTAGACGTTTAGATTGTTGTATTTTTATTTTTTCTGTTCTCTTAATGGGCTTATTTTTTTTTTATTGCCGATGATTCGTCTCTTAAAGCACCAATTCCACGCTCACGCCACGGAAAGAAATAGAGAAGTGCTTTTCTAATCCAGCAGGAAATATATATGACTCGTTACCCATTGGTTCTTGGACTATATTCCATACATTTCTACACGAGTCTATTCTAAATAAACAACGAACCAAAAAATTATTTAAATAAAAAAAAAAAATACACACTAGTTTATTTGTTAGAACGTTTAGATTTTTTGTTGTTGTATAAAACAAAGCAAAAAAATAAATATATATTAATAATTCCTTTTTTTTCAGCTTACCGGCACCCCGTACAGCCCATTTAGCGCTGCGTACGGAGCGAGCAGCGTACCCACAGGATATTGGTACAACGCTGGGTACCCGCAGCAACTGGGCGGGTTCCTGCAGGGCATGCAGGGATACTCGTACGCGGGACAGTTTGCGGGGTACCAACACCAGTACATGCCAGGGTATGGATTTGCAATCAGTTTTAGAAACGGACGCATAATATTAATTATATTATAAGTTTGCTCGTTTGCCCCACCAAACAACTAATTGTATCTAGAAGGTAAGAAAGTTTATTTTTATTGTTGCTGACTCCAAGTCATCAACTGTTAATAACGAAAAAAAACCAATTTATTAAGAAAACATATGTAGAATTTCAACAAAACAATATCAAAAAATAATAATATAACAATAAACAAACGAATAAAACAATACATTTTCCCTTCCCATTGCTTGCGTTAGCATTTTGTTGTGAGTGCTATCCCACAACACGGATATCCACACACTAATAAGATATCTGGTACAACACTGGGTACCCGTAGCAACTGAGCGGGTTCCTACAGTACATGCAGGGGTACTCGTACGCGGGACAGTTTGCGCAGTACTAATACCAGTACATGGCGGGGTATGGATTTGTAACTAATATTAAAAAGTACGGAGAACTTAACTAAATAGAGCAGTACGAATCATAATCATATACAAACATTTGTAATATTTTTACTCCGTTTTATATATTACTTCTAATGAATGTACCTATAGGATTGTTATGATAACATGAATAAACATTTTATCTATTTATACAAACATACATACATACATATACTCACGGCTATATTTCCCTAGAAGGGGTAGCCACAGCTAAGGAATTATAAATTCCTCAGCCACTTTTGGAAGTTGAGTGGGGAAAAGATGGTAAAAATAATGGTTTTTGGTGATGATCTCCAACTGCATCGCCCAAAAATCCAATAAAAGTTCCAATACCCTAAGTCGCCTTTTACGACACCCGTGGGTAGAAAGGAGTAGCGACATTCTAAGCCGGCAATACACGGCACATTTATACAAAACCTGCCAAAAACAAAATTTTTTTCCTATGTTCTAATTGGTCATACATTAACTTGGCTTAAGTCAGTGATAATAACCTGAGACTCATACGGAGAATGACATTCTTTGTCTCTTATCTATTTAGTTAAGTTCTCCATGTTCTCATCATGAATCATTTAAAATTTATATATTAGTTATTTAAGTGGAAACCAAAAAAAAGTAATATTCTTATAATAAAATTGTTTTATTTATTCTTTATTACAAAGTTACAATTTGTATTTCTATGCAATAAAGTAATAACATTGAATTGAATAAATAAAGAATAAATAAAGGAAAGAAAAATTTCGACACAGGCGGGGATCGAACCCGCGACCTCGGGTAAACGCCCCAACTGTTGTAGCTCAGTTGGCAGAGCGTCGGGGCGTTTACCCGAGGTCGCCGGTTCGATCCCCGCCTGTGTCGAAATTTTTCTTTCCTTTATTTATTCTTTATTTATTAGTAATAATCCCCACATGAGGTTTTCATGAACAAAAAGATTTATATTATTGAATTGAATGTGCGTACAGAATATTAATCAGGCTCCGATTCGCTTGAGGAGGTGGTGTCTTTATCATCATATAGTTATATTATTATCAATAACAGAATCAATTCTGATATCTCGGTCAAAATGTTCCAAAATCAGGTTTTTAGTCTTCTCAACAACCTTTGCCCAGCCGTCTCTTGTGACTTCCCCACAGGCTTCTTTTAATAGGGTCATCGTCTTTTTCGTGCTAAATGGCGGGAAGGTATGGTGGCGGGCGGCGTGACCTTTTATTTGAGCCCAGATTATCTCGATCGCGTTATATTGGCAATGATACGGTGGAATTCTTCAAACGTGATGACCGTTTTCCAGAGCCAGTTCATCGATTTCGTAACGCACATTTGCCGCTTTGTTTTCTTTAACTAATTTAATTATCTCCGCTTTTAGCATCTGCATATTTGCGTCAATGCCTTTTGCATGCAACCAAGCCATTTTTTTTATTAGCTTGGGTAGGTGTTTTCTGTATTTGAACCGAGTGAAAGGAGGCATTATCCATGAATATTACAGAAGGCTCTGGTAGGCTGGGAAAAACACGTTCTGGAACCACTCTTTAAATGTAATGGTGTTCATTACCTCATGGTAGTCATTTGTAGTTTTTGATTGAAATGCCAGTAACGCGTTCTTCACAAAGCTGTATTTTGCTCACCTGTGTGGCATATTATCAGACGGGCCCCCTTACCCACTGATACTTTTGACGTCGACGCTTGTGTATCATCCGTCCAAGAACGGGGACCCGTGTGATTGGCGTTTAGCATAGATATACTAATAAAAAACCGTAGATGTGTCATGCGCGCTCATAAGTGGCACTTAAAAGACAGGCTAAATGGCTCATCTGACTTCAGTCGCGCACTAGCTGCCGTCGCAATCGTTCACCTGTTTTGGCGTGTTCGTTTATCAAAATAATCGAGAATGCCGTAAACTACTAAAATGATGAGATTACTTATCATTCGTAAGTATTATAAATGTACAACGTTATAATTATAATTTATAATAAATCGTGCATATAGGTCTTAATTATTTTTTGTCAAACGGTTGTCTTAGTGTCATATTTCACGACGGTACAGAGAAAATATATTTATCTCTTTTTAGCGCTTGCTTTAAGATTTGCTATCTCGCTTATATTTCAAATGTATTTCTTGGTGTGTTGTTTGAATATATTTCGAGTGGTGTGCGTTCATCTGCCACAATCGGTGCCACTTTTAAGCGCCGATTTCCTCGTAAATGACCTATCTAACGTTTTTTAATCTATGGGCGTTTAGCAATGTCTCGTCAATGAATACGACATTATCCCAGTTATCATTTTTTTTTGCTTATCTCAAAAAACTTATCCGTTTTAAAATTATATCGTATCGTTCTAATAAAAATTTGTACTTAAAGGTTAAAAAGAAAAACATAACATAAACATAACATAACATAAACGTTCACGCCGAATATCCCCGAAGGGGTTGGCAGAGTTACTAATACTTCTGAACATCACGTGACTTAGTCACCAGCACTGGTAGCATGAGGCTTGTGAGAGCGCGTATGTCACATGAGAAGTGAGAAACTGACAGATTGCTCATACAAAATCTGTCAGTATCTCAGTTCTCACATGACATACTCGCTCTCACACGCCTCATGCTACGGGGGCTGGTGTTCAGAGTACCCACGTTTTGCATGGGCAGTGTACTCACGTGATAGGGGGCAGGCCTATCGCCGTTTTGTACGAATACACTGTCACATGACTAAGTACAACTCAGCCATGTGGGTTTCCTCACGATGTTTTCCCTCACCGTTAACAACTATGATAAATTAACCACACATATGTCTTTAGAAAAGACAAATTGGTGTAGGCCCGACCCAGGATTTGAACACTAGTCGTTTGCACGATAACCGAGTGTTCTACCCACTGGGCTATCACGGTTGCACGGTATAAAGAAAAACAAAACGTAATAACATATATAACATAAACATAAACGTTCACGCCGAATATCCCCGAAGGGGTTGGCAGAGGTACTAATACTTCTGAACATCACGTGACTTTGTCACCTGGTGTTCAGAGTACCCACGTTTTGCATGGACAGTGAATTCACGTGATAGGGGGCAGGCCTATCGCCGTTTTGTACGAATACACTGTCACATGACTAAGTACAACTCAGCCATGTGGGTTTCCTCACGATGTTTTCCCTCACCGTTAACAACCATGATAAATTAACCACACATATGTTTTTAGAAAAGACAAATTGGTGTAGGCCCGACCCAGGATTTGAACACTAGTCGTTTGCACGATAAGCGAGTGTTTTACCCACTGGGCTATCACGGTTGTTCAAAACAAAACGTATTATTTTATATTATAAGTATAACTGTATAAGAACAGATTACGAAACTTGCCTGTTATTTTTAGCACAGCACTACAAACATGAAGCGCTGACATAACCTTGTAATAGCGCATTATAATATTTAGAAAAATATTGCTTACCAAGGCATTTGACGCTAAGTTTGGCACAAAATTATAACATGAATTGATTATTGATAAAATAATGTTGTTTTAATGCTCATTAATTGTTAAAACGGTAAACAACCAGCAAAAATATTTTTATCGTAACTGCAACGCCATTACAAAGTTACGTCGTTAGTTCAATCGCGACGTGACAGGCGCATTCTCGGCAGGTTATAGTATACTTTACGGCAAAGTTGTGAAGGGGGATTTTGAGAAATTTTGGGAAAACGGGAGAAGTTACTATTTTTTATGCTTCTGTCGCGTATGCATGATTAAAGTTACATAGAAATCACGTATGACGGAAATATCATACATAAAATTGTCTAAAAAATATTCCGCATCAGCATATGTCTATATTTTATGGTTGACTCACAATAACACGTGTAACTCCTGATAGCTTAGCAGTTCGGAGCATTCTGCTTATATTTGTTTACTTACGTTTATGGTACCCTCAAACATACCTTTTTAAAAAAAATAACATTATTACCAATTCAATAAAAAATAATCATAGAAATTGGTATAGAAACACCAAAATTATACATGAAAAATAATAGTCGCATGCGATCTTAACCAAATCTTTACTAATTTACATATAACATACAAGATGGCGCCAGTAGCACGCGTCCTACATCGCGGTAGGTTTTTAGAATGTTATAAATACTTAGCGTTTACTCAACTTTAACTCTCCCAACTTAACTTGAAAATCAGCTTATTTGTGGAGATACTGAATAGTTCATAAAAGCGCTGTCAAAATCACAAAAGGCATTGAATGAAGAAATCTTTAGATATTTTTTTAAACTACGCTACGCGTGCGGAGATTGGCCCATCCACTAGTAAAATATAAAATATGATATTTTTTATGACATACTCTAACTCACGTCTTTTGTTCCTATTGCGGTAGACAAAGACAGTAACTACTATGTACAATCCTGACAAATATCTCTTACTTCCCTTACATCCCTCAAAGGCTGGCGTCCGAAGTATGAAGAATAAAAGAGCAAGTATGATAAAATTTATGGATGTAGACGAAGCTAGAGAGGTTTGCCTCGATCGTACGAAATGGCTATCATTAGTCTCTGCCTACCCCAGTGGGAATAAACGGCGTGAGTATACGCATGTATGTTCCCTTACATTAATCTCTCTTTTCTCCCATCTATTTTCCTTCATTAAATAATAATAATCGTTTATTTTCTAATTAACCTATATACAAATTATACTAGAGCACATGTTATACAATTAAAATAAAGGGTGAGACACATAGTGTAGATTAGTGCCATAATAAATAATAACCTTCAAATTTCATTTCAGCATGGGCGGCGTACAACTGCCGTGGGGTTTGGGTGGGGGAGTCAGCGGCGTCGGTGGCGTCAGCGGCGTGGGTGGCGTCAGCGGTGTGGGGGGCGTCGCAGCCATGTCCGCGCAGCCGCCGCAGGTGTTGCACTACCCAGTACAGCACTTTCAAGTGCAACCTGTAAGTATTTGTTGAGTGTCTTAAAATTTAAGAAGCTCAATTCCCTATTGAGTTATATTTTTGTTTTTGTTAAAATTATAGTAAAGTAATGGTAATGGTATCTAAACATCGGAGACGGGCAGGGGTGGGTACTGAGGTTAAGGGTGAGCGTTAGATTAATATACTAATTATGATACGTGTAGTGCCGGCTTAGAATGTCACTACCCCTTTCTACCCACGGGTGTCGTAAGAGGCGACTAAGGTTATTGGGGCTTTTTATTGGATTTTTGGGCGATGCGGTTGGAGACCCATCACCAAAAACCTTTATTCTTACCATCTTTTCCCCACTCAACATCCAAAAGTGACTAAGGAATTTATAATTCCTTAGCTCTGGTTACCCCTTCTAGGGAAATATAGCCGTGAGTATATGTATGATAAGAGAGATTAATTAAATTGACGACAGCTGTGGCCGAGTCACTGAGGATAGGTACTTAGCTATAGGAAACCCACATGACTAAGTTGTACTTAACAGCAAAGTTGTACTTAGTCATGTGACAGTGCATTCGTACAAAATGGCGATAGGCCTGCCCCATATAACGTGAGTACACTATACAAGCAAATTGTGGGTTTTGAGAGCATATGTGACTAGGTATGCATAGGGTCCGTCGACACCCTGAAACTGGTTTCAACCTAGCCTGCCTAATAAAGTCGACCCATTTGGATGACTGTTTTATAGTTAATCGTTACCAGTGTAGTTATATCAGAAAAATATACATATATCAATATCAGAGCCGATGCACAATTATTAAGTTTTCAATACTTATTTTAATTTGCGATTTTTTATATCAACTGTGTAACTATTGGCAGAAACTTTTTTAACTCTAGAAATTCTTTGCATTTCTCTGTTTCTTGAAATATTGTGTACGGTTTGTTTCTCAAATAAATAAATAACCTTTTTTTTTATTCTGGCGCGTCTTTTTGCATTCCAGAGTAAACCAAACGTTTTTAATTTTCTTTGTTCAAATCACTCTCCAGATTGCCGAGGATGAATGGCTTACCCCGAGTTTGCTGGTGTGAGGACGGAGTCAAGCCCCACTCCCTGACTGCTGTTCCTGTCTTTCACAATCGCACAAACTTGAATGGGCTTAACTTTGCTCCGTGTTTCCGCTAACTTTCAACCGATGTTTTATTTATTTGCTGTTACTGGGAGGTTCTCAAAATCTTTGTTTACTTTACTTGAAAAATTACTTATGACATCTTTTAAGTTTGTTGCAAAAACGATGATAGGGGCTTTCGTTATACAGTTTTCTCCTGAAATCTTCAATATAAATGATTACTTCAAAGCAAATCTGTATAGCAATACTTACAGTAATTATTGAAAACAGACTTGCTTGCAATATTGTGTTTTATATAGTTAGTTAATTTGCGTTCTTGAGAACTTCGTTAGTTGTGTTTGATTTATTAATGTCGTTATTATTTGTAGAACTAAATACATGTTTTAAGTGCAAACGAAAACATCGATGTCTAATCTTTACTGAAGTTATTTTAAATATATGTAACATGAAGTGGTACGACATATTTTGTGTCATCGTGATATTTCTTTATCTTTTTCATCACCATAGCCATTATGTATGTTGAGAAATACAATATTTATTAAATACTAATCATAATTTGTTGAACGAAATTTGAATCCAGAAATAGCAAGGGAAAACATTGCCACAAACAAAATAGAACCAAAACTATGTGGCTTTTAGATTGGCTATGGTGTTACAAACATGCAATAATATTTATTTATTATTTTATTATCCTGTGACTCAAAATAGAAAAAAAACTACATTCGTATTAGCGAAACATTTTAGTTTTTTTCTTATAAAAAATTAGCTTCTACTTTCTCACGAATACGAACGGATGTGGTGCGTTTTTTTAAGTTTAATTCTCTAATACTTAAAAACTGTGATGCTAAAATAAATCTATCCTTTAGTCTTTGGGACAGTCAGAAGAGTGAGACGGCATTAGATGAAAAACCTTCAAAAATGGTTTTCGAAAATGATAATTTTTTTAAGTCAGATAATGACAGTAGTAATGATTAACTTGCTTATGAAATGTGTTTGTTTAATGAAAAATGCATAACATTAGAATTAGATGTAAGTTCTAGTCTAAATTATCACGCGGGCCAAAACGGTTGAAAAAATGAACCAGATAACAAGATTTTTTGAGAAAATTTTGAGTGAAAACTTCGAGAATGGGTACCAAACACCTGAGCACAAGAATAACTTAAGAAATTAGTCTAAAAGTAGATTTTTGGAAGCATGTTTAGTAGAAAAAGTAGAAAAACTACCAAAGCATAGTTTGCAACAGAGTGAGAAAATCTTTTGTAAAAAAATTTTTAACCGTATGCAAAAACGATGAAGGTTCATGTGATGAGAAGTATAAATAAATTTAAAAGAATAGATATAATTAATATTATACAAAAATGAAGTAATCTTCTAGTCGTATATTAGTTGTAAGACAGTTTAAAACGTTGCTATATAGCCAAAAGCCAAACATTCAATTTCTAACGAATCTTGAATTCCATGGTTTTAAAAATGGTTGTGTCTATAAATAAAGATACACTATAATTCTGGATATGATTGGATTCTAGTCAAAATATTAGATCTATTTATAAATAGGCAAATGTGGAAAAGAAAAAATATTTATTGTCCTAGATGATATACTTAAGATAAAACATATACTGTAGTTTTGTGAGGGGATAGAAAACTTATTCGTTCTCAATGTGCATTCAGCAATTGTTTTTATTCATTCAGCTGTATTTTTCATTATTAAAAGTTACCATCATTAATGAGATAAAAAAAATGTTCGGAAGTAAAGTGAATATGAAATGATATGCTAGTAAAACGATAATATATGAGGTCCTCTCTGGTATGAAGAAATGTGTTCTTTAAATAATAACTGAACAAGGGAATTCTACATCGATGTAGGGCATCACATTGTGTTGGTTTATTAATGAGATGTAATAAAACTTAATATGTTGAAAATTTGATCATTGTCTGCTAAATATCTGGTCGAAAAGTAATTTAGTGACAATGGAACAATGAAATGGTTTTGGTGAGGTAAAAAGAATTGGAATGGCCAAGGGATTATGACACTTAAATACTATCAATTATAATAAATCTAAAGCTAGATGAATGAATAAATAAAATTACTTTCATCATATGACAATTGTAATCGATAATATTTAAGAAAAGGACCAGTAGTTAGAAAGCTATCTAAATAGAAAAGATATGGAATGAATGTTTCAACTATCGTTTCTTACGAATGTAAGAATCTGTCGAGTGAAAAGTATACAACGTCTCTCGTTGAAAATTGAACGATGTTTGAGTAGAAAGAAAATATTCTCAATCACCTATTATGACTCGGCTAAGCTAAAAAATAATTGTATGTCATTTTTGAAAACTTTTTTAATATTGTTCATATATTTAAAAGTGTATGAAGTTTGAACAATATTTTATAAACGATGTATTTTATATGTATTATATTTAACGGTGTTCTTTATTTATTTCAGTCTGTTTGTAGTTCAGTCTTTGTTTATCTGTTGTTTGTGCTCTAGTTTTATTTACATATTTAAACTCAGAAAGACATATCGCTAGATGAGATACATGTTAAGATTAAACTGTAATTTATATATAAAAAGGAATGAATTGTGTATTGTCAATTTGATCATTTCGTCAATATCTTGTGCGATGGGGTGTGACCCCTTCAGAATATAATATCAATATATACCTAGCTAGAAAAATTTAGTAAATAAGTCCATTTAAAATGATGCTAGATGACAAAATTGCTGTGCGCCTATAACCGCTTAAAGTAGCTAATTAAGCATTATCATGATAAATATATATCCCAGTATTTAAGGAGTAATTTTAACCTTGATCTTGTCTCAATGACGACGCAAAAATTGCGCAGAGATTTCCATGCCTTTCATGTTGCTATATATACATACTTCCCTGTAAGATTAGGTGATAGTATAATTATATATTAGTAATATGTGAAAAGGTTGAGAAACCGACACTATTAAAAAAAATAAGTCATTGACACATTATTTAGTAATGTAAGCTTAATTTAAACTACAGCAAGTGGTCGTTTAGATAGATAAATTAATAATATACATTATGTTTAAAGTTTGAATGTGTATATCGATTTTTCAGTTTTTGATAAGTGCTATGGTGAAAATATTTTGCCATGTTTAATTATAATAGTTCTCAATGTTTAACATTCCCATGAGACCAGATTTATAATTATAAAAATTAAACTGATAAATCGTTACACACTGTCAAACTAAACTCTAATGATAATTGCGCAAAATTTAACATTAGGATAAAGTCATCTAGATAGGATTTATAAAAGTTAACGTGTAATCATTAAACATATTTATTTATGTCATACGTTTTGATGTTTTATGTTTTATCGAATAGTGAGGTAACTCTAAGTCCCAAAAAATAACACCAAATATTTTTAAAATCCCAACTTATATACCTGGTAGCGTGTTTTACGACAATTGGATAGGTATCTGATGATAATCTTTAGGTAAATCAAGGTAATGTTTTTAATTGTTTATAATTTTTCAGATTATTTAGTAGTGCAGAAGTTGCAAAAGCTGGTAATTGAAATAACACAATTCCAAATTAATTTTCAAGTTATTTAAAAATAATCATTTAAGATATAAAATACTTATCTAGCAGATAAAAACTACAACTAAAAGCAATTTTATTGTGCCTTTCTTCTTACTTAGAAAACTCTATAAATATATTTCAATGCAATCTTGAAAGTTCAGTACTAATTTGAGCCAGCTTTTGCTAACTAAGTGCCAAACTTTGAAACCTTTATTCAAATTCCTTTTTATTTGTGTTTTCTATGTAATATACAACCATTCAAAGCTCAATTGCGAAATTAATATTGATATTTAAATTTATTTGTTTTTGTTCTGGAAATAATAATCATGACGCAACTGTAAACTTTAAGCCAAATGTAATAAAAAAATTACTAGAAAAATGGTCGAATATACAAAACATTAAATTGAGTCAATGTTATACGAATTACTAAAACTTCTCTTATTCGAACAAAATTCGTGTATTTGGTTATATATTTACTAAACAGCTGATATCTGTTCAATAGAGTCCTTAATACTATTCATTTAATTTCATCCGTATAATGGTTTTAGGTCATTTTGTCACTGCAAGAATGAAATTCGAAAATGTTAACAAAAAAACTATGTTATTCAAAATCCGTATATCCTCATATATTGTCACTTAGTGCAGTAGGAGCGTGATTGAGCAAAACAACTGCGAAGTTAAATAACTTCTTACTGCAATAAACGAATCAATGAAATCAGCTGTTTGTTATGAAAAGGAGCAAATTCCTATCAAAATAACATTTAAATAACCTTCTTAGAGTACTCAACAACTAAAAAAGCAATACTGAATAAAAAACTTGCCGTTTTGAATATTAAGTGCTTCTAGCTCTCTGACTATAATATTTTTTGTTGAATGTGGGCTAATACAAGTATTAAAACATAAACTCGATTCGCTTAGTTTTGTTGACATGTATTTTTTGTTTTAATGTTTACCATAAATTGTATGGTTGATTGCTGTCTTAATTTTCCATAAATAAAATTTGGGTATTCGGCCCGTTCTTGAGTAAAGCCCAATGTAATACCAATGGTGAGTATATTAAATTAATTACATGTGCATCTATGCACTGGTGCAGCTAATTTGGTTTAGAACACCAAAGCTTATAAAATAAACCTTTTTATCTTACTTCTATAAGCCTGTATGTCAAATCGATGTCTTAAATGATATAAAATATCAGCAATACTAAGCAATAGTCTGTGTGTTAGATATCCATTTTATTTTCCGTACCGCTAGTTGATCTTTTCAAATAATAAGCAAGATTTGTCAATCAAGTTTGTAACCATCTATTTTTTTTTCTAAATGAAAACTTTTAATTTTATTGGAAATTATAAGTTATTTTTAAGTTGCACCTGGATTTCGAAATTCATCACTAACCCACAAAAATATGCCTGTGGGACATCGATGGTCAAAAAGTAATGTAATGAAGTAACTTTCTTGTAGCCATTCTAGTTTTGAACTCACAAAATTAATGTTCAGTTTTAATAATAAAATCAATAAGTAAGATCGAAAATTGTTTACTCACGTTCACAAATCTACAATAACTCAACTCCTAATATCTTGATTGCCAAATCTTGTCTCAAAAACTTTTGTCATACTGGAAATTGAAACTCAAAAATTATTAAAATACACTTACATTAAAATGTTTATATATTATTCCTCATTTAAAATTAACCAATCATCAGTCAAAGCTGGTTTTGTATTTGGCAATAAAATTGCATATTGACCATGACAATCTGCTAAAATGTAACAAATTCAGGTATGACAAAGTTTTTGAAATTGTTGTCAATAGTATATGTTAACTTCTATACATAATATACAATGCTTTCGTCCATAACTTTATTTTATTAATGTTAGGCATGTGATTCCTAAATTAATATCCAAGAGGAGTGAATTATGTTAGTTTAGAACAAAACAAATACATGGTAGCCAAGATTATACTTCTTGATTTACATGTAGTATGCAATGAAAGCCAATCAAAACTTTGTTAGGAAACAAATAAAAAACGTGAACATTAATAATTTTATTACAGATTAACTTATGCCAAGTATACGCACGTTTATAAATCCTGAAGAATGAGAGAATGTATGCAATGTTTGCGAGTGTGTCTATATGCAACGAAACATGGTATTAAATAAACGATGGTTGGTAATGAGACTCTAATCACATCGTACTAAAATAATATAAAAAATCCTAATACCCCTTACCGTTTCATTAAGCAATCCTGCATCGATTTTAATCAGCGTTTTATTCAACAAATGCTGTCTCTAAATATTCAATTCATATTTCTCCTGAAATACTTGCATTAATTAAAAATGCTTTAGATTCAGTGAAGACTAAAACAAAGTTATGGATCACAGAAGTTCAATTATGCTATTGACAACAAACCTAGGTGTTTTTAATTTCATCGTTGTGTGTTTTGTAAATCTTTGTGTAGGATATCCTCTAAGACCTGTTTGTGTATGTATCTAGATGAAAATATACTTGAAAAGTATAAACTTTTAAGTGGCTTCAAAGCCCTAATTTCTTCCAAGGGCATTTGATACTGCTTCATACTAAAACGAAAAGGTAAAGGTAGAATCAAGATAAATAATAAAACGACTAATATGTAATGATGTCTAGTGCAATATATCTTCATTTGTTGGTAACCGTCCATTCGGTGTTGTAAAATGTAGTAACAGTGACAAAGCAGCTGGATTATTAAATCTATTAGAGAATGAGTCACCTGCGAATGGTTTTTTTTGACAAATTTACGTCAGTTAGTTCATTCTGCTTGTGTTGAACTATCTTATGCATTTGAATACTTTTGCAAGATTTGCGCACACCATATTTTTTAACGCGTTCTCCTATCTAAAAAGAAAACAACTTTGTTCGGAAATGATCCCAGCGTTATTTTTTTTAACAAATCAATCCATACGGCTGGTTTTTGCTCTACTATAGTTTTTATATTTTCTTATATTGATATTTTAGTTAATTTGTCCCAAAAACGGAATTTTTAGAAAAAGCAGAAAACATATTTATTCTATGTTTATTTCAGTTTTTACACACTTCCTTTCTCCTGGGTCAATGGAATTAAGAATGATTCTTATTCGCAATGATCACCTTTATCTAATATCTTATTTTCCATATTTCTTAAGTAAAAGAAAGTGGTGTTTACACTATTTATAACTCGACAACAGATGAACCGATCCAGCTGAAAATTGTCAGAAAGGTAGTTTAGAACCAGGAAAAGGATATACGATATATATCATCGCTAAATATTGTAGGGGGTAGGCAGTAAATAATATTTAACAGTATCCGTGCGAAGCCGGGGCGGACCACTAGTATTTCAAATAAAATCAAACGCAGGTGGCTTTTTTCAGTGGTACTTATTATAAATATTTGAATTTATTAGATTTCCTTTCTTTATCGAGTATTTTCATGTAATTGGGAGCTCTTTAGAAGATGCACTTTGTTGAACTAGGATAGAGTTCGAGATTTTTTTCTTTGAGCATTTTGTTTTAAAAGAGAGCAATTTCATAATTACTGAATAATGCATTTATGATTTGCTTTAATTAAGCATATTAACAATCCTAATCTATTATCGTGACTTTTAACACGGAACAGTTATAAAATGTGCTTGTAAAAATGATGTTCTATATTTATTTTATAATGAGTTATTATTTCAATTGATTCTTAAGAGTTCCCATTTACTATATAAGTTGGTACGGTACATTCTTAATTTCAAAATTTCAGAACGCACAGAACCGTAAACAGTTATTTGAAACAAAAATCAAGTAAGAATGTGATTTTTTCGAACTTAATTAAAAAACCTTTGACCACAGAGCGGGTTAGTGATTTTCGTCGATAATCCTTTTATAATTCTCCAAATTTTTACAATATATTAAAAATGTATCCCTAAGAAAATGAGTAGGACTTATTTTTATAACCCCTCTTGAATTTTTTACCCAGCGGCAGCGGGTATTTTTCTTTTGTTTATGAAAAATAGCTAAATTAGAACTAGATTTTAAAAAGTAGAAAATTAAGGATATTAAAATATATGAATACATATAACTTTAAGGCTATGCATACGAAAAACAACTGTTTTGTTTTGTTGATTCTTCGATGTTTTGTTTCGTTGTGTTATTTGACTGTTGCGTTAAAGATAGAAAGATTCTTCATATTTGCATTGCAGTTTTTTAAATGATAAATGGTATTTGCTATTTTTGTCATGAACTCAAACTCAAACGTTTGCGATGTATATTCCAGAAGGGATTGGCAGAGGTACTAATACTACTGAACATCAAATAGAAATTGTCAAGTGATGTTCAGAGTTCCCAAGTCATAAACGTGAGTTTTGTCGTAAATATCTCGATTACATTTTTTTGGAAGAAAACCATTCTATTTGGTCTTCATATCAAACAAATAGTCGGTTTTGTTATTTTCAGTTAAATATCACATTAAAGTTCATTAAAAGCCACAATTTTTTGTAAATTACAAAATCTAATTATCGAAGTTTTAGTGAGTGTTCTTTTGCTAACATTTTTTTTTATTTAGTGAAATCAGCAGTCAATAGATCAAAACTAAGATTTTAGATGGGACTGAGATTTATGGAAAAGATAAATTTAGTAGCCTATCTGATGCCTTGGTGTTTTTTTTTAAAAAAAAAGTACTTGTAACTTTAAAGTTCTGGATATTTTAATTTGTTCATCATTTTCCACCGCAAAAATCTCTCAACTAAAAAAACCATTTCTTGAAATATTATATCATATTAGTGTTCTATTGATATGGAACATTAAGCCAATTCACTATACAAATGACACATGTAAACTCAATTAGTTTTCGTATTAATGACAAATTCAATTAAATAAATAAAAAAAAATACATAACTCATAAATCTACTAGTCCGTCTAACTGTTTGGACAGTTTTTGTCAAAGTCATTAAATCGTGTAAACGATTATAAAACCATAAGTACGTAGTAATTTTTAAACTTACTTACTTATACTCACGCCCATTTTTCCCATTGGGGTAGGTAGAGACCATCGATCGCCACTTTGAGCGATATTGACAAATCTCTCTTGCTTCCCTTACATTCATTATTCTTCTCATACATGCTCTTTTGTTCTTTTACAAGAATATTAAAAACTATTTAATTTATTATATTATTTAATTTGGCTACCATAAGTTAAAAAGCTGCGATGCAAATTTAATAGCAATTTAAAGTAAGTATATACGATATACTGTGTACCTACCTATGTTAAGATAGCCATATGATGCATACATATGATATTAACTTGTAAGAGAAGACGAAGCGAAATAAAAATACGAAAATATATTGGCTTTTTTATTTAATACATTCCTTAGTTTGTAATAAAACAAAACGTTCTACTCTTCACATCGAGAAATATAAAAAACAATACTTATCTCCTCTGCTGGTTGCTGTGTAGTGTCGGCTTAGAATAGCACTACCCCATTTTTTCTGGTGGGTGAACGTAAGAGGCGACTAACGGTATTGGGGCTTTTAAAGGATTTTTGGGCGATGCGGTTGGAGACCCATCACCAACAACCTTCATTTTACCAACTTTTCCCCACTCAACTTTCCAAAAGTGGCTGAGGAATTTCTAATTCCTTAGCTCTGGCTACCCCTTCCAGGGATTTATAGCCGTGAGTATGTATGTATGTATGTTATCTCTTCTATCCCTTAAAAAAAGTTTTCTATCTTGCTCACACAAAACGAATATTCGAATATTTTGATAAGTGAGTATACATGGTGATATTCCACGAATCTAACGATACCTCCGTAGTTGTCGCTGCTTTAATCGAATAGAAAGTGCCAATATTAGTTAGAGGATATATCATAATGTCAAAATTCGAATATTCGTGAGAGCGAGACAGAAATAAATGTTAATATAGGTAGAGGAGATCCGCATGCCAATGAGAGGTTTTCCATTTTTTCTTTTTTTCTTCTTCCCTGTTCTCGGGATAGATAGCGCCAGACTTGCTATGTTACTGGTAGGAACGGAACGTCACACCGTTAAATCGTTACCCCACGCAACTTCCAAAATTGGCTGAGGAATTTCTACTTGCTTAGCTCTTACATACATACATATACTCACGGCTATAAATCCCTAAAAGGGGTGGCCAGAGCTAAGGAATTAGAAATTCCCAAGCCACTTTTGGATATTTGAGTGGGGAAAAGATGGTAAAATAAAGGTTTTTGGTGATGGGTCTCCAACCGCATCGCCCAAAAATTCCTTAAAAGCCCCAATACCGTTAGTCGCCTCTTACGTACACCCACAGGAAGAAATGGGGTAGAGCTATTCTAAGCCGACACTACACTAACTTAGCTCTTCTAGGGATTTATAGCCGTGGGTATATGTATGTACGTATGAAGTGTTAGATCCGGCTTCAAAACATTTACGCCGTACATCCCCGACAGAATTGACAGAGGTACTAATACTTCTAGGGATCACTTGAGATTGTCACCTCCTATTAAAAGTACCCACGTTTATGTGGACAGTAAACTCACGTGACGGAGGATCAATGTCAGTCACGTGATAGACACATAACTAAGCGCAAGTTAGCCACGTGGGTTAGTGGGTTTGAGATGTCCTTAATCTAACTTACTTAATACTCATGCCCATTATTCCCACTGGGGTAGACAGAGCGCGATCTTGACAAATCTTTCTTGCTTTCCTTACATTCAGTATTTTTCTCATACATGCTCTTTTATTGTTCTCTCTTTGTTAGTAGAGCTCGGCCTTGTTTTGAAAATTGGGTAGGGAAAAGAAGGTTACTTTAAGGATGGTTGTTGATAGTTAAATAAATAAGTAAATATATATGGACCAAATTGGGAGTGTGCTCAAAAAGGCTGGCGTCCGAAGTATGAAGAACAAAAGAGCATGTATGAAAAGATTGATGGATGTAAACGAAGCTAGAGAGGTTTGTCAGGATCGTACGAAGTGGCGATGGATAGTCTCTGCCTACCCCAACGGGAATTAATGGCGTGAGTATATGTATGTATGTATGTATGTATATGGACATATTACACAGATGAAGTTAGCCCTAAACTGAATAGAACTTGTTTTATGGTATACTTACTTAAAGATATATTTAATATTACATAATACACATATAAATAAGATCCAAGACTAAGAAACAATCATTTATGCTCGTCACATAAATGTTGCTCTACGCGGGGATCGAACCCGCAACCTCCGGAGCGAGAAGCTAGTCACCTATCCACTCGACCACGGCTGTCGTCGTCTCCATATACTAGTAAATAAATAAACGTGAACGGGCGTGCATATAACTGTATGAGAAGGGCAAGCACGAGCGCTATTTTTTCGACACGATAACGGTTAGAATGAGATGGCAGTATACGATACTAAGTAAGTGCATAAAAGATGGCTGCTTTATCCCACGCGATAACTAGTTTAAACATGGCTCGTGCTTGCTCTGCAGAAAACATAAACCATTGATTTATTTCAAAAAGGGCACGCGTCCGAAATATGAATGATAAAAGATCATGTATGAAAAGATTGATAGAGGTGAACAAAGAGAACATTTCTTCGTTGCCAGGATTGTACAAAGTGGCGATCGATCTCTGCCTACCCCAATAGGAACTTACGACGTGAGAATGTATGTAGGTATCTTATTTGTTTTTTTTATCAATTTAAATATAGACAGTGTAATACTAATATTAATAAATTTCTTCGCTTAATTCCGCTAAATAATACCTGCAGTCTTCATGCAACATGCACTGTGCACCGCCCGCCCTTCCACTTACAAGAAATCGAAAAGCAGACAATGCACCACACACACACCCGCAAGCGAAAACCACAGGCAACCACAAACATGCGACGCGTTTCGACTCAACACGAGTCATTGACGAGCAGTTAGTAGACAGTTCGGCAGCTGACCACCGAGCATGTTTGTGGTAGTAGTATGAAATTGGGCATCCTGGCTCACGGTCTTTCAAACATAATTGAAGTTTTAGTTTTCAGTTATAGTGAATAGATCAACTATAAGCGCGCATGAGAGGCGCTCTACGAGCGCCTCTTGCGCGCGCCACGAGTCGATCTATTCACATATAACTGAAAACTAAAACTTCAATTATGTTTGAAAGATCGCGATCCAGGATGCCCAATTTCATACTTTTATTATAAATCATATTAATATAGAAACGTAAGTTATAAACTTTAACATTAATCGATCGACATTTAATTCAATCAATACATACATAACATTTAGATAGAAATTAAAAATTGCTATCTAATTCAATCAATACCTACATACCTGTTAATACTTCTTATCTGTAAAGAGTTGATCTATTCAATTTAAGGTGTAAAATTAAAGACTAAGTAGATTTCTTAAAAAACTTTATTTTCTTTAAACCATTTGTTTAAACACATTACATTTTTTAAAGCGCATGTATCAGTGTGATACACACAACTTATAACATCGATTGAATCTTTATATTTATCATACAAACTTAGTAAACTAGGACAATTTTTATCTTCTAGATTATAAACATTATTATTTTTTGTTATTTCTATAAGCCACTTTACCTTTTCCATTCCTTTAGTGTAAATAATCTTATTTGATAATAGTTGTACAATATAATTTTTATGACATGAATATGGTATGAAACCTTCTTTCCAATAAATTGCTCTATTTCTCTCAATCCAACTTACTTGTCTTCTTTCTGTTTTACTTAGATCATAATACGCAAATGGTGGTTTTATCAGAAAAACTTGTACTTGTTTTTCATGTATCATAGCTATTTCTTTAAGAATGAATTGATTATCGTCTGTTTTAAAACCTTGTACGTCTACTATAACATTCATGATAATTTTCTAACTATTTTACTCAAGGGTTTATATTCAATCAAACGATCATTGATAATTAAACAGTATGCTGTTGTGTTTTCTGGTAAGTATTCAGAACATTCGATTTCTATTCGTACATCTACAGGACCAGTTTTCAAATTATCGTTTTGTCTTGAGCAATCAATTATAAACAACGGAGCACTATCTTTAAAATTTATTAGATTAAGCAGTGGGTCTGCTGGAATGTTATAATATGACTGGCGGAATTTAGTGTACATATCGTATAATATACTGTATTTATCCTCATTAAACTTTAAATGCATAGATTCATATGGATAATAATGTGAATTTAGAAAAAGTGTAACATTTGTAACATTGCAATGATCAAATTTTGAACAGTCTTTTGTTCTGTTATTCTTTTTATCAGTTTGTAAACCCAAAATCACATACCGAGGTTTTTCTATTTGTGAAGCAGTCTTAACTGACCAGGAATGTTTAACTGTTTTAGGTAATATAGGGTATTCGTATAAATCCCAATTTCTGAATGCAATTTGTATTGGTTTATCTTTTTCAAGAAGTTTAAGTAGCGATAGTTTCTCATAATCTGATACTTTAATATGGGGTACTCGCCACTGTACTTTTTGTATGTTAATTTTAACATAAGCTACATCATCTGATAAACTGACGCTGTTTAATACAGTATTACCCCTGTTTAAAATAAGTTCATGCTTGCAGTTCATTACAATTTTTTTATAATCTTCCGCAAATCCTAATATTTTGTTGAGAGGTATAACAGCGCTAAAACCCTGACTGTTCATAGTTCCATTTAAATTCCAACCCCATATAGCTGCAGCTTTGCTCTCCCCCTCATTCAT
Organism: Bedellia somnulentella; assembly: GCA_963576735.1. Lineage (NCBI taxonomy): Eukaryota > Metazoa > Arthropoda > Insecta > Lepidoptera > Bedelliidae > Bedellia > Bedellia somnulentella. The sequence continues at coordinate 3,100,008 of OY755198.1, forward strand.
TGATATATATGACTTCATAGTAGTTGTTATGCCAGCATTTTTGATGCGGTCTATTTCAATACCATTCATTTCATATCTGATATCTTGAAACAGAAATAGAACTGGGTTGTTAGTGAGCTTGATGGCTTTTTGTATAGGTTTGTCATCTTTGCCCCTAAGTTTTATATCTCCTTCTATATAAATAGCACTAGCTGATGGTAATATGTATATGTCTTGCTGATGAATTGGAATTCTTATTTCATCATTTTCACTAAAATTGTTATTATATGGATTATAAGTATGCATTTCAAAACTTTCAATTGAATTATCATACTGGGGGAAATCACTTATTCCGAGAATACTCATATTTTAAATCCTAAGGCCTGAAGAAACTTTTTGTTGTTTTTTGTAATTTTTTTATTAAGCTTAACACGTGTGCTCACTTTAACACTACGGGGGATATTGATACGTTTAGTATTCGTATTTTGAACTTTATAAAATACTATCATGGTGTCCTACGTAGATGAAGACGCAATTGAATAGTTTCTCCTCTGAAATTAATGTAATTTCCGTGTTCGTCTAGTATCTTTACGCTCAATGATGATATATTATTTCTGTGAACAGGCAGATATATAATATTTTTCGGTATTTCTATATACCTATGCCCGGGTGAAACGTCTGGCACAAATTCGTGTATAACATGTGACGGTGATCCGTTAATATACGATCCTTGAACTAGATCACATTCGATCCTTATCACAGACACAGGGAGAATGTTTACCGGACTCATAGATTCATACCATTTATTCGGTTCTAACTTTGTGTTCTGAAAACCAAGCAAGTGTCCAATACTATTGTTTGCTGTAAAGTTCACGCTTTCAGAACAATATAAGTAACATTTCAGTGTATTATTACTCGGCTTAATTTTGATTTCACAATCGATGATGTTTGTTTCAAGATATTCCGCTATATCGTAAAGATCATAAGTTCCCTCTGGTATTATTAATTGCTTATTTGCTTCACCATAAGTAAATATATTATTGCGAGATGTAACATTTGGTATAGAGTTTAAAGCAGAAAAGTATAATAATCCACATTCGCAATTTTCCCAAAGAGTTAAAGGAGGTTGGAATTGTGATTCTAAGTGTGACTTACTTCCAGTGATGGTTAATGTAATAGACATTATGTTACACGGATGCCCAAAGTACACTAATACACTAGAAAACGATACTGGCTATTTATTATTCCTTTTAGACCAAAAGCTTCTTAGAAACTGAAGACATAGATGACCACAATTAAAAGGGTGGTTTTTCTGAATATTTTCATTATTATATTTTATATCACAATTATCTACATAAGAAATGAATTCTTTTGGTGGCCTTAGATTACCATAACTATCAAAATATGTTATATTTTTATAATATTTTACATAGGCTACCCAATGAGAACCTGGGTTTTTTGAGCTATCTAGATTAATAATACCACATTCTTTTAAAAATGGGTACTTAGGAAGCTCATCTCGCATGAAAACACCGCGGAAGAATGGGATATCTTGAGCATTGTTTATAATGTCAATATTAGTCAGGGGTCGATTAGGTAGCCGATTACTTAGTTTTTTTTATTCGAAATGAATATGCCGAAGCCTTTATTATATGGCTTTACTTCTAAACCTCTACCGATGCACAAACCTTCCATCTTTTCGTTATGTCGCTTTAATTCAGCAAAATGTTTTTTAGCTGCTTTAAACTCATTAATAACTTTAGTGATGGCTGCTGCCCCACCAGCTAAGCTTCCCACAGCAGAAAGACCAGCAAATATAGGTATGAGCGGAAGAATACCACCAGTCTTTGGGACAGGAATCATACGAGGAAGTTTTACAGATGAATCTTTCATAGACTCCTTAGCTGCTGCTATTGCTAGTTCGATAGCCATTTTCTTACACTTAGGCTTCAGTTTTTGTAAATGTTTTCTTGTATGGGAAACAATCTTTTTAAAATGTTTCTTCAAGCCAACTCCAGTTTTCGTGCTTTTTTTTTTGGTTAGTTTACTTCCTTTCAGACCACAGCCATTACTGACTTTAGCTAACATAGCTTTATTCACTAATTTAGCTGCAAACTTCTCCCCCAGGCTTGCATTTGATGACTGAGCTCGTTTTCTTGCCATTTTCATTAATTTTATATCAGCTTTGTGACGATGAATCAGTGAACTGGATTTGTTATAAGCTACGTCGTGTTGTTTGCAGTATTCGTCTAGTAAATTTATACCTCTATCTCCTCGAATAAGCCTTTTAGTGAGTTTGGTTCCAGGACCACAATAATTATATCCGGGTAAGTGTAGTTCAAAAGGTAAATTATTTATAAGACAATTCAGCAGACTGCTGTCTACCATAACTAGAATTGTACTAATTTATTTGGTGAATATACTTATATTAATATACTATATTTGACTTATTAACCCAGCTATTTTCATTCGAGGGTAAACCCAACCATTTTACAAATATCTGTTTTCCTTTTGTTTTTAAAACCTTTTCTATTAAATATATATTAGGGTGTTTTGTTTTCAATAATTCTTGCTCATAAAATGATCCCAAAATAGCTTGATTTCTAGCATCTTCTATCAAATATGTTGGTGGAGACGTTTTTTGGACTTTGACAATCCTGAAGATTTCTGCAGACCAATTAGGTGTATAACCTTTTTCAAATATTCCTTTATACTTGCTTATTCGTACAAAATCATTAACTTTAAACTTGTTCTTTTTCAGCTTTTGCTTTGGCTTACAAGCTTTAACATATCTTTCAAGCAACATCCTAGTGTTATTTTTATTTACTTCTATGGGTTTTAGTCCAATGGTTCTATGAAAGGTGTTGTTGTATTCGTGAATTATATCATTTAATGTACAATCACTCCATTTGTAATTGCCTTTTAAACTAAACAATTTATACATTTTCGATTTTAAAGTTCTAATTACTCTTTCTGCAATAGAAGCTTTTTTCACGGAGTATGTCGAATAATGTCTGATATTGTGTTTAACAAAAATATTTTTTAATTCATTATTATAAAACTCTGTACCAAGATCAGTTTGTAAATTCTTAGGAACACGTCCTTTACTAAATAAAGTAATGAAAGCCTTACATATGTAATTTTTTGTTTTCCGTTTTAAGGGATATGCCCATACATATTTCGAAAAAGTATCAATTACTACTAAAATATATTTATAACCATGATTTTCTTTAGAAAATTTTTGCATATCAATAAGATCAGCTTGCCACAAATCATCTATATCTCTCATAATAACTCTTCGTCTTAGAAAATTAACTCTCACATTCTTATGTATTTCGTTTACTACATCGACTTTGCTCATTTTTTTGGTTTATTTATATGTTTTTCAAAATTATTTAATCTTATTATAGATTCGTTCAACTTTTTATCTAATAACTGAATGGTATTGTGGCTATTTTCTAAAGATTTATATAATAATTCTTTATCTGTACTATATTTTTCATCAATCTTTTTATAAATACCTTCTATTGATTTATCAACATACTCTTTGTTCGCGCTATCTGTACCATAGACTGGTAATTTTATATTTTTTATGATTTTGTTTTGAGCATCCAAATTATTATCACTCAAACGTTTCAGGGCACATGAAGCTGGTATTAAATTATCTATTATTCTTTTACTTTTATGTACATGATGACCAAATTTATCAACGTTCATTTTAACCGTTTCTATACTCAATACTAAAGCTTATTTTACTATGCTGCGAGTTTTATTCTTTAATAATACCAGCTTCTTTTAATTCTTCAATGATGGACAAGATTTCATTGTCATGGTTGGTGTTACCAGCATCTTTTGAAGCAATTAATAATTGAAGTCTTTCTATCAACTCATTAGGATCATCCCAGTACACTAAATCAGTATTAGATCTATATGACTTAAACTTTGTCAAGTTTCCCCCTAGCTTCTCTATAGTACCTGGGTATTTAAATAACGGTTTTATTATTTCGCGATACTTTGCACTTTTGTCACCTTTGATTTGACTATCAGGGTGGTAATCTCGTCTATGTGCATTTGTAACACAGAGCATATTTTTATATTGAACTTTATCATTTTCTGAAACCAATCCTAAATCAGGTTTCTTAGATAACAACAATTCCTTTAATCCTGGCGTTAATTCATAACATTTGCTATTGATAGTGATAAAAAATTTGCGTCCATCATTGCAAGTATCAGTTTTAGATAAAATCACTTTAGAGTTACCCATAAATAGATTTTTATCTTGACTTCTTACCCCGCATGGAATATTAATATCATCATATACATCATATAGATCATCTTTTAATAATGAATCAAATAAAATATTACGATCTTCTTCATATGATGCAGAGGTTTCAAACGAATCATTTGCATCCGCATCCTTTTCCTCATTAAATGTATTTTCCGAGCTTAAATCTTCAAATTGTTCACTTGACGAAGTTGTGTTATGCAATAAATTCACTTTTCCTGTATTTTTATTACGATATATTTTTTTATTAGAATCGTAGCTATTTTCAACCAGCGCTTTTATTGGAATAGTTATAGGTTTCAGTAACCTCGTCATAGTTAAATCAGTTTGATTTTCTTCGTTTTTCATGTTTTTTATTTTTGTTTGAATAGAGTTTACTGATTGAATCAATTGTTGTTTAATGTCTTGTTCCATCTTGATTACGACTTACTACACATCCACCAATTACATTAAATGAAGAGACACTAATGTTACTAATATTAAGTTGATTTTATATAAGTAATTAAATAAAATAATATTTAAGTAATTATTATAAAGTTATCAAATTTCTCTCTGTACCGCCCATTATTGAGTGAACTGTCTTTATCGATAACTAAAAAACTATGTGGTGCTTTCCATACTGAAGAACAAATATTTTTAAAACACAACCAGGTCATATCATTATTGACATGTTCAGTATAAATGTGTTTCAAATTTATATCATCTTGCTTAAAAATTATTAAAAAATTTACGTTGTCTCTAATTAATTGTTTTGGTACTTTTGAGTATGTTTGAGATAAGTAAAATGAATCAACCTTATTATGTCTCCCCATAGCAAAATAGTTCCTAATATTTGATTGCTTTTCACATACAACATCATCGAAAATCATTATAGAGTCAGGATGCGCTTTATTCGGATGGATAATTTCCTCGTTTTCTTTAAATATGAATAATTTAACTTCAGGTATTCTTTTAAAAACATTTTTCAGGAACATGTACTTTGGTTGAAAAGCAGTCTTAGAAAATAAATAGACATTACGAAACTTTAAACCATTTTTGTGTAATAATAAACTGATCATAACGTTTGTTTTACCACAATTAGACGGGCCACAAATTATACATCTTATAGTAGAAGGTAATAGTTTACTGTGCCTGCTATGGAGTGGTTTCGAATCAGCACTGTAATCAATAATGTCTAAGCTTGATGATTGCTTTATAACCTTCATAACGATAATGAGCAAGTTTTTAATATTATAGCTGTTTAAATAGAAATCACATCTTATATTTGTGCTAGAATATACCTTTTTGGCTAGAAGTAAAAGTAAAAACGAGACAATAGCAGCTATCTCTCATAAATTAAATGGTATTTTACTGTATCCACTGTCATTTAGGTACCTTTATTGTATATTCTAATTACTCATGTTATCCATAAAGCAGCGAGTAGGTTACATACCTAGAATGAAATGAAATAAAAAATCAGTTTATTGTTGGAAACATTTTTATTTAATTGATATATTCAATAATATAATTTTAGCTTAACTATAGGTTAATACAAGAATAAACATTTATATATCTAAATTTAAATTAATTAACTAAAACTTATAAATTAAATTAATAATCATCCTTAAAATATGATATAATATTATCTTATCTCTTATATTGCATATGCTCATAGACTCTATTTTAAATGGCGTATACTTATTAATATTAATCTAGATTATAGTTTTAAAATAACCCCATGGTAATGTTGTTATCTGGTCAGGTAAAATTCGCCTTTTATCATCGCTATTATTTAATACTAATTTATTAATTCTCTGAGAATAAAGCACGTGCTTCATTGATTTTATGATATTCATTTTACACTTTACTTTCGCATTATTAATTAATGCAGTTTCATAGTCAATAGGTCTGAGCTTTTTTGTTATATGTTTAGATACACCTTTAGCTTTTTTAATCTCTTTTTTCACACTTTCGATACAATATAACTTAGCACGCAAACCAATAAATTGTTTTATTATATCACCTCCCATTTCATCCTTAAAAAGACCAGGTATTTTTACGTTCAATAAAGGAATGTTGTAAATATTATTAGTTTCAAAATTACTTGTATCATAGAAATTAATATTTTGCCTAAGGTCATTGTAAAAATCATCAGTTCTGATAAAATAAAGTAAGCTATCTGTATCTGTATAGCAAAGCTGTGCTTTATTGTTATATTTATGTTTAATCACATTGTAATGAAACTGATAAAGATGCTGCTTTGCATATTCAAGCACTGAAAATCCAATGTAAATTGGTCGATCTAGCAATATTTTTTCTTTCGCTAATTGGATGGCTACAAAGTTTTCTGAAAATATGGAGATACTTTTAAAATTTGGTTTACAAATCAGGTTTTCAGCTCCTACTAGCCTGTTCGTTTTATTACATGTATCCCTCCAAGATGTCACTAATCTAATATCCACATGTTTCCTTCTATTTTCAATAGTCTTACCAAAAATAGCGTTATTTAAAAGTTTGAAAAAATCTTTCTCGAATTCCGAATTAGATTCCTGGCGTAATTGTGTATTAAGGTCTATATACTTTTTTAAGAAATTATCTTGTCGAAACTGAATAACCCGGTGAATTTTATTTAATATTAAACCATTCATTAGACATTGTTTTAAATGTATGTAATGGATTACATATTTAAATTTGTCATATAAATTTGCAATGAGTTTTGCAGTCTTTCCACCAGGAGGAATATGTTTTTCCGCGGCAAAAGGCAAATCACTGTGAGATTTATGTAAATAACAGGGGTAAGTCATATCAACTTCTAATATATAACCAAAATCGGCATTATCTGATACACTCATGATATTCAGTTCTTTAATTTCACTTTGTGATAAAAATCTGAATTCAGACATGGGTAATTTTCGCATCATTGCATGACCGTACAAATTGTTACAATCTAAATAAATAAGATAAGTAGAAGGTTTTGAACTGTCATATTCTGCCATATATTTATTGTTTGCTTCAGCATGCCTTAACGAACACTGAGCTAGCCCACCGCGTATACCCTTTTCAATCAATTCATACATTTCCAAGTCATGAATCAAATCCAAAGATACGCCTGTATATAAAAGCATAGCATCCCAGCTTAACCCCGGAGATGTTATATAATACGCAGGGTCAAGTCCGTAATACTGAAGGCTACTATGCCTGAACTTTTCAAAAACATCACACAATAATAAAACATCACATTTCAGATACATGTCTGTGTATTCTCCTAGATTTTTAATATGAAAAGTATTCCAAATGTTTTGAGCACGTTTATACTCTTCATCAGTTATGTGGGACTCGGTTAAAGTATTATAAAACTTACTTTTCTGAGGTAAGCACTTTTCATCAAATTTTATCCAAGAATCGATGTAATCATATGGGTAAATACCTTTTTGTCTAAGAAGTTTTAATTGCTCTTTTGATTTAAACTCTTGTGATAGGTGTTTTAAATCCTCATTTATAAGATTTCTACTTAAATTATCTAAACTGCTACTTAAAAACTGAAATGAATCTAAAAATTTAATTTGAATAGAAGATGATGGATTTTTTACATCTTTTAAGTACTTGGTTATTGTTAAATATTTTTCTTTCGTTTTCGGTATGATCTTTAGATCACCGGGATGTTTGGCTAATTCAGCTATAAACAAGTGGCAATCATAATTTGAAAGATTATGAAAAAATACTGGTATGAATGGACAAACACGATATAATAAATTACATTGAGAATGTGCAGCTCCTCTGAATTTACCAGTGATGTGATCATGATCGGCGACTTTATCAAGTATCAGTGACTGTTTACAAATATGACAACAACTAGCTGAATTAAATAGTTTTTTTTCCTTCTCTGTTAAGGGGGTCATTGGTTTTTTATCATTAATTATATTTGAAATATATTTCACGTCTCTTATTAAGATGTCAATAAATACTTTAACACAGTCTTCACCTCTGTAAGAAACATATTTATTTAAACTTGAGTCATGGGAACAACAAACATAGTATCCAAAACATGATGGTTGATGTTGTTTAAACTGACTTGTATTTTTAGAGGTTTTAGCACTATGATTTAATAATAAACTTTCAAAATCAGCATATATTACAAAATTTATTTTCTGTTGCCTCTCATAGTTTTTGAAAGTAATTTTTATGTTCTCGCTAGGTAAAACAGTTAGAACTTTTGAGCAAACATGTGAATCATATTTTTCTTTTGTAATAAAGAACTGTAAACAGTTTTCACAAAAGTGCGGTTTACCGTGATGTCTACTTATCTGTCTCCGTGTTAATTTTACTAAGTCTTTTATTAAACAGTAGTGTCCTTTAGAACCTTCCTGAAAATATAGTAGATTTACATGATTTATCTTTCTTTGATTTGTTAAGTATAACGGTCCTGTAATCTGATTTTTATTATCTAAACCGTATATAGTCACACTTAAATTAGCGTTATTTTTTTCAAATAATTTTATATCATTCGGTGATGGAGGGAAATTCATTCCTTTCACCTTTAAAACTGATGAGTAATACGGATACGAACTAGTTCGGTTCACATTTTTATTACAAGGGAATAATGCAGCTACAATTGACCAGGCAAAGCAATGATCATCATTATTTTTTATATTTAAACAGCTCTTAGAGCTTCTAATCGCTTGTGGCAATTCTAAATAACTACTACCACCTCTAAGTGGGGAGTATCTATTGATGTTAACTTCTAAATGACTTACAGAAATAAATGACCAACCAGATTCACAGTGCTGAAATTCAGTCATTTTTTGAGAAAATATTTCTCTACTCTTTGAATAAAGATCTTTTAAGTCAGCATTTTGAAAAACAGCAACAAATTTTGTGTTGAAAGATTTTAATTGTTTTTCTTCAGAAGTTGGTAACATAAAATAAGCAAATAATTCAAAATTTATTTTGAGCGCCCTATGCTTGATTAAGGACAAGTTGATTAATTCTGTTATAGTACTTTCATTTGAACTAATAAACTGTTCAAGACCATCACATGACAGTTCTGTCGGATTTATTCGGTAAGAAGTTATTCTTTCTTTGAAAGCAGTGGCAATTATGTTTACATTATTGAATTGACTTGATAATAAGCAATTTTTTTTATGTAAGTTTGTTCTAAAGTGACATTTTAAACCACTTTTCTTAAGAGAAATGTTACATTTCGAACATAAAAATAAACCATTATCAATCTTAGTAATATGTTCTGTCATATTGGGGATAGGGTGATTGCCTGAAAGAAAAAACATAAAGATACTGTTAATTGTATTTTATTTTTATTTGTAATGAGAGTAAGTTATAAGGATTATATTTATTTAAACGAGTAAGTAAATAGTTAACATTTGGTCAAATAAGATGTAGAAGTATATAATTATTAAGTAAATGGAAAAATAATATAACTTAGGTATGTAATATTATGTACCTCTATATATGAATAAAAATGATAATATATTTTAATTATTCTGATTGTATGAGCTAACATAAGTGACAGGAGAATCCTTAAAATCTTTTTTAATCTCCTGTAAAAACTTAATTAAATACTTCCAAGCATCTGAATCGTCATTTGATTTTGCTTTTACAGTCACAATGGAATGACGCCACCTATTCATCGGACTAACATTTTCAATTTCGCTACACATATAAAGTTTTAAGTCAATAAAATGGGTACCCTGCAAATCGGGATGGGTTTGTTTGGATATACCATTAGCCACACGCCGACTAAAATACGAGATCAAGTCACTTTTTTTACCATTGCTCAATAAGTCCTCATCGATATCCGAATCTATGCCCATAATGTCCTTAGCAGTGGTTTTCAATGAAGTACTCGGTCGAGATTCAAGTTGCGTTGCAGTCTTCACTTGGTTTTCTTTTTTCTCCTTAGTAGATCCATTCCGTTTCTTTGAAGATTTTTCTGTATTTTCTTTCTTAGACCTGTAATTTAAAAATAATTTGGTATGAAAAATATTTTCTTCTAGTGATTATCATTCTCGGAATACTTTATAATACGAACGTAAACAATTTAAAATATATTTGCTTTTACTAATAATTATGTATATTACTGAAAATAAACCATTTAAAATTATTTTTATTTATAAAACATTAAATTATCTATAATAATAAACAAATTTAATACAGTATGTTTTGTAATATCATACTTTTAAAATGAATTTGTTTTAATAATTCTCTTTATATTTTTTTATATCACTGAAAGTGGACAATTAAAAAAACATGATAAACAAAACTAATAAACTAAGAACATTTGTATTCGAAAAATATTTTCGATTGAAAAAAGTTATTTTAAAACGAATAGTATGAAAAGTAGTATATTCTAATAATAAACTATTTCTTTGAGCATAGTCAAAATTCACTACCATCAATGTAAAACTCCTTGATTATTTAGCATCAATTTTCATTTAAAATACCTGTAATTAAATTTATGTTACTATTTAAATAAGTTGAGCATTCAATTACTCACCGTTTTTTAGCGGGGGAAGCAGGTTTTCTTTCTTTTTCTGTTTTCCTTTTCTTTGATTTCCTAGCAGAAGATGAGGATGGTGGGTCGGGCACTCGCACCGGCGACGCCTCCCGGCTGCTGGCGCTGCTCTCGCTACTGCTGCTGCTGCTGCTGCTCGAGGAGCTCTCTTCGGGGCTCAGAATGATGTCAGCTCGACTTGCGCTTGCCCTAAAATAAAGAATGAATAACATTAGTTTTCATAATTGTATGCTTATTGTATAACTGGTTCGATAAAATTCAAGTAATTAAAGTAACCTTATTAATGAATACTTACATTTTCAATAATTACTGGAGTAATAAAACACAAGTTTTCTTTTTATTGACTGATCTGATAAACCAGGTAGCCGGTGACGAAAAAAAAATGAATCACTCCCACCATTTCACTCCTATAAGTACACTTTGCATTGTACATGTGTTTAGCTTCTGTTGAACGAGAGTACGACGTCACATTGCCCGTAAAAAGAGATGATGGACTGTTGTAGTGTGCAGTACCACACGTGCTTTTGAGTCAGCATTTTATCCGAATTCGTCGGCACACGATACTTTGACAATACTAGTAACTAAACCAGGGTTTACTTGCTATTTATTTTCAAATTATGACAAGTAAAAGAATAAGAACAAACAGATTTAAGAGCTTTATTTTATACAGAGTGTTAAAAAAGGATAGTAGGTACTTAAGTAGAAAAGAGGTGACTAACCCCTTTTCTGCTTAAGTACTCTAGTTTTTTTTATTTTTATCGTAGAACAAGTGGTTCAGAAAGAACACCCGGTGTCATCCGCTCTGGGTTACTATACCACTTTTGCAACATCCTGTATGTTGGATATTCTAAAAGCAAAAAAAAATAATAATAATATATATTTAAACTCATAATTTTGTTCGTAAAGAGAGGACGTGTCAACACAACATCATGTCTGTAAGTTTATTTTTTGTTTCGTTGGATCTATATTGTATATTTTTTTATGTTTATTAGTATATAAATTGATAACATGTTTTATTTTTTCATGTTTCAGGATTCGGGTTCGATGTTCAATTTCATTGCACCAGATCATGTCCTTGCAAAACAAGGTGGTGAAAACTCCAACCTAAGAAGGAGGAAATTAGAAAGTATTATTTATTCACACATCAAAATGCCTATGGAAGGACATAAAGTAATCAAGCTAGAAATATATGATGCTGAAAGATTAAAAGGTGAAGGTATATGCAAGTGCAATGCTGATATTTGTTGCCAGCATATTGTGAAAAACCTTTTCAAGGATGAAATTTACAAGCATGCTCAAGATTTGATTTCTAAAATTACTGACAATTTAGCAGCTGAAAATAGAACCGGATATTTCTAAAACTATATTTTTATGTACAAATAATTGAAAATGTTTACGTGTTTAAACAATGGTTTAGAAAATAAAGTTTTCTACGCAACTGATTTAATTCTTTAATTTTACACCTATTATGTATTTATTCACATCACAGCAATTAATAAAAATGAATAGATCAACTCTCGTTATGCATGAGCAAATTATAATAATAATTTAATAGTTGTAGGTATTGATTGATCAACCAACCGAGCTAGTTCAATGGGTAGAACAATGGTTATCGTGCAAACGACTAGTGTTCAAATCCTGGGTCAGGCCTACACCAATTTGTCTTTTCTGAAGACATATTGGTGGTTAATTTATCATGGTTGATAACGGTGAGGGAAAACATCGTGAGGAAACCCACATGGCTGAGTTGTACATAGTCATGTAACAGTGTATTAGTGCAAAACGGCGATAGGCCTGCCCCTATCACATGAGTACACTATCCATGCAAAACGTGGGTACTCTGAACACCAGGTGATAAAGTCATGTGATATTCAGAAGTATTAGTACCTCTGCCAACCCCTTCGGGATATTCGGCGTGAACGTTTATGTTTATGTTATGTTATGTATGTATTGATTGAATTAAATACTGATTAGTGTATCGGTTCATCAGTTATGGTTAACATTTAGTATAGTGTCCGTATATTGATATTAATATGAATTTAAATTAGTCCTTTGAATAGATCAACTCTTTAAAGATAAGAAGTAATAACAAGTACGTAGGTATTGATTGAATTAGATAGCAATTAAAATACTAGCCTAGCCTAGGTTCGATTAATGTTAAAGTTTATAATTTACGTTTCTATATTAATATGATTTATAATAAAAGTATGAAATTGGGCATCCTGGATCGCGATCTTTCAAACATAATTGAAGTTTTAGTTTTCAGTTATAGTGAATAGATCGACTCGTGGCGCGCGCAAGAGGCGCTCGTAGAGCGCCTCTCATGCGCGCTTATAGTTGATCTATTCACTATAACTGAAAACTAAAACTTCAATTATGTTTGAAAGACCGTGAGCCAGGATGCCCAATTTCATACTACTTGTGGTTGCCTGTGGTTTTCGCTTGCGGGTGTGTGTGTGGTGCATTGTCTGCTTTTCGATTTCTTGTAAGTGGGAGGGCGGGCGGTGCACAGTGCATGTTGCATGAAGACTGCAGGTATTATTTAGCGGAATTAAGCGAAGAAATTTATTAATATTAGTATTGCTATGGATTTCCGCAAAGTAACGCCTGATTCAATCCAATATAGACAGTGTCACAGGTGTTTTATTCGGACGAAAGTAAATTAAATTTTATGCAACTTGTACCAATAATAAACGTCGAAACTTATGTTATTATTCTGCGATTATCCTCACATATACATACATAAACTAACGGCTATACATTCAAGAACGGGAGCCAAAACTTCAGAGCTAATACTTCCTCAGCCACATTTGGAAGTTGTTAGAGGACCAAATGATAGAAATAAAGCAATGTTAGTGATGGGTCTCAAACCGCATCGCCCAAAAAGAACTTCAAAACCCCTGTACACTTAGTCGCCTCTTACGACACCCCTGGGTAGAAAGGAGTAGTGACATTTTATTAAGTTGACACTGCACGGCATTTATCATAACTGTGACTCTTAATTTATAGTCTGTCAAATGCACCCGGAAAAGTGGGCTAAAACAGAAACAAAATGGGTGCCTACAGATAGACATCGACGTAAGGGAAGGCCTAGAAGGAGATGGAGGGGTGACTTGGACAAGTTCGATTCAGGGTGGTTCAGTACAGCTTCAAACAGGGATGTATGGGCTTAAAATTGTGAGGCCTTTGCCCAGCAGTGGTAAGCAAACTAGGCTACAAAAAAAAACAACTGGTACCATATTGTGAAAGGTGCGGTGTGGAAGATTTATTTATTTATTTTATTTACATAAAAATTATCTTTACAGACATTGAGTTTCTAATTACATTGTACATTCTTAGTTTCTTAATTTCTACTTTCCTTATTATCTACAAGTATAACTTTAAACTTCATAACATAAATAGCGTAATGCTGTTTTTGTGAAGTCAGTCAGTGAACAGTGGATAATACCGATTTCCTTATCAATCTGGTTCAACGGCGGGCTGATTATGTATCTTTAGCGACCGCGATTGTGTCGCAAGTTGCAATATTGTCGCTGTCAAAAGTGTCAGATCGCATACAAATTTATGACATTGACAGCGACAATCGTGCAACTTGCGACACAATCGTCACTCGCAAAAGATACATAATCAGGGGGCGGGGCTATTTGGCGTTTTTAAAGATTTGTCCGAGACGACGGTACTATGAGAAGCCAGGCACGCCGTTGTCGTAACGTAGTATTTGGAACCTCGATGCTCAATATAGTAAGTATAGTGGGATTAAAAATAATTCCTCTTAGAATTTTAAATAAACACACCATAAGAGTGAGATCTCTTCTAACCTCCAACTTGACATACCCCACCATACCCAAAATGAACAGAGTAGGGTACATCAACGGATAGTACGGATACACACCCTACAATTCAAAATACAAAAATCTTATAAATGTATATTGAATTTTCTCCACCATGAGACAATATCAAGACGCACGGCAGTGCGTCAAGCCAAGCCAAGGCGGCGAGCGCGCACCGTATGTGTATATTACACGAACCATTTGGAGCGACTTTTTACACCATCACAACTCAAAATCTAATCAACATAAACCAACCAAATTTGGCTCATTTGTTGATATCAAGGATACAAACTAGTAGCCTAATTCCCATAAATACATAACAAAGGGTTATTAAGATATAAACGTCCAAAAATCGCGATTTTTTCAGTGACTCACTGACATATAGATCAAAAAGCTAACCCACTTCCAGATATCCCAGGAAGTTGAAATTCGGCATCCAGGTCGGTGATCAAATATTAACAAAGGAAAAAATCTGAAAACGGAGAATTTTTAAGATTTTCCAATATTTCCCTCACAAGAACTAGTCTAGTAAAGGAGAGAATCTTAACATTTTTTCAATCATTTAATCTTCTAAATGTATTTAATGAGCCAACCCGAATTACCTCGACCTCTGCAACATGTTTAGATAATATTTATTGCAATTGTGACTACTCTGGTCACTTCCTTTTTGATAGCATTACCTCAGACCACAAGGGACAATTCATAAATTTAGAATTAACCATTGAAAAAAAAAAGTCAATTGTATGTAGACAGATAACTGAAAAAAAACTTAGCTTATTTGAAAATAATATTAGGTCTAGCATAGCCCCCCAATGAGAAGCAGTGAAACATTAGAGAATTGTCTTTCTTTCATCAATGAGCTAAAAACAGAATTTAACAAAATCTTTAAAACTAAGGTAATACTATGTAATACAAAATGCTCTTTTGCTGAATGGGCCACCGCTGGAATTAGAATAAGTAGAGATCACTTGATAACATTTATAGAGAAAAGTCCTATAACTTCAACCAAGATTTTATTATTTATGTCAGAAATTATTCAAAAATTTTCAAAAAAGTTTGTGGTGAAGCTAAATCTAGATGCATAAAACATAAAATTAAGAATTCTTCTAACAAAAGTAAGACTGTCTGGAAAATAATTAACAGTGAAACTGGAAAACTAAAGTCCCCGCATGATCTCAATTTATTATTAGATAGTGAACTGATACAGTCAAGATCACAAATTGCTGACATTTTTGAAAATCATTTTATAAATACCCCCACTCAGACAACAGAGAAATTAAATTCATGTCCCCAAAAAGCTCTTGAGTTGTTGGAACAAAATGTTACCAAAACAACAGCACAGTTTTCTTTCAAGTATGTTGACAGTAATGATATAATTAAAAATTTTAAAACCATTAATCTTAAAAAAACCGAAGACATAACAGGAATGTCAGTTTTCGTCATAAACATAAACATAAACATAACATAACATAAACGTTCACGCCGAATGTCCCCGAAGGGGTTGGCAGAGGTACTAATACTTCTGAACATCACCTGACTTTGTCACCTGGTGTTCAGAGTACCCACGTTTTGCATGGACAGTGTACTCACGTGATAGGGGGCAGGCCTATCGCCGTCATAAACAGAATAATAAATATAATCGCTCCCCATTTAACGATACTTTTTAATAAATGTATAGATATAGGAGAATTTCCAGACTGTATGAAGTTAAGTAGGCTCATCCCACTACATAAATCAGGAGATAGTCAGGACTTTACCAACTATAGGCCTATTTCTATTTTACCAGTTCTCAGTAAGGTTTTCGAGAAAATCATGTCCAACCAAATGCTTTCATATTTCAATAAAAATAATATATTCCATGACGAGCAATATGGTTTTACTAAAGGTAGGTCTACTGTAGATGCAGGAGTGTCATTAATGAAACATATATTTAATTCATGGGAAAACTCCCGGGATGCGTTAGGTATATTTTGTGACCTCACAAAAGCTTTTGATTGTGTAAAAAAGGAAATAGCGTTGACTAAACTTAAATATTACGGTTTTGACGAGCAAGCACTGAAATTAATGGCATCATATCTTGATAAAAGAACTTTAAAGGTAGATATTAATGGAACCACGTCGAAAGGATCGGAAATAGAGATGGGTGTTCCTCAAGGTTCTATACTTGGCCCATTACTGTTTCTGATTTATATTAATGATTTACCATTTATGGTACAAAAGTATTCTGAGATAGTTATGTTTGCAGATGACACATCTTTAATATTTAATGTAGCGAGATCCTCTTCATCTCTTGACGACGTAAATAAAGCTATCTCACTGGTATTGCATTGGTTTACTGTAAATAACCTGGTTCTGAATGCCAAAAAAACTAAATGTATTAAATTTACTTTACCGAATGTTAGGCAAGTTGACGCCAATATTGTTATTGACAGTGAAAAAGTAGAATTAGTGAAAGAGACAAAATTCCTAGGGATAATAATCGATTCTAAGTTGCAATGGGGACCCCATATACTAACACTTTCTAAAAGGCTGAGCTCAGCAGCGTATGCCGTGCGTAAGATTAGAGAAATAGCAGACATAGAAACAGCTCGCATTGTTTATTTCAGTTATTTTCATAGTATTATGTCGTACGGTATTTTATTATGGGGTAAAGCGGCTGATGTTCATAAAGTTTTTGTCTTACAAAAGCGAGCTATCCGATCTATTTACATGTTAAGGTCGAGGTATTCGTTGCGCAAAAAATTTAAAGATATTGGCATTTTAACTGTCCCTTGCCAATACATATTTGAGGATTTAATGTATGCCAAAAATAATATAGGCCAATTTAGTAAAGTTAGTGATAGGCATACTGTTAACACTCGGAATAAGGAGAAACTTAACGTACCGAAGTGGAGACTTAATAAAGTAAGTAACTCCTTTATGGGACTATCCCTGAAAATTTTCAATAAACTCCCTTCTGAAATATTGGAATTGCCTGTGGCATCTTTTAAAAAGGCAATTAAAGCCATGCTTTTAAAGAAATCTTACTACAGTGTTCAAGATTTTTTAAACGACAAGGACCCAACGCGCACCTGACCATGTCCGTAAAGCTATAAATCTTCCCTCGTTATTCCTAGGAATAATTGTCTGGTGAGGATTTTTCTTCTCACGTTATGTGATTGGTTTTTGTGATGGACAATTTATTTTAATTATGTCAAACTAGCGTTTGGTTTGGTCGCATAGAAAATCTTTTGTAAAGTAAAAACATGTTTATAAATTGAAATTGTACAAACCATATTTTGAAAAAATGAAAAAATGTGAATGTAAAGAGTTTCTTTGTTGCTTCTTCTCTTTACGAACACCTTGCGAAGCAACGGATTAACGATTAATTTAAAACTTTGACGTTCAAAAAATGTTAGTATTTAACTTTATTTTGAAAAATAAACTTTTTGACTTTTTAACACGCTTTTATTAGGTCGACCTGTATGTATGTAACAATGTAATCAAATCTAAGAAAACTAATTTAACCATCTTCTAAAGGTCATAGCGTTATGAAAATTGGCAGTTGTATGTGATTTCGATGACAA
The DNA here is from genome assembly GCA_963576735.1 of Bedellia somnulentella. Classification (NCBI taxonomy): domain Eukaryota; kingdom Metazoa; phylum Arthropoda; class Insecta; order Lepidoptera; family Bedelliidae; genus Bedellia; species Bedellia somnulentella. The sequence goes on from OY755198.1 coordinate 3,118,176, forward strand.
TACAATAATATGGTACTGTCGAGCTGATCTGATGATGGAGCCGGAAGATAGGAACTGGAACTTCATAATGGATGATCGTATCATAGCCGTGTTTGGACTTGTTAAAATGGTCTTGTAATGAAGGTTGACCATGATCAGGTTTCAAGGTCTGATGATGAAGCCGAAAGATAGGCACTAGCATTCCATGATGAAATATCGTATCATAACCGTGTTTGGACTTGTTAGAAAGGTCTTGTAATGAACCTTGACCACAATTAGGTTTCAAGGTCTGAATACAATAATATGGTACTGTCGAGCTCATCTGATGATGGAGCCGGAAGATATTAACTGGAACTTAATGATGGATGATCGTATTATAGCCGTATTTGGACTTGTTAGAAAGGTCTTGTAATGAACTTTGACCACGAAATGAACTTTGACCACGATTAGGTTTCAAGGTCTGAATACAATAATATGGTACTATCAAACTGATCTGATGATGGAGCCGGAAGATTTGAACTGGAACTTCATTATGAATATTAGCATACGATGTTTCGTTACCAACCCATAACGTCCCACTGCTGGGCACGGGTCTCTAGGGCAAGGCTGTACGTACGGTAGACCACGCTGTGGTGTACTTAGGGTCCCGTACTTTTGCGGATGGACAGGCATATGTGGCGCTAAGTCGAGTAAAATCACTTAGTGGTCTCCAGATTGAAGAGTTAGATTGTTCTAAGCTGACAGGTAAGACACCATACAATACAGATGCACTGGCGGAGATGGAGAGGATGCGGGCTTATTCGTCTATTTGAAATAAATGATTAAAATATGCCATTAGCAAAGACTAAAAAGCATAAAATAAATTAATAGTTTAAAAAACACTAAAAACACGCTTTTATAAGTGCACTTAAAAGTCAAAAATAAATGCCGGGTCGTTCAAGTTGTCTCTATTTCTGGGCTGAAGTGTAAATTATGTGCTTTTAATTATAATATTTGATTGTAAAAGCGTGGGGCGCTGGAGCAGGAAAAACTTTCTTGTAAACAAATACACGAACAAGAACTCTACATTTTGCCACTGTTGAATAGTACTTTGAACAGACTGTTTAATATAGAGCCTCCAACTAGTGATGCTGCAACTCTAGTTAGAGTGCCGATCTCTGTAACCTGCTTCCCGAAACATCGCTTAACTTGATTTCTTAGCAAGGTAAACAAAAAATCTTTCCTTTTCCAGCGCCCCACGCTTTTACAATCAAATATTATAATTAAAAGCACATAATTTACACTTCAGCCCAGAAATAGAGACAACTTGAACGACCCGGCATTTATTTTTGACTTTTAAGTGCACTTATAAAAGCGTGTTTTTAGTGTTTTTTAAACTATTAATTTTTTTTTTTTTTTTAACATTTTGTATAGAAATCATAATAAATTCCATGATGTTTACGCCTGATCCGCGTGTATAGGCAATCCGCAGGCGCGGCGGCGCGGACATCGCTGGCGGGAGAACGCACTGCGCAACCAACCACCGTCGACTTAACATACATATTGTAAATGTAATAACTGTCTTATTTAAAAGTAAATGTTTTATTGGCAAGTCTTCGTCTTTATTATTCCTTGCCTTAACATTTGGCGACCGTGACAGGACAACCTGCCTCCACTTCAATGACGCCTTGGACGTGTGTCACGCCTCTATCCAGGAGCGGACGGTGTAAGCCGGGTTGCTGATGTAACCACATCAAAAGGGGTCTTACGTAGAGCAGTAAATAGGCTTTGTTTACTACCCCACGAGAATATTAAAAGCTAACTACATCAAGCTTTCAACGTCCCGGAGGATGTTTACGCCTGATCCGCCTGTATAGGCAATCCGCAGGCGCGGCGGCGCGGAGATCGCTGGCGGGAGAACGCACTACGCAACCAACCACCGTCGACTTAACATACATATTGTAAATGTAATAACTGTCTTATTTAAAAGTAAATGTTTTATTGGCAAGTCTTCGTCTTTATTATTCCTTGCCTTAACACATGATGAAATGTTGTTGACGCTAATATAAAACTCCGTTCTGAATAGGTTTAGGTATGCTATGCATACTTACTTGATCATTCATTAAACTTCGACGCTAAAGTTATTTGCAATTACAAAACTCAAACTATGAGTATAGGTACTAACTGTACTAGCACAGCCCGGTTGGTTGCGAACAATAGCAATACATTTCTTCAATATATACAAACTCAGATTCGATTCCTGTCGTACTAATTAATAGGTATCATAACACCTAGTACCTATATCATGTCAGCAGAACGGCGACCACTGTATGAGTCATACAGTATGAGTATGACACAACATCGGATAGCGTTTTCATAATACATAGATACCTACTAATCATTAAACCTACGGGAATTAAATAAAATGATTTGATTTTGTGTAATGTCAGCGCTCATAATCATATTTAATAACATAATACTATTTATGATTGTACTAATGATAATTACATACATGAAATAACATAAACTAACTTAAACTTAGTCGCTACCACGTCGCTACAAGCGTGGGGCCACAGGAGATCACAGGGCAAGACGCGCGGGGTGAGGGGCAGGGGCGGGGCATGACGGGATCTGCGAACGTACCAAAGCGAGCGCGAGCGACCCCACGTTATTCGGTTGTCTAGCGAAATCCCGCCTATAAGGTTGAGTTTTATGCTTCGTCGTCGTATGAGTTACAGCTGGTAACGGTGTTGTAAATTCTGCTTTTTTTCTTGCTGATTGTTTGTAGATTGGGTTGTTTGTAGGTTTGTTTCTTTTGCCAAATTCATTGATTTGTTTGATTAAAATAGTAGATAGATAGTAAGGTAGGTATAAAATCAAACGCAGAAAAAAAAAGCCAACTTATTTCTTAACAAAAAGAAATGATATCCCACCAAAAACATTTTAAATGTAAAAAATGTTAGCCAAGCAAATACAATACAAAAATTTATAATATGTTAACTAAAAGACTTCGCAGACAAAAGGATTGATATCTGAATGGTTGCCAAGCACTGCAGATAATCCTGAAATACAAAGTAGATAACAAGTTAAATTAAAGTTTTGATTTAATTTGGCTAGTTTTCACCACAAAATCAAATTAAAATGTACCTAGCAGATAAGTTGATTATCATGATAACTCGTATGTGGAAACGAGCCAAGTTAAATCAAAACTTTAATTTAACTTGTTATCTACTTTGTATTTCAGGATTATCTGCAGTGCTTGGCAACCATTCAGATATCAATCCTTTTGTCTGCGAAGTCTTTTAGTTAACATATTATAAATTTTTGTATTGTATTTGCTTGGCTAACATTTTTTACATTTAAAATGTTATTGGTGGGTTATGTTTCATGTGGAGCCCAGATGACTGCATTAAATTCTAACTTACTTCTGACTAAAGAATTATAAAGAGATTTTATAGCAACTATATTGGTAAAAAACCCTTAGCCGTACGCAGCACAAAGCCAAGTGTTCTGAATGCTTTCTTACAAATGTTCACAATGTGACTACGAAAAGTTAGGTCCGAGGGCGCTTTTAGTGTCACGCGGATTTGCTCACGCACGCGGGATTGGACCGCATGCGTAGCATCCGCAAAGAACAATTTAATATAGGTATCTATTGTAAAGCGTGATAAACGCACGCGGGACGCGGGGCGCTGTACCCCGGTGCGGGGTATCCGCATGCGTAAGCGCTGCCTACAACTACAACTTCAGTGCCCATTTTAGAGTCGAGCGGGGCGCACGCGCCGTATTGTACTACCGAAATGAAAATCGATACAGAACGAGTAATCATTGAAGTTCATCTGCGGCCCGTTTTGTGGGATAAACGCAATGAATTATACAAAAACAGGGACGCGAGGGAGGCTGCATGGAGAGATATTTTGAAGGAATTGGCACCTAACTACGAAAATTTGAGCGGAGAGGAAAGAAAAGAGGCGGGTATGTGTTTGGTTGATCATTTTTGAACACGTCTATACCGTTACGCAGCCCGTAGAAAACTGAAACTCATGCTGCGTATGATCCGCAGCGTGAAATTTTACGCATGCGGTCCAATCCCGCGTGCGTGAGCAAATCCGCGTGACACTAAAAGCGCCCTAAGGTGAGCATTAATTTATTTTCCCGAGACTTGCCTTGAATCGTCGGCAGTTTCAATTGGAAGCAGCAACTTCGGGTCATCGGCAAACATAAGACATATCGAGTGCTTAACTACCTTTGGGAGGTCATTCACCATGATAATAAACTCAAGCGGGGCCAAATTACTTTCCTGACTTATAACAGAATACGCAGGATACTCGCCAGACTTATATCCAGCGTAGTCCAAGTATTGGCAACGGTTACCTAAATACTCAGCAAAAAAATTCAAGGAAAGTGGTGTGAATCCCACTTTTGCTAGTTTTCCAAGAATGATATCTCCATCTACAGTATCGAATGCCTTTTTAAAATCAAAATACGATATAATCGAGGAACCACGTGACTCATAAAATTCAAAAGGTTTCTAGTGGTACTACGATAGGGTCTAAAACCATGCTGATTATTTGTTATTAGCCCAGCTATCTCCCCGTAAATTCGCTGTTGTAAAGCGTATTCGAATATTTTTGCGAATGCGGAAAGCACAGCTACAGGGCGATAATCCTGGACATTAGAACTTAATTTACTTTTTGGCACTGGAACCACTCGTGTAACTTTCCAAAAGCCCGGAAACGTCGCCCCCGATAGGCAAAGCGGATTTTCAGAACTGCACGACAGTCCTTAACAACGAACCCCGGTATCCCGGCGGTCCGGCCGACGTCTTGGCCGGCCAGCGCACGGTACACGTCGTCGCGGCTGAGCGCGGTGAGTAGCCCACCGCCGCCGCGTCCGCCGCCATCGCGTGCGGGACACTAAGGCCTGCCGGGCTCTCGGCATACACAGAACTGAAAAAACTTTGAAAACGCATGAGCGGTTTCCTCTTTCGATAGCACCAATCCATTCTCACTGATGACAGATTTATTAAAATTACCTCTTTACGAATTAATAAATTGCCAAAATAATTTCGTTTCCTTCGATAGTAAATATTGAATGCGATTTTCGTAATTTCGATTAGCAACCCGTAAATCTAACTTTAATTTAGCCCTAACCATTGAGAACTTATCGTAATCACATTGTGAACCTGTCCTTTTGAACAACCTATGTAGTTTAGCTTTTAGAGCAATGTCGCGTTTTATTTCAGGTGTATATCACTCGGGATATTGTAAAAGAGAGAAAAAAGCATGTTGAGATGGTTTGAGCACATAGAGAGGATAGATAATAGCAAATTGGTTAAAGAGATTTTAGAGCCAATGTGGACGGTTATGTTAGTATAGAATGACCTCGGAGGTCACCATTGGACAAATTGCAAGTGTGCTCAAAAAGGCAGGCGTCCGGAGTATGAAGAATAAAAGACCATGTAAAAAAATATTGATAAAACAAAGCTGGAGAGGTTTGCCGGGATCGTACGAACTGGCGATTAGTCTCTACTAGAGATGCAACGGAATTGACATAACGGAAGCAGAAACGGAAACAGATGTCAAAAGTAAATCTTAACGGAAGCGGAAACGGAAACAGAAGCGTTAACACTATGCAAAAAAAAAGATCAATTTTACATAATTCTTTTAATAAATTTGTACTTTAGTAGTAAAAATTAAACAGCGGCAAGTTATATTTAAATAAAGAGTAACTTGGCCGCTTTTTCACCTTTTAGTCTATTTCGATGTGCCGCCGTCGTATCCTCATCGCTCTCTCTCCGCTTCCGTTAAGAGTTCTGTTATAAAGTTTGCGGAACCAGAAGCAGAAACAGAAGTGCAAAATCATGCGGAACTTCTGCAGTTGCGGAAGCGGAAGCAGAGTTCTGTTGCAACACTAGTCTCTACGTACTCCAACTAATTACGTGAGTATATGTATATATGGTATATAATTGAAAGTTTGACTACCGGTTTATTCAAACTTTTTTTTTTCAGTACACTTGTAGGAACATGCATACATACACAAACTCAATGCCATGAATCCCAAAAAGGGGTAAGTACCGTTGATGATGGGTCTCCAACCGCAACGCCCAAAAACCACTTCAAAAAGCCTCATACCCTTAGTCGCCTCTTTCGACGTCCGTGGGTAAAAGGAAATCAGAAGTATTAGCACCTCAGTCAACCCTTTCGGGAATATGAGACGTGAACGTTTGAGTTTGAGAAATATATTCAAAAGCAGATAACTTTTTATTCATTACTAGTGGATCGGCCCAGCTTCGCACGGGTAGCGTAGTTTTAAATATATCTGAGGTTTCTTCAATCACTGCTCAAGCTTTATGCAATTTAGCGCCTTGCCTTGAACTTACACGAGTATCACTTCTGAATAGTAAACATATTTCATGTACAGAATTTACCTCTCTACAGATTTATACAGCGAAGAGTTTTCTGACTCGAGCATCTTAAATTTTTCATCAACAGATTTTATTTCATTTTTTCTATCGACTTTCAGACCATCGATAGTTCTGATAGATAGATAGGACTGTAGTTCATTTCGAATGACAGCCATTAACTTTTGCGTTAATGATGTCTCTATATTCGTTTGTTTTTGGTCTAGAAGTTGGCCTATGGGTTTATCTGAAATAGTGTAATTTTCAAAATAATTAATACATAAAAAGTGTCATATCTAGATCAAACTGAGAAAGTATAGTGAGGTTCTTAGCTTCACTGAAATAAAAAAAAACATCTTGTGATTTGACCACAGGTTTTTATTTTTATTTTAGCTTAGGCTAAGAAACTCACCATTTCACACACACTTTCTCAGTTTGATCTAGACAGTGACACTTTTCAATTGAAAATTACAGTACTTTAGATAAGCATTCCATAGGCAAAGTCTTAGCCCCATAGTCTTTTATCGATTAAAAATATAAAAAGGGTATGTTTTAAAAACGAGGTCTAGGCCAATTACATTAATAGTTCACAGAGTAGGTTGAGTGCCACATTTAACTGTGTTTACATTATTGCTGATATTGTGAGCCCCTTAGGTAGGAGTTTTTTTTACTGTGCTGCCCTTATCCATCGGCTTCCCGCGACCTTGACCAAGACGTCGGTCCACCTTGTGGGAGGCCTACCCACACTTCGTCGTCCAGTACATGGCCTCCACTCCAGAACCTTCGAGCCCCAACGGCCGTCGGTTCTGCGTGCGATATGCCCTGCCCATTGCCACTTCAGCTTTGCATTTCTTCGGGCTAGTCAGTGACCCTGGTTCTTCTGTGGATCTCCTCGTTGCGGATTCGATCGCGTAATGAAACTCCTAACATAGCCCTCTCCATTGCCCTAAGGGTGACTCGGAGCCTTCTAATGAGGTCCATTGTAAGAGGCCACATCTCTGTGCCGTAGATCATGACTGGCAACACACATTGGTCAAAAGATCTTTGTCTTGAGACTGTGCGGAATTTCGGACGCAAAGATATGGTGCAGCTTCCCAAACGCTGCCCAGCCGAGCTGGATTCGACGGTTGACCTTATTCTCGAAGTTGGCTCTACCTAATCAAATGGTTTGTCCCAGGTATATATATTGGTCAACATCTTTGAGCGTAGAGTCTCCAAGTTCAACGGGAGTGGGTATAACATGACTGTTCGACATGATTTTCGTCTTATCCATGTTCATCTTAAGATTCACTCTCAAACTCAAACTCAAACTTTTATTGCAAACCATAAGTGTACAAATAGTTGGTGTAATCAAGGTACAGTTATAAATATGGACCCTGTTGGGCACATGCAATTTCACAAGAGGGCTGTAGATACTAAAACTAAAAATTAAGGTAGTAAACATTACATGGCACAAAATTAAAATTTCTTCAATTAAAAACACTATAAATATGTGTATCAAATTTAAACAGCACAACAATAAAATTAATATTATTTTAGGTCAAAGTATTATTATTTTAGTTAACATTATTATTAAATTAGGTTTATTTTAGGTAATTAGGTTAATCTATAGTATCATCTATATTATCATTACATTAAGCTTTACCAATAAGTGGAAAAAACAAACAAATTAAATATTGATATTGTATTATTACAGAACTAGATAACCATAAAGAATGACTTAGAAATTTGGTACTAATATTGCTCAACCTTAACTAAGATATTCCTCCACTCTATAATAACATTTATCAATAAGAAAGTTTTTTAGTAAAATTAAAAATCTATTATATATTTCTTCCTTTTTTATATAATCTGGTAATTTATTATAGATCCTAATCGACATCATGTGAGCATTATTGGATTGTAAATGCAACCGTGTGCGTGGTAGGTCTAAGTTACCGCGGTGCCGCAGAGTGTATCTCTGCTGTATGTCCTGCCTCTTTATGTAGTGTTCTGGGTGGTTTCGGACTAATTTACAGATTTCCTGGATGTAAATACAGGGTAAAGTTAATATTCGGAACTTAATAAAATATTGTTTACAACTAACGGTGGGTTCTATATTTGCAATGATCCTTATAAGTTTTTTTTGACGGATTAGTAGGTCAGGCGCTTCAGTACTGTTTCTCCAAAGTATCACGCCGTAGCTGAGCCACGCGTGGGCGTACGCGTAGTAAGCTGAGAGTGCAGTTTGTATATCTGTGGTTTTTTTAACTTCCTTTAGTGCATATGTAAATTTAGCAAGTTTTTCGCGGAGTTTATTTACTTTCCAATTTAATGATTTATCTATTTCTATTCCTAATAATGGTGCTGTGTTTACAGATTCAATTTTTTTATTGTTATATAAAAAGTTTATATTTAGGGGGTTTTTTTGATGGGGATGGAATGATATAAGTTTAGTCTTATCCGGATTAATTTCTAAGTTATGGTCTGTTAACCAATTATTGGCGTTATTAAGGACAATTTCAAGTTTAGTATTTACTTCTTCTTGGGTTTTACTTGAGATAACCAAAGAGATATCGTCTGCGAATAATACACACGATTCATTAAGTACCTGTGGGAGGTCGTTTATATATAATAGAAAAAACAAGCAACCGATAACGCTGCCCTGGGGGATAGATGCGTTTAAAGGGGAATAATCAGATCGAACGTTAGTTATTTCCCGCGTTTTATTATTATAGTATTCTATTTGCACACACTGTTGCCTGTCAGTTAGAAATGATCTTAGCCAGTCGTGGGCTACTCCTCGGATGCCTACGCCGTGAAGCTTGTTAAGTAGGATACCAAACTGAACTCTATCATACGCTTTTTTCATATCCACTAGGATTCCTATTGCATATTTTTTATTATTTAGATAGTTTAATATTTCCTGAGTGTATTTATAAATAGCTAATATTGTTGATCGTTTTTTACGAAAACCATTTTGACAATCATTTAGAATTTTATAGAACTCTCTCAGACACTCTACTTGTTCAGACCACTAGTGTTCTAATCCCGGGTCGGGCCTGCACCAATTTGTCTTTTCTTAAGGAATACATTATCATGGTTGATAACGGTGAGGGAAAACATCGTAAGGAAACCCACATGGCTGTGTTGTACTCAGTCATGTGACAGTGTACTCATAAAAAACGACGATAGGCCTGCCCTAGCGCGTGAGTACACTGTTCAAGCAAAATGTGGGTATTCTGAATACCAGCCGAAAATGTCACGTGATGTTCAGAAGTATGAGTACCTATGCCAACCCCTTCGGGGAAATTCGGCGTGAACGTTTGAGTTTTGAGAGCTTTTTTTCATTGCAAGCGTCTCTGTGGTTGTGGTTAGTAGTATAGATATTTATTGTTTAAGAAGCAATTTGAGTGATGAAAGGATGTATGGGGCAGAAATGGGGTAGTGCTATTCTAAGCCGACACTACTCAGCTTTGATAGTTCGTGAGAATCAGCCTGGTTCAGCTTTTTTGGTACGGAACCTTAAAAATGCTATTTAGGCTTTCATGGGTCGGGTAAGGGTAGTACGAAATGTAATACGTCAAACGAAACACCATAGTCAAAAATAATCAATTAAGCAAACAAATATCTTTGACACCAACAGGACTCGAGCCTATGACCTCGGATATACGCCCCCGTCTCGCTCTGCCAACTGAGCTATGGTATCGAGGGACCACTCGCGCAAACATTTGTATTTGCTTGTTTCTTTACACCTTACTGTGGTTAGCGCCATCTATTGCCGAATCATTACAACTCTGCAAGCCACTCGTCCATCTTTTCAGATAGAATGCGAGTGTCGAAATTTTTTGTCTGTTTAATTGATTATTATATATGTAATAGGGTATTATATTTTAGTAAGTGCTGTGTAGTGGCTAAGAATATCACTACCCCATTTCTTCCGGTGGGTGTATGTAGGAGGCGACTAACGGTATTGGGGCTTTATAAGGGATTTTTGGGCGATGCGGTTGGAGACCCATCACCAATGTCCTTTATTTTACCATATTTTCTCCGAACAACTTCCAAAAGTGGCTGGTGAATAATTATCTAGCTCTGGCTACATCTTCATGGGATTTGTAGCCTTGAGTATATGTATGTATATGTATGATTAGTAATAATCCCCATATCAGATGCTCATGTAAAAAAACAAATTATGCATAAATATTATTTTTATTCTGAAGAATTCAAAATAGTAACGGAGTGTAAATATTAATTGCTCGGCGATTCCGCTATAGACGATTTGCGACATTAATTTTTTAATCACGTTATTAGTTGCTTCTACCAAGTTCAAGATCGCCGCCGTGAGCTCCTAAGATTACGGCCCCTTCATCGTTTGTGAGCGCCGAACATAATTCCGTCATAGCCAAAATCTGTAAAAAACACCGATTTAGAATAAAATTTGACTGTTTGTAATATTACCGTAATATTTTTTAACTATAACTAAATATATATATATATATATATTTATTCACCAGCCACTTTAGGAAGTTGTTCGGAGAAAAGATGGTGAAATGAAGGTTATTGGTGATGGGTCTCCAACCGCATCGCCCAAAAATACCTTAAAAGCCCCAATACCGTTAGTCGCCTCTTACGTACACCCACCGTAAGAAATGGGGTAGTTCTGTTCTGAGCTGACACTACAAGCTGTAATTAAACATATATACATATCCCACTTCATTAGTGCCTATTGGGTGGGCAGCGATTATCAATCGCCAAGTAAGATCCTAGCGAACCAATTTATTTATACGTTTATTACGGTGTAGCCGATTAAATTAATTATTTTCTCGATGCACCCTGAAGGATCGATACAACTTTAGAAGAAGAGATTGGATGAATAAAATTGGTGAAAGGTAATACTTTTTAGTATAGGTAGAGTGTATAAAGCCATAGTGGATGGCAATGTCAGTAGAAGACGACAGCGGAGGACATACATACATACATACATATTCTCACGGCTATAAATCCCTTGAAGGGGTAGCCAGAGCTAGGGAATGAGACATTCCTCGGAGGACATATTTGGATCAAATAGAGAATTTGCTAAGTGTAAGGAATTAAAGGGCATATCTAAAAAGATTGATGAAACGAAGCTAGAGAGGTTTGTCAGGATCGTACGCAGTGGCGATTGATTGTTTCTACCTAACCAATAGGAACTAAAAGCGTGAGTATATATGTTATGTTTGTTTTATTAAAACTTGTCTTATGAGATACTAACTCAATGATGTAGTAATTATTATATATATATTATATATACATACATATACTCACGGCTCTAAATCCCTAGAATGGGTAGCCAAAGCTAAGAAATCAGAAATTCCTCAGCCACTTTTGGAAATATGAGTAAGGAAAAGATGGTAAAATAAAGGTTGTTGGTGATGACTAGTGATGAGTGTCCAACCGCATGACCCAAAAATCCCTCAAAAGTCTTAAATAACATACAATAAATAACATCCAAGCCTAAGAAACAATAATTTATGCTCATCACATAAAAGTTTCGTGATAGTAGCTGAAACCAAATGCTTAATAGGACCCCCGCTAGGGTCGAAACTTTTCTTTCCTTGATATTATATTAATAGGACCTCTAAAGCAAATGTTATCTTTGTTTCGGATAGTTAGATGATTCAAGCCTTCAATATCGTTCCAAATCCGAGGGTGAAAAACTTTGATCATATATCAAAGATGCCGCACTCCATACAAATTCAACGCACAAAAGTGGACCGCGAGAATGACAAGACTGTTTAATATTTATTTTTCTTCAATTATCGACCTTACAACAACAGCCATCCATAAATCAATTTAAAGAGACAGAAGATCTACAAATCCCGTCGGACAAACCGATAGATACGAGGGCGGGTCAATAAGTCCGTGACTTTTTGAAATTCTGACCTCTTTACTGAAACAGCAATACTGCTCCTGTGAATCTGGGCATCTGTCAGTTGACTCCTGTCTAAATTTTAACTTGCTTCGTAAGTTACAGATCCACAATCTTATCTTGGCCGGTGACGACTACTGGTACTACTGTCGCCATTTTGAAATTTCGGCCTGTCATTGTCAGTTAGTTCTCAACTAAATAAAAGTTATAGGATGACCCACGTATATAATAAATTATTACTTTCATTAATATTTTTTGTAGTGGAAACTTTTTTTTAAAGACAATTATTTTTATGATGTATCTTTGCTTATTAATAAACGCTTTTATTTCCAGTATTCAATATAAAAATTTGTGAAAATTATTATTTATTTTGTTAAATTTTATCTAAGTAGGCTAATACCGTCCGAAAAGTTGTGCGCGCATGACTATAGCGGTGCGGGTTACGGGAAGTGGGGAAATGCTCCCGAATAATATTTCACTTCGTAAACACTGATGCGTGGGTTCTAATCCTAATGCGGGGATGTACCAATGTGTCATTTCTTAAGTCATCATAAGTGAGTAACTCCGTGAGTAACCCTATCATGCATTTGCCAACTATTCAATTAGCGACAAGCGAAGTCCACACAATGTTATCTACCTTGGAATGTAACAAAGGTCCTGGGCCTGACAAAATTAGCCCTATTTTTCTGAGACTGCTAGCTAAAGATTTGTATGTGCCACTATCTATATTATTTAATTTAAGTCTGACTGAAGGCAGGATTCCGGATATCTGGAAACTAGCCTATGTTACACCAATTCACAAGTCTGGTGCTAGGAGTTTGATTAATAATTATCGTCCAATATCTATATTATCTGCAATAGCTAAGGGGTTTGAAAAATTGGTTCATGCTAGATGTTACTCGTATATAGAGGGATCTTTAGACGTTAATCAACATGGGTTTGTTAAGGCCAAGTCAACAATTTCAAATCTTCTAGTATATTCCAACTATATATTTGAATCTCTTGATCGTAATATTCCTGTGGACTCTATTTATTATATATAGCAGCCGTGATAGCCCAGTGGGTAGAACACTCGGTTATCGTGCAAACGACTAGTGTTCGAATCCTGGGTCGGGCCTACACCAATTTGTCTTTTCTAAAGACATATGTGTGGTTAATTTATCATGGTTGTTAACGGTGAGGGAAAACATCGTGAGGAAACCCACATGGCTGAGTTGTACTTAGTCATGTGACAGTGTGTTCTTACAAAACGGCGATAGGCCTGCCCCCTATCACGTGAGTACACTGTCCATGCAAAACGTGGGTACTCTGAACACCAGGTGACAAAGTCACGTGATGTCCAGAAGTATTAGTACCTCTGCCAACCCCTTCGGGGATATGCGGCGTGAACGTTTATGTTATGTTATGTTACTCTATTTATACCGACTTTCGCAAAGCTTTTGATAAGGTTGACCACTTATTGCTGCTAAAAAAGCTTTCTTTTAACGGCATAAAGGGAAATTTACTTCGTTGGTTCTCCTCATACCTCTGCCGCAGATATCAGGCAGTCACACTAAACGGCTATATTTCGAACGTCTCTACCATAAGCTCTGGAGTCCCTCAGGGATCCATTCTAGGGCCTTTGCTTTTTGTGATCTTCCTGAACGATATAAGTGAATGTTTTCATCATACTAACTATCTTTTGTACGCCGATGACCTTAAGATCTATAAGCAAATAAGATGCATTGAGGACTGTATATTAGTGCAAGAAGATCTCGATAGATTTTATAATTATTGCTTAAATAATAAAATATCTCTAGCAACTGACAAATGCAAAGTCATCACATTTTCACGGAGATCTCAAAACATTCACAATACTTACACAATTGGTGTCTGTAACCTAGATAGAGTAACTTCTATTCGCGATCTGGGCGTAATATTTGACTCGAAGCTGTTGTTCAATGAACATGTAGAGTATATTATCAACAAAGCCTACCGTATGCTTGGATTTGTACTGAGAGTCTCAAAGCAATTTAGGAAAGCTGAAACATACATAACTCTTTTTCAATCTTTGGTACGTTCAAACTTAGAGTATGCGTCGGTCGTTTGGAATCCTCTATATGAAATTTACAAAAAACGGTTAGAGCTTATACAGAAAAAGTTCCTTCGCACCCTAAACTTCCGTATGCGGTGTCCTAGGCTGTCTTATAGAGATCTCTTAATTGAATACAAAATGATATCTTTGCACGACCGTCGTCGTATCCTGGCTGACTTAATAGTTCTGCAGGGTATATGTTCTTCCCAATTCAACTGCCCCGACTTACTGGCAAAACTTAGTTTACGTGTTCCGAGTCACGCTACAAGGAATAAACATGTATTCGCCCTAGGGGTCAGCAGGACCAATGTAGGTAAGAGGGCTCCTTTGTGCAGGATGTGCGATACATATAATATTTATTTCACGGATGTAGACTTATTCTGCTTTTCGAAGCAGCGCTGCAAGAAAATGTTCTTACTTATTTTAAAAAGTCTTTAATGTGTGTGTATGCTATTAATTATTACAATTATTGTTTAAATTTATCTTAAGAATGTTGTGTATTTACTTCTGTCTATTTATGTTCGTTGTGGTTGTTATCCTTTTTCATATTTTATTTCTGTTTTTCTGTATTGATAACTTTTTTGTATTGATTGTTTTTGTTATCTATCTGTGAGAAAAGTTGAGAAGATACCAAAATTTATTTACTTATGTTCTATATGTTGTTATTCTATATTCTTTTTGCTATTTCTGTTTTTTCTCCTTAATAAATAAATAAATAACTGTCTGACATATATATAAAAATACAAGGCAAATACGACGTGATAGCTTAATGGGTACAGCACCGGTTAACGTGCAAGTCACGTGATGTTCAGAAGTATTAGTACCTCAGCCAAACCCCTTCGGGGGTATTCGGCGTGAACGTGTATGTTATGTTATGTTATATGTTACAAGGCTGTTAACAGCAATAGAAAAGTACCCATAAATTCACTGACCCAGCAAAATGAATGACCCAAACGATATCTGATGTTCAGAATTATTTTTTCTGTGCCACCTTTTTAGGGGATCTATGTGTGAATATGAAATGTAAAAGACAGTACACGACAAGGTAAGCCTCTGATTTACAGGATTAAAAAAACGATATTAAGTAGTTACCCACTTATTAACTTTGACTGTCACAAATAACAAATCCTTGAGTATAAAATAATGAAACAGTGTGCAGAGAAGTACAATTGGCAGTGTTATCGCTAAAAGCGATCTCTTCCAGACAACATTTGGGAGGTAAGATCAGTAAATTTAGGATACACAGTCATTCGGGTAGACATACCAGACAAGGACAAAAATAAATAAATATAATTAGCTTACACGAAAACGAACTGGTTTACTTACAATAATAGTTATTTCATACATACATACATATACTCACGGCTGTAAATCCCCAGAAGGGGTAGCCCGAGCTAAGGAACTAGAAACTCCTCAGCCACTTTTGGAAAGTTGAGTGGGGTTAAGATGGTAAAATAAAGGTGATGGGTCTCCAACCGCATCGCCCAAAAATCTCTTAAAAGCTCCAATACCGTTAGTCGCCTCTTACGTACACCCACCGGCAGAAATGGGGTAGTGCTATTCTAAGCCGACACTACACAGCAACTAGTTATTAATTAAATAAATATTATATAAATTGTTTTATTAAGAAATTTCAATACATTAATAATTAGCCTGTATGATGTAAAATTATTTCCCTTATAATGGTTAATTTTTATTTACTGGCAATACTAATATTGATGACAGCGACGCCCTTACCGGCCAAGAAAAGATTGTGGATCTTTGAGGAGAAAATGGAAAAAGTGAATTTCGTGTGCTTATTAAGCATTATTTATTACGAAAAAAACCATTACCGAGACCAGGGCTGAGCTTGATAAATACTATGGGGACTCTACACCATCGATTTCAATGGTAAAAAAGTGGTTTACTGAATTTCGTTGTGGCCACAAGCATTGAAGATGCCGAACGTTCTGGACGCCCAGTTGAGGTCTCTACACCCGAAACAATCGAAAAAAATCATGATATGGTGTTGGCCGACCGAAGATTGAAAGTGCGAGAGATTGTGGAAGCCGTAGGGATCTCGCATGGCTCAGTAGTTTCAATTTTGAATGATTACTTGGGCATGAGAAAGCTTTCCGTAAGATGGGTGCCACGTTTGCTCACAGTCGACCACAAACGCAATCGTGTAAATCTTCACAGGAAGGTTTGGCGTTGTTTAATCGCAATGTGGAGGAGTTTTTGCGCCGTTTTGTATCCGTGGACGAAACATGGACCCATCACAACACACCAGAGAACAAACAACAGTCAAAACAGTGGGTTTCTAAGGGTGAATCGGCGCCAAAGAAGGCCAAGGTGGGTTTGTCAGCCAATAAAGTTATGGCGACTGTTTTTTGGGATGCACGCGGGATAATCCACATTGACTACCTACAAAAGGGAAGAACAATCAATGGGAAATATTATGCCAACTTATTGGACCGATTTAATGACGATTTGAAAAAAACACCGAACACATTTGGCCAAGAAAAAAGTTCTTTTCCACCAAGACAATGCAAGGATGCACACATGTGCACTTGCCATGGCAAACATCCATGAATTGGGCTATGAATTGCTCCCTCATCCGCCCTATTCTCCAGATTTGGCTCCGAGCGACTACTACTTGCTCCCAAACCTGAAGAAATGGCTAGGTGGAAAAAGATTTGACTCCAATGATGAAGTCATCTCGCAAACAAAGGCCTATTTTGAGGACCTCGGTAAATCATTGTTTTTTGGAAGGGATAAAAAAATTTGAGAAAGGTTGGACAAAGTGTATAGAGCTCAAGGGAGACTACGTTGAAAAATAAAAAAAAAAATTATCAAAAAATCTGTGTTTTATTCCAAAATTCACGGACCCGCCCTCGTATTAAACTAGTCAGAACTGTTTTCTCCCGTTTATTTTAAAATACATCGCACCTCTAGTTCAAGAGTGACGGAACTCAAAATTTTGGGTTTCGCCTTTTTTGATGCAGAACGACGTAAAATTCACGGCCCTATACAGTGGCGCTATCAGAAAGAGAAAAATTATACTTTAAACGGGCGAAATATATATCCGTCTCTCTCGCACTTGCCTCCCGCACCCCGCGATTTTACAGGAAGAAGGACGGAAATACTTTAGCGTCGATATTCAAAGGAAGCGGGACGGTTGTGCGCTGACGCTTTCCTAGATGTGTCGTTATTGCACGAAAATTCAGGTATGTTTCTTATTATTATTATTGTGTTATACTAACGTATTTAAGAATACGTCTTTCTATTGCTGATATTAATGAAATGATGTTGTTGTTACATTTATTGTGTCTCTATTTCACAATAAGTAACTATATTTTTTTTGATATTTCTAACTACTTCATTATTGCATTAAAATTGTTGCGATTTATGAATGTTTATTGTGTATTAAGCCATTATTCAATGACCAATGAGTTGGAAAAAAATATTTTAATGTCGTTATATCTAGTTCACAATTTAGGTTATCAAGGTAAAATCACTAATAATTAGTAAGAAACTGAATTATTTTATCAGCTTATTTATATATTTCAGAAAAATGTCGTCAAGATCCAAAAAAATACTTCAACTAATAAAAATAACATAAGACAACTTGATTAATGATGAAAACATCCCACCATTGAATAATATAAGTTTGGTATTTTACCCATTAGTTCTTCTTTTGTACTTTACATACATGCATACATATACTCACGGCTATAAGTCTCTGGAAGGGGTAGCCAGAGCTAAGGAACTAGAAGTTCCTCAGCCACTTTAAAAAGTTGAGAGTGGAAAAGATGCTAGATTTAAGGTTGTTGGTGATGGGTCTCCAGCCGCATCGCCCAAAAATCCCTTTAAAGCCCCAATACCGTTAGTCGCCTCTTACGTACACCCACCGGCAGAAATGGGGTAGTGGTATTCTAAGCCGACACTACACACCATAAATACTTTACATAATACTAATTAGAGAAAGTGCTTTATGCACCTTTGCACTTATGACACTGCTCTTTGGTTGCTTACTACTTTAGCTTCCAGTAATACAGTACATACTTATGTAATTATTGTGTTTGCAGGTGTCACCCGATAATATGGCACAGTCAGAAAAGGTAGTACCAGAAACCAAAAGTGGGCAATCACCTGCCATAATAAATAATAGTGTAAATACCAAATATTTTTTCAACATCGGGATTAATTAGATAAGGCTTATACCCAGTTGTGAAGGGAAAGTCCTTCCTCATTCTAACCATTGACAACATTTTACTGGATCTAACCGGCGTGGTTGCGTATCACTGCTCTTTCATGGCATAGTATGTAAATATACGTAATAGTTGGCTAAGTAAATGTAATATTTAATATTTTCAGGCGCCACCTGTAAACTCCGATTCTTCTCAACCTGAGAACACGGGCCGAGGTCGATCACAATCAAGTAGTAGTAGTTCCAGTAGCTCTAGCAGCTCTAGCTCATCTTCAAGTTCATCTTCGAGTAGCAGTAGCAGTATCAGTAGCAGAAGTAGTGACACGAACAATAATGAAGATACCAAAGCCACAGCCGTTTCGCCGTCAATTTTGAGGTCTTTCACCAACACCAACACCAACTTGTGGAAGAACAGCTACACAGGGGGATTACCACATCTCTCCAATTCATTCGGATGAGAGTGACGTCGATTTAAGTGACAATGAATCCACGTATAACATCAACAATGACAGATCACCATGAACCTCATCAATCATACCGGCGAGTTCTGATGATGATGATGCTGCTACTGCTGCTGCTGATGTAATAAGACCACGCAAACGAAAGGCAGACCCAGCAAAATGGAAACGTAATGTATGCAAGACGAAAAGAAACCGTGGCGAGGAGTATAAATCAGCTACTACCCAGAAACTTGTACCGGCATGGTAGATGAAGCCACCTTGCCAAGACAAGTGCCGGTTGAAATGTGTTGGGTATTTGTTAAAAAGATATTCGTGTCATTACAGTGTCAGTGTAGTACAAACCGTTGTTTCATTTGCACCGTTGTTCCCTACCCTTCTGAATACGTAACAGTGGCGACGAGGGAGCTCACATCAAAATGGCTACCTCTGTGTCTTTCGGTCTTTTATCAACATTTGACCACACTTGTCAGGATTGGGAGACTTATAAAAACCGCTTAAATCAGTGGTTAATAGCAAATAACGTCAACGGACAGTTAACATTGGAAAATGGAATTTTGATGCGAGGACATAAGGTGGTGATTCCATGTTCATTACGTGAGAAAGTTGTAAGTGAGTTGCATAAGTCTCATTTCGGGGTAGTGAAAATGAAGGCGGAGGCGCGGGGCCGCGTTTGGTTCCCGGGCGTGGACGCCGCGCTGGAGCGGGTGGCGGCCGAGTGTGCAGTCTGCGCGCAGCTCCGACCTTCGCCGCCGCGAGCTCCTTTAGTTCATTGGCCGCTAGCACGCTACCCTTTCCAACGGATTCATATTGATTTTTTAGGCCCATTTAATGAAAGAAATTATTTAGTAATTGTTGATGCGTTTTCAAAATGGGTAGAGTGTTTCAGTATGAACTCAACATCATCTGACTCAGCACTTACTAAATTAATTGAGGTCATTTCGCGCAACGGAATTCCACAGTCAATTGTTAGTGACAATGGCACGGCATTTGCTTCAGAAAGGTTCAGTAGTTTTTGTAAATTAAATGGTATTAATCATTTATTTTCACCTGTGTATCACCCCTCGAGTAATGGGCAGGCTGAAAGTTTTGTAAAAATTGTAAAAAAAGGATTAAAAACAATTATTTTAGATTCTAAAAACTCAAATAATTTGGATATTAAATTATGCAAATTTCTATTTGACTATAGAAACTCGACGCATAGTTTGACGGGCAAATCACCGTCAGAGCTACTTTTCGGTCGTAAATTAAGATGTCGGTTAGATCTGTTAAATCCGCTGTATGACCCACTCGTACCGTCGCAGTCGCATACCGTTACAAACACTCAAGTGATAACTGACAAACAATGTTCACAGAGTAGGTATTTTGGTGGTACTGTAAGACCCGACTTCACACCCGGCGAAAATGTAATGAGAGGTTTTCTTTTTGAGAAATAAAAAAACAACATAGTTTCCTAGAGCTCTGTAGATGGCGTTGATGTAACTACGTTACTTACCACACAATTTCGCCACACAATAATTTCGCCAATGTCAACGTTATAAACATGTGTCACAGCACCATACAGATCCACAATCTTTTCTTGGCCGGCGGCGACTACCTAACTACCTAGTCGCCGCCGGCCAAGAAAAGATTGTGGATCTGTAGAGTAACTTTTTGGCGAATAAAAACAACAAAAATAATGTTAAATATAAGTACCGTCTTTGTTTATTTACTTTTAAGCTATCTTGGCTTAAACTGATATTTATTTAGACTTTCAAATCAGAACGTTTTTATGTACGTTCCGTTTTACGATATCATTACATCCAAGTGTGAAAAACGGTGTTACGTTCCGTTCCTACCAGTAACATAGCTAGTCTGGCGCCATCTATCCTGAGAACAGGGAAGAAGAAAAAAAGAAAAAAAGGAAAACCTCCCATTATTAAAAAATTTGTTAACAAAAATAAATTTCAATGGCTAAAAGGGACAATCATTAGAGCAAAAGGCACCATCATGTACGAAGTGTTTATACCGGAAACAAACTGTTCTGTTGTGAGACATAAACACCAAATTTGGAAATCAGTGGAGCCGACAATATTTCCAAGTGAAGAGGCTTTTCCATCCTGGGATTTAGATGTAATACCAGACTTGAAAAGCACAACTCCGGGCGATCGCGTCGGGACGACGACGGAGTGTCAATCTGGAGAGGGAGAGGAGGTATCGCGGAGCAGCGAGGCTTCGGAACCGACGGAGTCACTGGTGCTGCTGGCACCGTCGGACCCAACGTCCACCGACACACTATCACGTCCACCCGATCCAATAACGAATACAGTCCGGAATGAGGATAATCTATCGGTTACAACAGAAAGATGTCTTCGAAATAAAAAAGTTGTAAATTATAAACCTTTTCTGTAATATTGTATTGTCTTGAAACTAGTAAGGGAGGGATTGTTGGGGATTTGTTAAAAAGATATTCGTGTCATTACAGTGTCAGTGTAGTACAAACCGTTGTTTCATTTGCACCGTTGTTCCCTACCCTTCTGAATACGTAACAAAATGTATCGAGAAATTTGATCATGCAAAGCGACTAGAACATTTCAAAGCCTACTGGGCTCTAGGCGACGTCAATTTACAGAGATCATACATTCCGTCTTGCATGACAAAAGTGGAGCCAAAGTACAAATATACCAATGCGGCCCACGAAAACCCAATCACGCTTTCCATATGAAAACAAACAATGGCAAATTGAGAGTGTGTATGACATTCTTTATGAACACCCTTTTAGCTTGTAATCCCTTTTTGCTATACAGAAATGATACCGATGTGATTATTCAGCTCAATTATAGTTTAAGGTTTTTAGAATATTTTAACAAGTTATTTTTTAATAGTGCCAAAGTTTATAAGTGAGTTTAAGTATAATTATTGTTACCTGGAAGTAAAGACTGATCGTTACTTAAATATTACTTTAAAAAATTTGTAAGATGTCCAGACATTACTTTACTAATAAAGAAAACTTTTTTTGGAAATTGTTGTGTTGTTTTATTGCACAACATTGACACATTAGAACACAATCTGGTTAATATTTAGTACTGTAATGACATTTTCTGAAATAGACCGAAAAATATTATCAGGCATTTATATAATAGTGACTTAAACCTTAGATAGCCACCAAACAATTATATATTTTTTTTGCAAGAGTGACGGATATTTTTTAAACGCAATTTTTATGCACAAATATAAATATTTTCTTATTTTTTTAATGTATACTAAATCTAGATATACCTGAGTATTTGTGTGACAATTTTAGTAAATATTAATAAAATAGTTTAGACACAATACGCAAATAGGTGAAAAATGACAAAGTCCGTTTTTGTTTTTTACGATTTCCCACAAAGTGAGTTTTTTGAGTTCCGTCACTCTTGAACTAGAGGTGCGACATACATACATATACTCACGGCTATAAATCCCTAGAAGGGGTAGCCAAGAATTAGAAATTCCTCAGCCACTTTTGGAAAGTTGAGTGGGAAAAAAACAATTAAATAAAGGTTTTTGGTGATGGGTCTCCCAATTCTCCCTTAAAAGCCTCAATAAAAGTCTCTTACGCACTCCCACCGGAAGAAATGCGGTAGCGCTATTCTAAGCCGGCCCTACACAGCCATTATTTTAAAATATCAGCAAATAAAAAAAAATATAATTACTTACTGCGATAATGAAAGCGAAAAATTTTATCTTATTTTAGTTGAAGCAAGTGCAGTAATGATATGTTATCGAATATGAAATAAAATTTGCTGGTTTGTCTTATATACGACTAGGCACAAAAACGTACGTAGTTATTTTTGAACAGAACACTTGTTTAATGTTTTTTGACATGAATTCCTCATGTGGGGATTATTACTCATAAATAAAAGATGTTATTAAAGGAAAGAAAAATTTCGACACTGGCGGGGTTCGAACCCGCGACCTTCGGGTGTACGCCCCCGTATACGACGGGGAGCAATACACCAATCAACATTACTGCCGATTGGCGAAGAAATGGATGTATCCTCTTTTTCAAAGAGTCCCTCAAAATATTTCTTCCATACTCGCCTTATGCTACTTTCATCCGTCGCCAATTCACCCTGTTCATCTCTCACAACATTCACTCTCGTGTTTTGGGAAACTCCCTTTTCTTTCCGGATATATTTCCAGAACAACTTTTGGTTATTCCGGAAATTATCGGAGAGTTTCCTCTCACACCATTCTATCAGATCACGCTTTTTCTTTTCTATTTTCTTCTTAACCTCATTCTTAACTCTCTTATATTCATCTTCACTATTCTTCACTACATCATCTGTTACTCTCGCATCCATTCGTTTACTAGCTTTAATCGCTAGCAAATCTAACCAAGCTTTCTTCTTATCTCCAACTGCCTCTTTCACATCTTGATCCCACCAACTTGTTGGTGGTCTATTTGTTCTTTTACTCAATCCACATACTTCCGTCGCACATTCAACCATTGACGATTTGAGCACATCCCATACTTCTTCTATTTCCAATTCATCCTTCATCTCCACGCAACTTAGTCTGTCGTCCAATTTCTTCATATATTCATCTCTAATATTTTCATCCTCTTCCAATTTCTCCACTTTTATTCTCGCAAATTCAGTTGTCGACACTTTGGTCCTGTGACGCCAACGCGTGCACAGTCCCCTCAATCGTGATATCACGAGAAAGTGGTCTGTACCAACGTTAATGCCCCTATGGACTCTAGTGTCAACAACCTTTGCTCTTAGCCTTTCATCCACTATCACAAAATCTATCATACTTCTCTCGCTTCCTCTCTGTCTAGTATACATATGGATATCTTTGTGTTCAAACAACGTGTTCGTAACACAAAGATTCCTCTCCAAACATACATCAATCACTTTCTCACCATTCTCGTTCACTCTTTTATCACCAAACTTTCCTAAAACTCTTTCACAACCGTTGCGTGACACACCAACCCAACCATTAAAATCTCCTAACATAACAATTTTCTCATTTTCATCACACCCATTCGCAACATCGTCTAACAGATTCCAAAACTCCTCCCTCTCGGATAGTGATCTGGACATGTCCGGAGCATACACGCAAATTATGCGCATCCGGACAAGCCCTACCTTCACCTTTATCCATAGGAGCCTTGGAGTCACACACGCATAATCTTTCATGCACTTAGCCATCCTTTCAGATATCAGAAGTCCCACGCCTTGGCAAGCTCTGTCACTCTCGGCAACTCCCGACCAGATAGCTGTAAATGGGCCAAGTTGTGAAACCTCTTTTTCCTTGCGCTTCGTTTCATTTACACACAGAAAATCTAGTTTTCTTTCTTCCATAATCAAACATACTTTATCTATTTTTTCATGCATCCCTCCGCACACATTCATCGTACCAAAGCGGGTCTCTTTAGCCCACTTGAAGCTAGGAGACAAATACTTACCAAAACTACTGAGTTTTCGATCACAGTGACGAGACAGTTAGTATCTAGCATATCAGGTTCATAAGTGTAACAATTGATTCCAGCCTTGACAGAAGTAACTACACCATCATTTTGGTTACGATTTGTTTTCATGATAAAATGATTGCAGCCAGTGAAAACTATTACTGTGGTTGATTTAGATAACCAACATTTAGTTACAGTAATTATATCCGGTTCTGAGTTCATTCTTGCTACAAGAGTCTGAAGCCCTGGAAGATTACAATTTACGCTTCTAATGTTTTGTGACAATATCTAGCTTATGTTGCATATGTACATGAGACTTAACTTCTTCAACGAGACAGGATATTGCGTTAGATACAGTTAGATTGTCTAAATCTTTTTTTACCTGAAATATATCGCTATCGACCATTTAAGTATGCGGATGAGTATAATATCAAACAGATTAATCTTTCTTGAGATTTGCATACAATTGGAATAATCGGGCAAGACTGGCAAGAGTAAAGATTCTTGGGGAGCAAGTATTTTCCGAACATTTGCAACGAAAACGACAGCGAACATAATTGAATCGATTGTATTGTATAAAAAATAAAATAAAAAACGTTTAGGAAATAATTTGCAAATATTATTAATTCGATTTTGTGTCAATAGTGTATATGTGAAGTGTTAAAAAGATTTGGCTCGAATTAGAGCTGTTTCGAGGCCAGAATCTGGAGCGTGGTTGCATGCCCTCCCATCTCCGCTGTTAGGTACGTTTCTGGACAACGATTCGTTGCGAATTGCTGTGGCTCTTAGGTTAGGGTGTGATGTTTGCGAGCGCCATCAATGTTTCTGAGGCGTGGAAGTGGACACAAGGGGATACCACGGGCTATGTTGCTCAAGGTGTGTTGGTTGATTTCCTCGTCATCATGCTTTGAATGACATAGTGGGGAGGGCCCTGGTGTCCGCTAACATTCCCTGCATCTTGGAGCCGCCTGGTTTAAGTCGAACTGACGGCAAACGTTCTGACGGCCTTACGCTGGTGCCTTGGGAACGCGGTCGGTGCCTACTATGGGACGCAACTTGTGTTTGCACTTTTGCTGCGTCGCATCTGCCGTTGACAGTTTTGCGTTCAGGGGCTGCTGCAGAATCCGCTGCGGGGCTCAAGCATCGGAAGTATGAACAGCTCAAAGGAAACTATCTGTTTATTCCACTGGCCTTTGAAACTTCTGGTGCTTGGGGTTCGGAAGCTATAGCGTTTGTGTCGGCGTTGGGTAGGAGACTGAGGGAGCGGGGGCACGACAAGCGAGCGGGTTTCTATTTGGCACAGCGGCTTTCAATTGCCATCCAGCGTGGGAATGCTGCGAGCATTATGGGTGCTTTCGAGTCGCGCACCGTTGGGCTTTTGTTTTTAATTTTAAGTGACGAGGCTATTAGCTTATTTTATTATATTAGTTGAGTTTAGATTTAAGTGACTTTTTTATTATATAATTTTTATTTCTATTAGTAGGTTAAGTTGACATGGTATTGTTTTATTTTGTGTGTGAGTGTATTAAATAAGCTTTCATTTAAGATTATTATGAATATTTTTCGAAATAAAATGATTTCTTACAAAAAAAATCGATTAGAATATTTACAAGAAAGTACCATAATGGAGACTTAAAAACTATTTTTAAACGGAATAAGCCTACCCGGGCGAAGCTACTATGCGGTCCACTAGTATTCTATACCTCTGTAATACATATATAGAATATTTCGGCTATATATCCCTGTAAGGGGAGCCAGAGATTCAGAATAAGAAATTCTTCACCTTCCAAGGTGAGTGGAAAAAATATTGTAAAATTAAGGTAAAATATGGCTATCCTTGTAACAAAATCAAAATACCTATCAGCCCATATGAGATGTAAGAATTTCAAATATAAGATTTTGTATATTAATTGTTTTTTACAACTTATAGGTAGTTTTAAGTTGAAGTGCAATAAATAAATCATTTTTATTTTTGTATAAAGTTGTCTTATTTTGCCGTGTCGTTCTCCCACGGGTGTCGTAAGAGGCGACTAAGGGTATGCGACCATTTTAAGTGGTTTTTGGGCGATACGGTTGGAGACCCATCACCAAGGATACTTTATTTCTACCATCTTGTCCCCTATCAACTTCCAAATGTGGCTGAAGAGTTTCAAGCTCTGAAGTTCTGGCTACCCCTTTTTGGGATTTTTGGCCGTGAGTACCTGTATGTATGTCTTCGAAGATTAGTTGGAAAAACATCTGGGTATGACATATATATCGGACTCTTACCAACTAAAACCCCACCTACCTAAAGACCCACTTTATTTTACTATATTTTCTTCACTCCTTCAAGTTTCAAAAGAGGTTGATTTCGAATTATGAACACTGCCTACCCTTTTTTGGCATTTATAGCCGTGAGAATAGGTATATTCTTATCTATACTCATGGCTTTGTAGATAGAGTATATTTCTTAAATAGAGTATTAAGTAAAACAAATAAAATTATGCTTTAAAACACATATATTTCTGGCAATCTTTGAGTACAAAACAACTTATGTTCACATGTATAAGTATATAGTATTTTCTAAGATTTTCACGATTGCACATTATAATTGAAACAACTATTGATTTTCGGATATTTTAATCGCGTGTTACTACATTATTTTTAAAGCCGACGTTTCTTAAAATTTTGTGAAGGTAGTTAGTATTAATAATTTTATAGTACTGTATAATGACAAATAACACCTCAGTCTTCCCGTGATCATGATAACTGAAAAGTTTGCGAAACGTCGGGCTTTAAAAATAATGTAATAACACGCGATTAAAATATCCGAAAATCAATAGTTGTTTCAATTATAAGTATATAGTTTACAATCGGACACAATGACATACATTTTAAAATATCTACAGAAATATTTCTGTTATCAGGATTCAAAGTACCTACATATTTTAGGTACCATTTTAAGTACAATTCAATTCATTAAAATCTTCGTCAAATAAATTGTCGTGTAGTGTCGGCTTAGAATAACACTACCCAATTTTTACTCGTGGGTGATCGTAAGAGGTGACTAAGGGTATAAGGGCTTCTGAAGTGATTTTTCGGCGATGTGGTTGGAGACCCGTCACCAACCACTTGGGTGGGCTATCACTGTTGCTACACATATTTTTAGCTCTAGTAAAATAGTTATCATCTGCTTCTTGCTTCAATACGGTTATATTGTGACCTGTTAGTTGTATGGCGGGACGACACGTGGGAACGAAGACTGGCTCCTGACTGGAATTATTTATATAAATTTAAATTTAAAATTCATTTATTGATGTAACCTTATTAATCAATTTATGAGAGAACGCTAGATTCCAATTAAAACGATTACACCAAAAATTTTGAAAAAATAAATGGAGTAATATTTACTCAATTTATTTCATCTATAAATTTAGGTAGTGTCGGCTTAGAATAGCACTACCCCATTTCTTCCGGTGGGTGTACGTAAGAGGCGACTAACCTTTATTTTACCATCTTTTCCCCATTTAACTTTCCAAAAGTGGCTGAGGAATTTTTAATTCCTTAGCTCTGGCTACCCCATCTAGGGATTTATAGCCGTGAGTATATGTATGTATGTATAAATTTTGGTTTATTTTGATTAAATATAAATAGATCTATAAAAAAAAGAATGGAATACTCTTTATACACAAAACATTTGACAGATATTATGTTAATAAGTAGAAATGAGAGGTCCCAGTTTCATTAAAAGATTTTTGCTCTTTTTTTAGATAACATATATGGAGCAAATATAATTATATTACATACATATACTCACGGCTATAAATCCCAGGAAGGGGTAGCCAGAGCTAAAAAATTAGAAATTCCTCAGCCACTTTTGGAAATTTGAGTGGGGAAATGATAGTAAAAATAAAGGTTGTTGGTGATGGGTCTCCAACCGCATCACCCAAAAATCCCTTAATAGCCCCAATACCGTTAGTCGCCTCTTACGTACACCCACCGGAAGAAATGGCGTAGTGCTATTCTAAACCGACACTACACGGCAAGAATTATATTAAATAATTTAATTATAATTAAGTTATACCCTTTGCTTCTGTGACGATGCGGTAACTACCCCTCGCATCGAGAGGTAGTAAGACTTTCTAATAGATAATTGTGTATTACACTACTTACTCACTTATACTCACACCCATAATTCCCATTGGGGTAGGCAGAGACTATCGAACGCCACTTAGTACGATCTTGACAAACCTCTCTTGCTTCCCTTACATTCATTACATTACACTAACAAAAATTATTTTCATAATTTATTGAATAATTTCTAAAAATCTCTTTCTACCCCATTTCGTATCGCAGCCGTATAAGATAATACATACCGGAAATGCTTTCCCACAATGATGACACAAATGTAGAGCATTGTCTTTATTATGAACCACTTGTTTGTGAAGATACAGGGATGCGTTGCTTTTGAAAACCTGCAAATAAAGGTAGCGTTATTTATTAACCGACTTCAAAAAAGGAGGTTCTCAGTTTTTGTTTGTATGTATGTCCGCGGTTATCTCGCGTTTGGCTAAAGCTATTTGAATGCGGTTTTTTTTAATTTTACTCAAAGACTAAAACATTTACGCCGTATATCCCGGAAGGGATTGGCAAAGGTACCAATACTTCTGAACATCACGTGACATTGTCACCCGGTGTTCAGAGTATCCACGTTTTGCATGGACAGTGTACTCACGTGATAGGGGGCAGGCCTATCGCTTGCCTAAAATTTTACTTATTTTTTACGAAAACTTTATTTCTTACATAAAATTTTTTTTATTGGTTGGTTTTATATATTCATTAATATTATTGATCAAAAATCTTCTCATTGCATAGGTGTATCCATACGTTTTGGACATACATACATATACTCACGGCTATAAATCCCTAGAAGGTAGGAAGGAAGAAGAAAAGATGGTGAAATAAAGGTTGTTGGTGATGGGTCTCCAACTGCATCGCCCTAAAATCCCTTGAAAAGCCCTAATACCGTTAGTCGCCTCTTACGTACACCCGCCGGAAGAAATGGGGTAGTGCTATTCTAAACCGACACTACACAGCTTCTACACAGTTTCGTTAGTCGTACAATAATTATTTTTTTGATACGGCTAAATATGCACAGCTTAGCCATGTGGGTTTCCTCACGATATTTCTTCGTGATTTGAACCCACACATCTCTGCATTATAGGCGGTGATCTACCCACTGATCTATCACGTTTGCATTAACTCGCATTACCTGTAAAAGCTATATTTTAATTTTCAATTAAAAAATAATATTACTGCTCTGCTGTGTAGTGTCGGCTTAGAGTAGCACTACTCACTTTATTCCAGTAACAGGCTAGTAACGGTATTGGGTCTTTTTAGGGAATTTTGGGTGATGCGATTGGAGACCCATCACCTTTATTTTTCTTTCTTTCCCGACTCAACTTCCAAAAGTGGCTATGGCATATGAAGTTCTGACTACACCGTGAGATTTATAGCCGTGGGTATATGTATGTATAAAACATATGTAAAGTGAATTCTATGAACAAATCAATAGTTGTACCATGCATTTAATTATTTTTTTTTTTATACATACATACATATACTCGCGGCTATATTTCCCTAGAAGGGGTAACCAGAGCTAAGGAATTAGAAATTCCTCAGCCACTTTTGGAAGTTGCGTGGGGAAAAGATGGTGATATAAATGATGGGGGTTGTTGGTGATGGGTCTCCAACCGCATCGCCCAAAAATCCCTCAATAGCCCCAATACCGTTAGTCGCCTCTTACGTACACCCACCGGAGAAATGGGGTAGTGCTATTCTAAGCCGACACTACACAGCAGTTTTTGTTTACATTAATGTAATTTATTTAGTTTATTAATTTTAGTTGATTTTGAATTCAATTGTTTTGTATTTTATGTAATAATATGAATATTACTTATCTGAAATAAACGTTTTATTATTATTATTAATATTATTATAGTTTTTTTCTAATGCTAGTCAATATGCACTAATAATATAACAAAACTTAAATAAAAAAAACCTTCTGACAAACATCACAAGCGTGGGTATACTTCTTCAGATGCTCCCAGTTGATGTGATCGCGCAACTTTGACTTCATCACGAACTTCTTGCCGCACTCGTCACACGTGTATCTGAATATAATCATCATCCGTTAGTGATATATACATACATACATATACTCACGGCTATAAATCCCTAGATGGGGTAGCCAGAGCCAAGGAATTATGAATTTCTCAGCCACTTTTGGAAAGTTGAGTGGGGAAAAGATGGTAAAATAA
This sequence comes from Bedellia somnulentella, assembly GCA_963576735.1. Lineage (NCBI taxonomy): Eukaryota > Metazoa > Arthropoda > Insecta > Lepidoptera > Bedelliidae > Bedellia > Bedellia somnulentella. Next base: position 3,148,881 of record OY755198.1, read on the forward strand.
AGGTTGTTGGTGATGGGTCTCCAACCTCATCGCCCAAAAATTTCGTAAAAGCCCCAATACCGTTAGTCGCCTCTTACGTACACCCACCGGAAGAAATGTGGTAGTGCCATTCCAAGCCGACACTACACAGCTATGTATATTCATAATATAGGTATACGCGTAAAACACAAGCTTATTTTATCTTATTCATTAGCCGACACTACACAGCAACATAGTGATAAATATATGGTATAAATTCAAAAAATATGCACGTGGTGTATCAGTCAGTAGAACTTATATTATCTTGCAGACGATGAGTGTAAAAATCCCGGGACGGGCCTACACCAATTTGTCTTTTCTTAAGTCATATGTGTGGTTAATTTATCATGGTTGTTAACGGTGAGCGAAAACATCGTTAACATCGTCATCATCAACTGTCAGTGATAGATATCGGGTATAAATTTTGTTGGGTAAAAACAGTGTTATGAGGTAACCACTCGGTGGTCAGCTGCCGAACTGTCTACTAACTGTTCGTCAATGACTCGTGTTGAGTCGAAACGCGTCGCATGTTTGTGGTTGCCTGTGGTTTTCGCTTGCGGGTGTGTGTGTGGTGCATTGTCTGCTTTTCGATTTCTTGTAAGTGGGAGGGCGGGCGGTGCACAGTGCATGTTGCATGAAGACTGCAGGTATTATTTAGCGGAATTAAGCGAATAAATTTATTAATATTAGTATTTAAATTGAGTCATTTTAACAACAACGCACTAGTGCGATAAGGGACAAAAAAACATTCATTGAGACAAAGAATTCGCTTATACATGTACATATTCAAAATTAAATGGCATAAAATCTATAAATTCCTGACTTTAGTCATTGATTTTTTTTGCATAGTTAACCGAATTACATTTCTTGTAATGTTTATTAATTCCGTGTAGTGCCGGCTTAGGATGTCTCTACCCCTTTCTACCCACGGGTGTCGTAAGAAGCAACTAAGGGTATTGGGGCTGTCAGCATGGCTGACGTCGTATAATGAGGTTGCTTATAATTATATACTGTTTACACGTTCTTAAAAATAATTTGAATAATTTGTCTATGATTGATTATATCTATCTTTGATTGTCACTTCTTAAAATACATTCGACTGAACAACACGCCCTCTTTGATTTCTCATCCCGCATCAGCCCCGTTCACGAAGAAACATTTGGTGACCCCGAAACTGGAAGACGAGACTCTCCAGGAGACACGCGAGGAGCTGGCAACGAGCGGCGCGGGAAATTCTGCGAGGCAAACGAGGCGGAGTACGAGTTCATTTGTTCGACACGGACGCCATTTCGAAAACGTGGCGGTCGACCGTTCCGAAAAAAAAGCTTTCAAAGAAAATCGAGACCAGGAAGGCTAAGGTATAGGTACCTATTACCAAGTAAGTGACTGGCATAATTTAGCATTTATTCGAGGCTGTTATTTAAAATTCCTTTTCATAGTTGTGTAGTTAATATATTTGTCATATCTTCTAAAACAAACTTATAACATGTCCGCTTCATCAGACAACGAGTCAGAAAGCACTGTTATAATGGATTTAAAATTTAATAGTCTAGTTCGAAAACGGGGAACAATCAAGGGAAAACTAACATTGTGTAAAAAATTCATATTAAATATAGAACCTATCTCTTTAACTGCCGACAAATTAATAGAGCTACAATTGCGTGTTAACCGGTTAGAGCAAATCTTCATGGAATTCGAAACCGTGCAAGATAAAATCGAAAACATTTGTTCAGATTACGAAAAAGAGCTGTTAGAGAGGGAGGCTTTCGAAAATTCTTATTATGACTGCGTTTCTGTAAGTAAGGGTTATCTGAAGCAGTCCGGTAGCCCGAGCGCACCGGCGACACCCAGTCGTGCTTCTCGAGAGGAGAAAACCCAAGAGTCAATAAAGTACCCGGACATCTCTTTGCCTAAATTTGACGGTAACATTACGAGCTGGATTCAATTTAGGGACACTTTCGATGCACTTATAAATCAATCAAATCTCAAACCAATAGTAAAATTTAAGTATTTAAAGAGTTGTCTATCCGATAGTGCACTGGAAGTTGTGGATTCATTAGAATATACGGAAGATAGCCATCATATGGCTTGGCAGTTGCTCTGTGAAAGGTTCAACAACCCCCGAGTACTAGTTTACAATCATTTGAGAGCTCTGTTAAATATTGGTACAGTTCCCACTACAGCTTTAAATTTAAGATCGTTAACAGATAATATATCGAAACATTTACGAACACTTCGATCATTAAATGTTCCAACCGATGGGTGGGATTTACTCATAATATTTTTTCTAACTACTAAACTTGAAAAACCAATGCAACGAAAGTGGGAAGAAAAAGTTAATTCACGCGAATTGCCTACATTGCAGGAATTTAAGGCGTTCATCCGAAATCAGGCCGATCTGCTGGAGGCGTTGAGTCATACTGTACCCGACCAGACCTCCACCGACGCCTGTGAATTTCCGCCGCGGAAGGCGCTTGTAACCACGTGCCCTCCGTCCCAAACCAATGGCAAGGTATCGTCCAAATTCACTATTCCTCATAATCAGTGTCCGAACTGTAGGGAGGCCCACTACATTAACCAATGTACCAAGTTTTTGTCCTTGAACGTACCGACGCGCATTCGATTTGTTAAGAGACTAGGTCTCTGTTTGAACTGCCTATCAGCTCACCACATATTACCGAACTGCCGAGCCAGTAGCTGCCGAACCTGCAAGGGTAAACATCACACACTTCTACACATCACGCAACCAAACGCCGTCGAACTTACACCACAAACTAGACTGTCGACATTACATGACACAACAACCGAACCGACTACTTCGACTCAATCTGTCAATTTAATTGCTAACCAACGACAAGCAAATATCATGATAGGCCAACACGATGAGAAAACATCCCAAACACCGAACCTAGGTCAATCGATTATTCTTTCCACAGCTCAAGTTAAGGTCTTAGACAACCACAACCAAGTACATGTATTACGAGCGCTTTTGGATTCGGGATCACAATCGAATTTCATTACCGAAAATGCTTACAATAAGTTAAATTTACCTACTGAATCTCTTAATATAGAAGTCCTAGGATTTAACGAAAATGTCACAAAAATTAACCGATTATGCCGATTAAATATACAATCAAGAAACGATTCATTCTCGACCAATTTATCCTGCTTTATTGTGCCCAGTATATGTAATTTACCTTCGCATATTACCCACGCAGTAAAATTAAAGATTCCCCAAAAGTTCAATTTAGCTGACGAGTCATTTTATCAAGGTGGGGAAATTGATATTATTTTAGGTGCTGAACAATTTTATCAACTCTTATGTATAGGTCAGCATCGCCTTGGAGATGGTCTGCCAATCCTACAAAGAACTCGTTTAGGCTGGGTCATCTCCGGGCCTCTATCTACTAATATAGCTGCACAGAGTTTGAGATGTAATGTCGTAAAACTTCACTCTATACTGGAAATGGATGGAGAACACTCAGTAACCAAATTACCACATGATGATGACCAAATTTGTGAGGAGATATTTATGAAAACTCATCAAAGAACGTCTGATGGTAACTTCATGGTAGAGCTTCCACTCCAATCACTTCCCAGTAATTTAGGAAAATCTAGGCACATTGCGTATACGAGTAAAAGGTTTCGAGCATTAGAAAACAAATTTCGAAGCAACGCTATTCTAAAAGAAAAATATATTAACTTTATGCGAGAATTCGAGCAAGCTGGTCATATGATGCAGTTCGACGGCTGCGACAGGCTTTGCAATTTTTTACCGCACCAGGCTGTTATGCGCGATTCACCAACTACTCCGGTTAGGGTAGTGTTTGACGCGTCTTGCAAGACAGACAGCGGATTATCTCTGAACGATATTCAATACAAGGGCGAGATAAAGCAGGATGAATTGACAAACATTCTTTTACGATTTCGCCAGTATACATACGTTATTAACGCGGACATTGAAAAAATGTATAGATGTATTTATTTAAAACCTAAACATTATAACTTGCAATGCATTTTTTGGAGGGAGAATGAGAACGAGGAATTAAAAAAATACACATTAAAAACACTAAGTTTTGGTCTCAAATCAGCTCCACATATTGCGACCCGATGTTTATTACAATTAGCCCTCGAAAATGAAAACAAATATTCGACCGAGTCGAGAACGATTAGAAACCAGTTTTATATGGATGACCTACTTTTTGGCGGCGATGACAAGCAACAGGTAGTTAAAACAGCTGTAAGGATAGACCGAATCCTGCGCTCGGCTAACTTCAACTTACGCAAATGGAAATCGAATTCTCCCGATATATTAAACGCCGTCACCAACTCTACTGTCACCAACAACTACATAGCACCAACCTCATTAGGTCAAGGTACTCACAAAGTTTTAGGTCTTGAATGGTGTAGCACAACCGATAATTTAAAATATAAATTTAATGACAAACCGATACCAGAAATTTTGACTAAACGAAAGATTTTATCCTCAGCTTCTTCCATTTTTGACCCCCTAGGTCTCTTAGGACCAATTTTAATTATTGCGAAATGTTTCATCCAGCGATTATGGAAATGTAAAATGGACTGGGATTAAATGCTACCATGGCAAACTACCGACGAATGGCGAGCGTTTTATACAAAATTGTTTACTTTAAATTATTTAGATATCCCAAGACACGCACTTATGAGTGACTACGTAACTTTAGAATTGCATGGTTTTTCTGATAGCTCACTCTCTGCTTATGGGGCGTGCATATACCTACGCACTACAAATGCGTATGGAAAAATAAAAACAAACCTACTGTGTTCGAAAACAAGGGTAGCGAAAACCGAAACAATACCGAAACTCGAATTGCAAGCGTGTTTCCTACTAACACAATTATATGAAAAAGTAAATAATGCATTGAAACAAAATTACAACCAAATATACTTTTGGTGTGATTCGAATGTAGCATTAGCATGGATAAAATCACAAAAAATTGAATCTCTAAATTGTTATGTACGAAATCGAGTAGACAAAATAAAAAGAATAACTAATACTAATGACTGGCATTGGATCGCTTCGAGTGAGAACCCTGCAGATCTCTTGTCTAGAGGGATGCACGCAGACAAGTTAGCACACTGCACACTGTGGTGGCAAGGACCGTATTGGTTAAGAAAACCCCACGATGAGTGGCCATCCAATCAGACTCCCGTGGAACAGGTATTACCTAACCTCGAACCGATCGGTGATATCGAAACTCGTTGTAACATTGTAACTTCTACTGTCAAACCAACAAAGTCTACAAATACTTTATTTCATAGTTGGTCGAAAATAAACCGCCTCATTCATTGTGTTGCATACATATTTCGATTTGTTCACAATTGCTTAAATGTGAATAATAAAGACAAAGGACCATTTTCCGTCGCAGAATTGAACTTTACACTGAATAAATTAATTCAACTTTCACAGATTGAGTATTACTCCACCGAATATAACTTACTCCAAAATAATAAACCAATTCAAAAATCATCGAATTTGATGAGTTTAAACCCGTTTATAGACAATCACCTGATAAGAGTAGGTGGTCGGTTAGGGTTATCACAATATCCACACGACAAAAAGCATCCTATAATTTTACCAAGCAAACACATACTCACCAAACTTCTCATGCGCAACGAACACGAGAAGCTACTGCACGCGGGACCCCAGCTGCTTCTGGCGGCAGTTCGAGAAAGATTTTGGCCGATTAACGGTAAAACCATTGCCAATAAAGTATTCAACGAATGTGTAACGTGCTTCAAGTCAAAACCTAAGACATTAACGCCTATTATGGGCAATTTACCGCCGACAAGAGTCACCCCGGCACCCGCCTTCCTACACACGGCGCTCGATTACGCTGGGCCGTATACGGTCAGGGACAGGAGGGGACGTGGGTACAAGACAAATAAATGCTATATTGCTATGTTTGTCTGTATGACAACAAAAGCAGTTCATATCGAACTAGTATCCGGGTTGCAAACTACAGCTTTTCTTTCCGCTTTTCGTCGTTTTGTATCGAGAAGAGGCGTACCTATTGAAATGCTCAGCGATAATGGTACAACCTTTCATGGAGCTTGTAACGAACTAGCAGAGCTCTACAAATTTTTAGCCGAAAATTCTGATGAAGTAGCAACTTTTTGTGCCACTTCTGGGATTCAATGGAAATTCCTACCTGCAAAAACACCACATATGGGTGGTTTGCATGAATCAGCCATACGCTGTTATAAGTATCATTTGAAGCGTATTTTAGGTCAAGCTTTGTTAACATATGAAAAATTTGTAACTATACTAACCCAAGTCGAAGGAATTTTAAATTCTCGCCCATTATGTCCGATTCCAAATTCAAATAACGACGAAATTTTATTTTTAACGCCAGGTCACTTCTTGATTGGTAGGAACCCTATATCGATGCCTGATTATAATTACCTGAACGAACCGATTAATCGACTCACTCACTACCAACAGCTACAGCAACTGCAACAAAATTTCTGGAGAAGATGGTCAAGGGATTACATAGGACTGTTGCAGGAGCGTACCAGGTGGAAGTGTGCCAAGGGACCTACTCTTCGAGAAGATGCAGTGGTGCTGGTGAAGGACGAGCAGCTGCCGCCCTGCCGCTGGAGGCTGGGCCGCGTCGTGCGCTGCTGTCCCGGCCGAGACGGCGTCACGAGGGTCGCCGAAATCCGGACTCAGAGAGGAATCATCAAACGTGCATTCAATAATATTTGCCCTCTACCAATCGATCAATCTTTGTAATAAAACTTGTTTGCGCGGAGCATGTCAGCATGGCTGACGTCGTATAATGAGGTTGCTTATAATTATATACTGTTTACACGATCTTAAAAATAATTTGAATAATTTGTCTATGATTGATTATATCTATCTTTGATTGTCACTTCTTAAAATACATTCGACTGAACAACACGCCCTCTTTGATTTCTCATCCCGCATCAGCCCCGTTCACGAAGAAACAGGGGCTTTTTATTGAATTTTTGGGCGATGCGGTTGGAGACCCATCACCAACACCTTTATTTTAACGGCCTTTTCTCCACTCAACTTCCAAAAGTGGCTGAGGAATTTATAATTCCTTGGCTCTGGCTCCCCTTCTAGGGAATTATAGCCGTGTGTATATGTATGTATGTTTAAATGTAAATATGTTAAATACAGTCGCATGACACACATGAGCAATTAGTCATTACAAAGCTCATTTGACATATGCCTATTTTATTTTATTAACGTTTCATTACTTTTTGAGTAATTACTTTTGCTGTGTAGTAACGGATTAGAATAGCACTACCCCATTTCTACCGGTGGGTGTACGTAAGAGGCGACTAACGGTATTGGGGCTTTTAAGGGATTTTTGGGCGATACGGTTGGAGACCCATCACCAACAACCTTTATTTTACCATCTTTTCCCCACTCAACTTTCCAAAATTGGCTGAGGAATTTCTAATTCCTTAGCTCTGGCTATTCCGTCTAGGGATTTATATCCGTTAGTATATGTATGTATGTACAAATATAAAGCATATTAACACTTATTTTCTACTGACTTTTTCAAATGAAACTACGCACTATATTTAAATAAAAACCAAAATATTACGACAACTCACTTGAAATCATTTTCACTGACATGTTTCTTACTGATCATCAAATGTTGTTTGTAAGTGGCGATCGACGAAAATGTTCGCTTGCAAGGCTCGCAGTGTAACTCGCCCTTTGCCCTGCAACAAATAAAGAATTAGTTTGAATTAATAAAACTATTATACGGATACTATCGCGTTTTCAACTTCATTTAGTCCTAACTTCAAACCTGCGACCATGGACACTGAAAAGTGCCTGAAACTTTTGGACTAAATTAAATTAAAAACACGATATTATCCGTATAATAGTTTCATTAAATCATGATTACTCGCGCAAACACAATACAATATCATTAGTTTGATGTTAGAATATGTGAAAATGAGATATCTCACGCTGACAAGCTATTTTTTATTCCAAATATTTAGTAAATGTATGGTAAATATATATAAAAGTTATAAGTAAACTCCAGATCATTATTTGGAAACAGTGACACGATGCCATTTTGAAGATTGAATGTTTATGGGTGGGTGAGATGTCATGTAATTTTATTTAAAAAACTAACCCTTGATATTGAGTTTAATTGCTGTTTCATCGACCACGATTGTTCTCTGACTGTGTAAGTTAAGCATTCTGAAGGTAATTCACTTTGTATTAAATTAGATTGATTTAAAAAGTTAGCAAAACGGGGGACTGATTACGTATCTTTAGCGACCGCGACTGTGTCGGGTCATCATGAATACGTAATCGTGCCGTGGTGGCGGGTCAAAAAATCCGTGACTTTTTGAATTTCTGACCTCTTTACTGAAAAAGCAACACTGCTCCTGTAAACAGGCATCTGTCAGTTGACTCCTGTCTAAATTTTAACTTGCTGCGTCAGTTAGTTTGTGTTTGACAGCTATTTTTATCAGAATACTCACAAATTTGAGGAGAAAATGGAAAAAAGTTAATTTCGTGTGCTTAATAGGCATTATTTCTTGCGATTTTTTTTTTACCGAAACCAAGGCTAAGCTTGATAAATACTATGGGGACTCTGCACGATCGATTTCAATGGTAAAAAAGTGGTTTACTGAATTTTGTAGTGGCCGTACAAGCGCTGAAGATGCCGAACGTCCTGGACGCCCAGTTGAGTCTCTAAGATTGAAAGTGCGAGAGATTGTGGAAGCCGTAGGGATCTCGCATAGATTAGTGGTTTCAATTTTGAATGATCACTTGGGCATGAGAAAGCTTTCCGCAAGATGGGTGCCGCGTTTGCTCACAGTCGACCACAATCGCAATCGTGTAACAACTTCACAGGAAGGTTTGGCGTTGTTTAATCGCAATGACGAGGAGTTTTTGCGCCGTTTTGTAACCGTGGACGAAACATGGATTCATCACAACACACCAGAGACCGAACAACAGTAGAAACAGTGGGTTTCTAAGGTTGAATCGGCGCCAAAGAAGGCCAAGGTGGGTTTGTCAGCCAATAAAGTTATGGCGACTGTTTTTTGGGATGCAAGCGGGATAATCCACATTGACTACCTACATAAGGGAAGAACAATCAATGGGGAATATTATTGATAGAAGAATGAAACGCAAGACTCCATGAAGTATTCATGAGCTGTTGTGTCAACTTAAAATGTCATTTATATAATACTTATACTTTTTGTCTCTGCGTCAAGTAATCTTTGTAATAAAATATCCTCTTTAACTTAAATTGATTTTCTCTCGATTTACCTCTGTAAATAAGTAGATAATAGTAGAATAAAATTCCTACATGGTAGCAGAGCGTGGTTCTAAATAAATTTCAGGTATTAAGTGCGTGATTGCAAAAATATCACAAGATAAAATTATTGTCCGCCATTCGGTACAACTTGATTGCAGAAATTTCAACAAACGGTACATTAAAGTTATTTGTTGAAATACAATCAAGACATGTCGTCAAATGCAAGTGCATTCAGCATCGAAAAATTAATTGGCCGTGACCTGGAAGTTTGCTGTTCAAACATATTTAGAGCATGAAGAGCTCTGGGAATGTGTTGAAGGAACCGACGTTGATGAGAAAAAAGATAAAAAGGCTAAGTCGAAGATAATCCTGCTAGTTGACCCGATAAATTATGTTCACATCGAGGAGTGCACCACTTCTAAGCAGGTATGGCTCAATTTGCAACAAGCTTTTAGCGACTCAGGTCTTACACGAAGGGTGGGCTTACTAAAATCTTTAATTACAACCACTTTAGATAGCAGTTCAAGTGTTGAAGACTATGTGAATAGAATTATGTCTACGGCTCACAAACTCCGCAACATAAACTTCAAAGTGGATGATGAATGGCTGGGTACATTGTTACTGGAGGGCTTCCGGAGTCTTATAAGCCTATGCTTATGGCATTAGAAAGCTCGGGCACTCCCATAACAGCAGACTTGGTCAAAACTAAGATTTTACAGGATGTAAATATTAAGCCAAATGAGAATTCTGCACTTATTGTACATAAATATGGAGAAAATTCAAGAGGAAAATCTAAAGGTCCCCGCTGTTTCAATTGTAATAAATATGGTCACTATGGAAACTTTTGTAGAAATAAGAACAAAAACAATGGTAATCTAAACACTAATAAGACTTTTGCAGCTGCTTTTTCAGCTGTTTCAGTTAACGATGAAAACAACTGGTATATTGATATTGATTCTGGAGCATCTGCACATATGTCTAGAAAAGGAGTGTGGCTGGAAAATGAGACGGCACCCAAGGTACCCCACGTGCGAGTGGCAGATGATAAGGTACTTAAAGTTGTTTCAACTGGGAACATTATCATTGGGGTGAAGGGTCCAAACAGTTCGCTAAATAACATACAGGTAAAAGATGTTCTATATGTACCAGACTTAGCTACAAACTTACTATCTGTGAGTAAAATTATTGAAAGTGGCTGTACTATCAAGTTTAATGAGAAAGGCTGTATCATAAGAAATTGTAAGGGTGAGATTGCAGCAACAGCTGATCGTGTGAATGGCACATATCGACTTAACACATATCTACACCAAGCCTTATCATCAGTGACTTCTACAGGTGACAGTATTTTTTTGTGGCACCTAAGAATGGGCCACATTAACTATAAAGACCTTGACAAGTTACAGATATGTGCCGAGGGTATGAATTTATCCACACAGAAAGAAAGCACAGTTTGCACTTCGTGTCTGGAAGGGAAACAGACCAGGCAACCTTTCAGCCATAGGGGCTCCCGGGCATCAGAACTGCTAGAGCTCGTCCACTCAGACATATGTGGGCCTATGGAAAACAAGTCCATTGGAGGTTCCAGGTATTTTCTCACCTTTATAGATGATTACTCCAGAAAAGTGTATGTGTATATGTTGACCCACAAAAGTGAAGCCTTAGAAAAGTTCAAGGAATTTAAAAATCAGGTGGAAAATGAGTTAAACAGAAAGATAAAGATTCTTCGGTCAGATAATGGTAAAGAATATGTTAACCACAGTTTCCATAATTTTCTGAGATCTGCAGGTATAATTCATCAAACTTCAAACCCATACACTCCACAGCAGAATGGGCTAGCAGAACGAATGAACCGTACACTTGTAGAAAAGGCGAAATGTATGATTTTTAATGCATGTTTACAGAAAGAATACTGGGCGGAAGCCATATCCACTGCTGCATACATTGTGAATCGCTCTCCTTGTCGGGGGTTATCGTCAGATGCCACTCCATATGAGATATGGACCGGATCAAAGCCCAACATCAATCACATGAAGGTATTTGGCTGCCGAGCTATGGTACATGTACCTAATGAAAGGAGGCAGAAATGGGACCCCAAATCACGTGAGTTAATTTTTGTTGGGTACAGTGATACTGCAAAAGGCTTCAGGTTCATAGACCCGAAAACTAAGCGAATCATAATGAGCAGAGATGTTGTATTTCTAGAAGATACTGTTCAAAATACGAAATATTCCATAGAAACAGACAACGTTCAAGATAAAAAATGTATTAATGAAAAATATCAGCCAAATACCACTTGTACACAAAAACCATCTGCAGTTGAAATTGTACTTACCCATGATGATAATAGAGTCTCATTGAATGATTCCGTTGCAGATACAACTATTGAAGTTTCTAGTTTATCAGATGAATATGAAGACACAGACTTTGTACCAAGCAGACCATTGTCACCATCAATAAATGTCACAGTGAGAACACGGAGTCAGTTAAGAGAACAAGCCAATTAATCAGATCCTGTGTCATACATATGTTCAAACAATGAATCCACAATGAGTGTGCTGGACTGTGATCCTCAGAGTACTAAAGAAGCATTGGAAAGCGAGCTAGCTCAGCAATGGAGAGATGCCATGGATGTAGAATATGAGTCACTGTTAGAGAATGATACGTGGATTCTCACTGACTTGCCTAATGGAAAGAGAGCCATACCCTGCAAGTGGGTGTACAAAACTAAAAGGAATGAAAATGGAGAGATTGTAAAACATAAAGCCAGACTAGTGATAAAAGGGTATAAGCAGCGAAAAGATATTGACTATCAAGAAGTATTTGCCCCAGTGGTCCGCTACACTTCCCTCAGATATCTAGTAGCTACAGCAGCCAAGTATGATCTCAGAATCCATCAAATGGATGCTATTTCAGCATTTTTGCAAGGAGATGCAGAGGAGGAACTTTACATGACTCAGCCACCGTTATATGAGAAGGACAGCAACAGTGTATGTCGCCTTAAAAAATCCATCTATGGTCTGAAACAAGCGAGCCGACAGTGGAATATAAAATTGAATACTGCACTTCATGATATTGGATTGTCACGCAGTAAAGTTGATCCTTGCATATATTATTGCATAAACGGAAACGACATACTGTTTATAACATTATATGTCGATGATTTATTGTTCTTTTACAGCAGAGAAGGAACTGTGAATACTGTAAAAGAAAAACTATCTCAAAAATTTAAAATGAAAGATCTAGGAGAAGCCAAATTTTGTATTGGTTTGAAAATTACAAGTAAAAAGGATGAAATTTCTTTAGATCAGTCGTTGTACATTGAGAAAATATTACAACGCTTTGGAATGGCAGAAAGCAAAGCAGTCAACACGCCTTGTGATGTCAGCATGAAGTTGATACCGGCCAAGAGTGATGATGAAATTTGCATTGATATACCATATCATGAAGCAGTTGGATGTCTTTTATATTTGTCCCAAGGTACGAGACCAGATATAACATATGCAGTGAATATGTTAAGCCGTTTCAACAGCAAGCCAACTAAAGAACACTGGATAGCATTAAAAAGAGTACTGAGATACCTAAAAGGAACATCAAACATGAAACTTACATACAAAAAGAATGAAGACAATGTTGTTGGTTATTGTGATGCAGACTGGGCATCAAATATTGAAGACCGACGTTCTTGCACCGGTCATATTTTTCTATTTCAGGGAGCTGCTATAAGTTGGGCTTCAAAAAGACAGTTGACGGTGGCTCTATCATCCACAGAGGCAGAATACATGTCTCTAACATCTGCAGTTCAAGAGGCACTATGGCTCGGCCAGTTACACCGTGACCTCTGGTCTGAACTAACGGACCAGCCACTTATAATGTATTGTGATAATCAAAGTACCATTAAGCTTTCAGGAAGTGATGTTTATCATGCCCGTAGTAAACATATTGATGTGAGGTATCACTTCATCCGAGAAAAGGTATCCAGTCGGCAAATAGAAGTCATCTACAAGAATACTGACGAGATGGTTGCTGACGTCCTTACAAAAGGACTTCACCGAACGAAACATTACTTTTGCTGTAAAGCCATGGGTTTGCGTTCAGGAGAGGATGATAGAAGAATGAAACGCAAGACTCCATGAAGTATTCATGAGCTGTTGTGTCAACTTAAAATGTCATTTATATAATACTTATACTTTTTGTCTCTGCGTCAAGTAATCTTTGTAATAAAATATCCTCTTTAACTTAAATTGATTTTCTCTCGATTTACCTCTGTAAATAAGTAGATAATAGTAGAATAAAATTCCTACAATTATGACAACTTATTGGACCAATTCAATGACGAATTGAAAAAACCGACCTCATTTGGCCAAGAAAAAAGATCTTTTCCACCAAGACAATGCAAGGGTGCACACATATGCAGTTGCCATGGCAAAAATCCATGAATTGGGCTATGAATTGCTCCCTCATCTGCCCTATTCTCCAGATTTGGCTCCGAGTGACTTCTTCTTGTTCCCAAACCTGAAGAAATGGCTAGGTGGCAAAAGATTTGACTCCAATGATGAAGTCATCTCTCAAACAAAGGTCTATTTTGAGGACCTCGACAAATCATTTTATTGGAAGGGATAAAAAAAATTGGAGAAGCATTGGACAAAGGATATAGAGCTCAAGGGAGACTACGTTGAAAAATAAAATTATTTTTTTATCAAAAAATCTGTGTTTTATTCCAAAAGTCACGGACTTATTGACCCGCCCTCGTATATTGTGGCTGTCAAAAGTATCAAATCAATATGTAAATAAGTATGTGTGTATGTATTTTAAGTATGTATGTAAACATACTTAGCCAAACGCGTCCTGGCATGTCGATGCAAGTTCCCCCGCCACTGTATGTATGAATGTGTGTATGTATGTAAACATACTTAGCTAAACGCGACCTGACATGTCGATGCAAGTTCCCCGCCACTGTATGTATGAATGTGTGTATGTATGTAAACATACTTAGCTAAACGCGACCTGACATGTCGATGCAAGTTCCCCGCCACTGTATGTATGAATGTGTGTATGTATGTAAACATACTTAGCTAAACGCGACCTGACATGTCGATGCAAGTTCCCCGCCACTGTATGTATGAATGTGTGTATGTATGTAAACATACTTAGCTAAACGCGACCTGACATGTCGATGCAAGTTCCCCCGCCACTGTATGTATGAATGTGTGTATGTATATAAACATACTTAGCTAAATGCGTCCTGACTTGTCGACGCAAGTTCCCCCGCCACTGTATGTATGAATGAGTGTATGTATGTAAACATACTTAGCTAAACGCGACCTGACATGTCGGTGCAAGTTCCCCGCCACTGTATGTATGAATGTGTGTATGTATGTAAACATACTTAGCTAAATGTGTCCTGACATGTCGATGCAAGTTCCGTCTCTGTATGTATGTAAGTATGTATGTATTCGCATACTTAGCCCAATGCGTCCTGACATGTCGACGCAAGTTCCCCCGCCATTGTATGTATGTAAGTGTGTGTATGTATTTATGTATGTAAGTATACTAGCTGACCTGAAATGTTTTTTTTATGACGCGTGAATATTTTATTGGTCAAATTTTTCCGGGATAAAAAGTATCCTTTGTTACAATTTGGGTCATTATCTTGCATTCTGCCAAATTTCATTCATATACATTATGTACTTGAGGCGCCTTTTTGCCTCAAACACACAAACCTCTAAATTTTCACATTTATAATATTAATAGGATACATACTTAGCTAGATGCGTCCTGACATGTCGATGCAAGTTCCCCCGCCACTGATACCGCAGTCCGCAGTGAGCACATACAAACTGGCCCAGTGATGTATTTGACAAGTCTTTAGCGGCGGGGGTAGCCGGGTTTCTATGGGGGAACAAATATTAATATTAGGCGTCGTCCTAATTGGCATAGACCTCGTTTTTAAAACATACCCTTTTTATATTTTAAATCGGTTAAAGATATTAAATTAAACAACTTTGCCTTTGGAATGCTCATCTAAAATATTGTGAAATCGTTCTCGGCGTGAAGAGTAGACCTTCCGTATCTTTGAACTCATCGCACGACGAGAACGCATCGCGCCATCGTACGATTGCTCCCAATTAGGACAACTTTTTATAGGTAAATGAATTAGCTTTAAAGTGAGTTTTAATGATTAATTTAAGAGTATGTTTATATGAGACTAGTTAACGCAAATTCGTCTGCGTGAGATAAGACAAATCTTCATCAGAACCTTTTATAAACACACATAATATACTTACTTATACTCACGCCCATTATTCCTATTGGGGTAGGCAGAGACTATCTCGTAACTTAACACTTCACATTTTGCACAAATTATTACTAAGTTGTTTTTGTGATTCAGTTAGATTTATTTGTTTTGAAAGAACTGCGCGAAAGTAATTATGGACTGAAAATAAGAGGGTTCATCATTAAATGCCTCTTATACGCTGACGATCAACAGTAAATGAGTTGCAGGAGATGGTGAATATTGCGTGTAAGTCTTTCTAAAGAAAGGGAATGAGAGTGAATGTGAGTGGACAAAACCAAAACAATGGTTTTTGAGAGAGAGGAAATTGTGGCATAATGTGAGATTATTATAAATGGCAAGAAAGTGGAAAAAATGAAAGAATTTGTATATCTGGGGGGTTAGTTTACCAGGGATGGAAAATGTGAGGAAGATAATGAAAGGAGAGTTAAAAAGGAAAATGCGGTGAATGGAGCCATTAACGGTCTGATGTAGAGCCAGTCGTTGTCAGAAAAGGCTCGAATGACTGTGCATAATGCTGTTCTGGCTACCACGCTAATGTATGGTAGTGAATGTTTGGCATAGCCGAAGAAACATGAAAGTAGAGTTAATGCAGTGGAAATGAGATCCCTCAGAAGTATATGCAATGTAAGGTTGTGTGATAGAGTGAGAAATAGTGTGATTCGTGAACGAGTAGGTTTGAACGTAGTATGCAAGATAGAAAAAGGAATGTTGAGGTGGTTTGGGCACATAGAGAGGATGGATGAAAATAAAGAAGCGAAAGAGATATATAGAGCCAATGTGGATGGAATTGTTAGTAGAGGACGGCCTCGTTAAATGTTTCTAGATCAGATTTTCTATCTGCTCTTTCGGCGGCAGAAAACTTATAGAGGCGGGGGTCCGAAGTGAGAAGAATAAAAGAGCATGTATGAGAAGAATAATGAATGTAAGGGAAGCAAGAGAGGTTTGTCAAGATCGTACTAAGTGGCGATTGATAGTCTCTGCCTACCCCAATGGGAATAATAGGCGTGAGTATTAGTAAATAAGTTAGGTTTATTTCTATTTAAACTTCTTTTTTCTCTCTCGTAATGAAGATTTGTATGATTGTAGTGTAGTTTAAATGTGTTCCTTAGATTCATGCGATACAGGCAATGCCTAGTGCGTGTATCACTCTAAATTCTAATGTAATGTTCTTTTTTGTAATAAATGGCTTTTGTATTTTTTGAATATTTTTTTTAGTTAAGACGTGGTTGAGTACCGTTTAGGACTGAAGAATACATAATAACATAACATAACATAAACGTTCACGCCGAATATCCCCGAAGGGGTTGGCAGAGGTACTAATACTTCTGAACATCACGTGACTTTGTCACCTGGTGTTCAGAGTACCCACGTTTTGCATGAACAGTGTACTCACGTGATAGGGGGCAGGCCTATCGCCGTTTTGTACGAATACACTGTCACATGACTAAGTACAACTCAGCCATGTGGGTTTCCTCACGATGTTTTCCCTCACCGTTAACAACCATGATAAATTAACCAAACATATGTCTTTAGAAAAGACAAATTGGTGTAGGCCCGACCCAGGATTTGAACACTAGTCGTTTGCACGATAACCGAGTGTTCTACCCACTGGGCTATCACGGTGGTGGTAAGTTTGTGGGAGTACTGTTAAAGCGTACACTACTGCGGTCTCACTCGCACATAGCAGCGTCTCACTCATATCCTACATCGCGGTATGTAAATGTTTTTCGAGCTTAGCATAAATACAAATTATAAGTTGGTACTGGCCAGTAAATCTTTGCTCTTTCCACAAGTTTATCAAATATAAGTACCTGAGTTTTAATTTCATTTGATGTTTAGAACTAGTCTTGACATGTTTCTGTAGATTCGACGTGGTAGCAAACGATAACCTGAAAAAGGAAATCAAATCTAACTTATAAACCATTTTTTAGCTATAAATTCCAAAAAAGGGTACACAGAGATTCATATCAGAATTTCGTCAGCTACTTTTGAATCTTGAGTGGGACAAAAATAGTGACATAAACGCTAGGATTATTATTTAAAAGGGGATATAATTATTATTTAAATGGCTGAGGAATTTCTTATTCCAAAGCTCTGGCTACCCCTTCTAAGTATTTATAGCCGTGAGAATATGTAAAATCGTTTGCAATAGAATCCAACAATCATGTAAACAAATATGGCGGACTGACATTGACAGCGTATTGTTTATGCCCATAGTGATGTCATAGTGTTCTAATTTAATTTTAATTAAATTAATTTTTCTAATTATTTTAATTTTAAGGGCGTCCCCGGAAAAATAGGTTGATATTGATTGTTTGGAAATTCCATAAAGTCTGATTTGATGATATTGATATGACATGAATAAAATATATGTTGGAGATTAGTTCATGGTGTTAAAATTTGATGTTTAACATTTTAATAATTTGTTAAAAATATGATGAAAAAAATTTAATTGGAACATGCTTTGTTTTCATAAAAACCGTATAGGCTCCACTGGCATAACATACATGTGAACTCATTATGTGTCTATATACGCGTAGCTTTAAGATCTGTAACTTTGATGTTTAACTTTTCATTTAAACATTATAGTTATTCAATAAAACTAAATAAACTACATTTATCCTGCGCGCGCGTTTTTTCCGTCCCTGTCACTCTCAGTAAATTTGACGTAAGAGTGAGCGCAATAGCTGCAAAATGCGGGGAGGCCCTTAAGTCATAGACTATGGCCCATAGTAGGATAGGTACTAAAATAAAACTGACTAAAAAATACCAATCGTATGCTATATCAAAGTCCGTGATGTCGTGCAAAGGTCGTCGTTCCAAGAAAAATATGTCCAGCCAAATCGTAAAGCAAAACAAAAGTCCAAAATGAGAATGCAAAGTCGTAGAAATCGGAAACAGAAAACGGAAACAGAAAACACTAATGCACAGCGAACCCACAGAACAGTGAATGACTGTGAATGACAATTCTAACAAAATGGCCACCTGTCAATTTTTAAAAACTAACCATTATTTTTATGGCTTAGGATACAATCCATTTTGGTTAATTATATTAAGCTCTTGAAAAATTTTTTTTTGTTGTGTAGTGTCGGCTTAGAATAACACTACCCCATTTCTTCCGGTGGGTGTACGTAAGAGGCGACTAACGGATTGGGGCTTTTAAGGGATTTTTGGGCGATGCGGTTGGAGACCCATCACTAACAACCTTTATTTCACCATCTTTTCTCCACGCAACTTCCAAAAGTGGCTGAGGAATTTTTCATTTCAAAGCTCTGGCTACCCCGTTAAGGGATTTATAGCCGTGAGTATATTTATGTATGTATGTAAAAAAAATATTATTATATTCAAATAATATTAAATTAAAATAATTTATTAAATTAAAAATAAAGGATAACTTCAGATTACGAACAACACTAACTTTTCAATGACTTATAGAGTTCGATGAGTAAAAAACTAAGATGACAGCTTGTCAAATACTTCGAAATTTTTACGTTGCAAATGTTTTAACAAATTTAACTTATAAATACAAGTTAAATCGTGTTGAAGATAATGTGAAAACAATGGTGCGTTCGTTGAAATCAGACTATGTTCATAATTGATCGTCAAATGTATGTGATTACGGAGTAATCGTGACAATTTGGTTTGTTTACATGATTGTTGGATTCTATTGCAAACTAGATTATGTATGTATTTGAACCGCAAATTTTCTAAAGTGTATAAGTTTATACTCACCCACAAGTATCACAGTAAGGTTCCCTGGCGTCTCCTCGTTGTATCTGATGCGTTTCCAAATGTTTTCTTAGCGAGCTCTTCCATTTAAATGATTTATGACAGTGTGGGCACGGGTAGATGGCGGTGGATGGCTTGGGGCTCGAAGGACCATGGCTTGCTTTGTGCTTTTGGAGAGAGTCTTCGGTACTGAAGATGTCACAAATATATAAGCTTTTTTGAATTGTTGACAAGATTTTACTCTTAAGGATAGGAAGTCCATCAACTTGTCATTTAAGGGCCTCCCCGCAAGAATGGATTTATTTTAGTTATTAACGGTTGAAAGTATTATTGGATTATGTTAATATATAACTTAGTTCCCATTGGGGTAGGCAAAGACTATCGATCGGCACTTTGTACGATCCTGGCAAACCTCTCTAGCTTCATTCACATCCATCAATCTTTTCATACATGCTCTTTTATTCTTCATACTGCGGACACCTACCTCTTTAAGCTTCCAAAGCTCACAACGTAATGCTGAGGCAGCACCGTTTCGCTGTGCAGAGGCCTTGCCTATTAAATATTATATTTGTATGTTTTTTCTTGTTTACTTTTGTTTTCTAGCTTTGAGATTTTTTTTTCTCTATTTATGTTATTTTTCCATGTTCTGTACAGCGAATAAATGTCTCTCTTTCTTTCTCTTTCTTTCTTTCATTTCCTATTTGATCCAAATGTGTCCTCCGAAGTCGTCCTCTACTAATATTACCTTCCATATTTTGGCTCTATAGATCTCTTTTACTAATTTAATATCACCCATCCTCTCTATATGCCCAAAACATCTCAACATTCCTTCTTCTATCTCTCTTATAATATCATCTTTTACGCCACACCTTTCAAGAATCACGTCATTGCTCACACGATCACATAATCTTACATAACAAACTTTTCTGAGGGAACTCATTTCTACTGCATTCACTTTGCTTTCATGCTTTTTCTGCCACGCCCAACATTCACTGCCATACATAAGCGTAGGAACAAGAACAGCATCATGCACAGTCATTCGGGCCTTTTCGGACACTGATTGACTAGACATTAGACTATCCAGAGCTCCATTTACCGCAATACCCCTTTTTCACTCTTCTTTCAATGTCTTCATCACAATTTCCACCCCTAGTAAACAAACTTCCCAGACATACGAACTCTTTCACTTGTTCCACTTTCTCACCATTGATCTCAATCACGCATTGAGTCATATTCTCCTCTCTCTCAAAAACCATGGTTTTGGTTTTATCCACATTCACTCTCATTCCCTTTCCTTCAAATGACGTACATGCAATATTCATCATCTCTTGCAACTCTTCAACCGACGGTGCAAGTAACTCTTGATCATCAGCATATAAGAGGCATTTGATGACGAATCCACTCATTATTAGTCAATAATCACTTTCACGCAACTCTATCAGACATTCAACCATAAACAAATTGAAGAGCCATGGAGAAGCTACATATTCCTGTCGGACACCCCTAGAGATGCCGAACCAGTCTGTGTTTTCCCCATTTATTCTTACACATGCACTAGAATCCTCATAGAGTGATACCGATGCACGTATAAGTTGGCTCCCCAAACCGTACTTGGATAACACCTCCTACACATACGCTTTCCCCTTTCATACGTCTTCTCTAAATCTATGAAGAACACGTTTTGGTTCTTGGCTAAGAATTTTTCGGTGATGCTCCTAAAATTTAAAATAATATATGTAAATAATCACTTTGTGTTCTTAAATTTTTTATTACATTTTAAAATGAATTTAAATAGTATAAAACCTATTTATATAGACTGTAGAGGCTCCAATAGCATTACATAGATATTTGTGTAAATGATACATGGTCCTTCAAATCCCATATATGTTATATGTGTTATATAAACAAATTTTATCTGTATTTGGAATTCGAAGGACCATGAGCTAGATTTGTGCTTCATATATTCAAACAATCGATGCATATACTTTTTGGTAATATACGCACGGTTTTTTAGCAAAGAATAAGTTTATTTTTATTATTTTAAAAAATATATAAAAATTTAATACATACGCAAATTCACACAGACATACATCACAGGCCAATGTAACTCCATTGCCATGGTAACCGCTATGATGTTTCGTCACTTTATTCTTTGTAGCAAATCTCTGTTGACATACATTGCATTCAAATCTCTTTGTGTGTTTGTTTGTATGGTACGAATATGTCATATCATTTTGGAAAGTTCGCTCGCATATATTGCACATTAGTTTTGATGCCTGAAAAAGATGGGGCTTTTAAAAATGGCGGTTGTCTTAAAAGGTCAACTGTGACAAGCGCAAAAGAACGCTCGCTCCCTGAAGGTCTACTATTCACACAGAGAATGTTAATTAGCATACGCATCTCTTCTACCCATATTAACATTTATATGTGTCTCTCTCGCACGCAACGAATATGCCGATTTTGATATTTTGAATTGTATAGAATAGTATAAATATTGATGCTTTAAGTATTCGTTGGATTCGTCAAATATTACCTTGTACACTCACTTATCAAAATTGTCATAATCCGAATATTCGTTTAATGTGAGCGACACAAAAATAAATGTTAATAGGGGTAAGACGAAATACTTATGCCTATTATAGTCCTCGATGTGAAGAGAAGACCTTTGGGTTACATATTTGCATCCCAAAAGTGTTCTAACAGTTTTTTTCATCATGTTGTTTCTGCCTGTTGATGAAGCAAACTTACCGGCTGATGTTTCAAAGCTAAATGATCTTTTAAATCATCACCATTAGGGAAAGGCAATATACATGCATCACATTTATATATAGCATTTATATATTCTTCACTATTTCTAATATTCAGTCTTTCTTCCTCAATTTCATCTATGGTGAGAATAATCTCTTTAAAAATGTCTTGACTACTTTTCTTAATTTTTTTATGCTTAGATTTAACTTTGTGTTTTGTGCCTTTTGCCTTTTTTACAGGTTCTATTTTGATGTCTTCTATGTCTTCATTATTATAATCATCAGATACACTATCATTAATTTCTTCATCTTTTATTTCTAATTCTCCTTTTAGATCTACAATAGTATTGAGATCTATTTTATTTGTTTCTCGATCTATAGAATTGACTGGTTCTGAATCATCAGGAAGATCAAAATGAAATTTTCTTTCTGTGTCATATTCAATATCTATTTGTTTTACTTCTGAACTATTTTCTATTCTTTTTTTTCTGTCTTTAGATTTGGTTTTTATAGGCTCGCTATTAGTTTCTTTTTCTCTTAAGAAATTCTCATCATTTTCATTTGAAACAGCTGTTGTTATATCACTGGTTTCCGTTTTTACAATAGATGTTTCTTCTTGATATGTTTCTGTTTTGTAAATTTCAACTTCACCATTATTTAATGTATCTGTAATGTTTTTGTTCAATATATTTATATTGCATACACATTTTGACTGTAAAATTGGTTCTTCCATTATTTCAAGTAAGTCGAGATGCTGAAAGAAAATAAAATCAGGACATAATAATTATGTTACAATTAGGAGCATTAAACTTAGCCAAAACTTCCTAAGAATTGTATAACATTGGCCTTAAACCTAGAATAGATTGGATTTAGACCCATCAACAAACATCTTTAATTTTATTTAACCTTTCACGTCCCACCGGCTCCCAGAGTAGCCAGAAGTAAAAGTACCGTCAAACCCCGATGGCCGCCGATGGCCAGCTTACCGTGTTCGAATTAACCCCAAATTTCTTTTATTTTAAGAGTTAAATTACGTAATAAATAATAAATAATTCTAATGTTCCCGGGTTTTGACGGTACTTGTCCTTCGCTAGTGCTGGGGAAGTCACAGGTAAAACAATCAGCCTCAGAACTTCTTAAGGTGGATGAAGAACTTATAACATATTCAGGGGTATAAGGGCTGAGTACATTTTGGTACATATGAAATGATTTACCTGCTTGCCATAATCATTGACTTTTTTATAACATCTCTTTATCCTTTGCTTGAATTTGTAGAAATTATGAATCCTTGCGTTGCACTCCCAGCACAACCATAATGGTATATTATCAGGATGTGATAACTGAAATAATAAAAGCTTAATTTAAATATACATAACAGGTTATTATTTTATTATACTGCTTATTATTATATAAGCACCAACAAAGTACTCAAGATTACAAACACTAACTATTAACATTTATTACAGCCATAAATCCCAAAAAGGGGTAGCCAGAGCTTCAGAGCTAGAAACTCCTCATCTACATTTGGAAATTGATAGGGGAAGGCAGAAATAAAGGATTTTATTAACATATTTTGTCTTTGATAAAGCCAGAGAATAAGTTTGTGAGCTGTTTAGTGTCAGCTTAAAAAACCACAACCCCATTTCTGCCCAAGTGATTGTAAGAGGTGACTAACGGTTTTGGGACTTTTTAAGTCATTTTTGGGTGATGCAGTTGGACACCAATAACCACCAACCTTTATTTTGCTTGTTTTTCCCACTCAACTTTCAAGAGTAGCTTAGAAATTTTTATTCAGAAACTTTGGCTACACCTTTTAAGAATTAATACCGTGAGGATATGAATGTAAAATGTCTATGACAACTAAACAATTTAATGTTTTAACCACCTAAACACAAAAGTTCATCTAAAGTTTAAGATTTGATTTGAAACAAAAGTAACAACTGTTCAGCACAAGTGGCAGCATCTGACTGAGCAAAAATTTTCCACGGATCAAAAAGATTGCATGTAGTGGATTGATGCCGATGATGGGAACATTACATATGCATTTAGTGCGAGCATTAAGTGTACTTGTCAACCAAAATATGTCTTTTTGTGGCCTTAAAACATTTGTGCTTTTATATAATAAACAACCAACTGTGATAGCCCAGTGGGTAGAACACTCGGTTATCGTGCAAACGACTAGTGTTCAAATCCTGGGTCGGGCCTACACCAATTTGTCTTTTCTAAAGACATATGTGTGGTTAATTTATCATGGTTGTTAACAGTGATGGAAAACATCGTGAGGAAACCCACATGGCTGAGTTGTACTTAGTCATGTGACAGTGCCGGCCCCCTATCACGTGAGTACACTGTCCATGCAAAATGTGGGTACTCTGAACACCAGTTGACAAAGTCACGTGATGTTCAGAAGTATTAGTACCTCTGCCAACCCCTTCGGGGATATTCGGCGTGAACGTTTATGTTTATGTATAATAAACATGTGGAATAAGTTTTGAAGAGCAGAGAGAGAAAAATACACTCTTATGTGAGAAGAGTTGTTTATTTTGTTGTTGTTGCTCAAACTTGTTGAACAATAAATGAAAGCCTATGATTGACATATTAGGGGAGGGCAGAGTTAACCAACACTAATAGCAATACTACTGAATTACACATATACATATTCTCACGGCTATAAATCCCTAAAAGGGGTTAGCTAGAGCCAAAGAATCAGAAAATTCTTTAGCCACATTTGGAAGTTAAAGTTAAAATTTAAGATGGTAGAAATAAACTGGTGAATTATTAAATAGACATACAGATATAAGTTCATGCAAATATTAAGATAAAACTACGATCATTACCGGTATTTCACTAATAATCTGAAGAAAACATTGCTTTTTCGTAAATTCATCGATCAAATGCATTTTGCGGCCGGTACACAAACAACCACAACACAAAATATCGTACACATCCATTTTACACTTAGATTATTATTAGCACACAATTATAACTAATTTTAATTATAATTTTAATATTGTTCATAACATAAAAATTCAATTCATATCAAGAACTATTATTTTTATTAATTAACTTTTATGTGGGATTACAGTTTTGTTTATCATTTATATAAACACAGTTATAGTACACAAAAATAATTAAAGAGTAAGATACGGAATGTAATATTCAGTTTGTTCGTTTCAAATCACAAATACTTATTAGGAATAAAATAAATATTATTTGTAGATAAACAATCTAAAATGGTTTGTTTTTGTTTATCTTCAGCGTTTAGTTTTATGCAATACCGATAAGGCAATCAAATGTTTATTAATCAAAACGTACACCAAAGAAAAAAGTATAGTATTTTGAATCTTAACATTTTGTTCTTGATATCACTAGCAAAATTTGAATGATAAAGCTATGTTGCAATTAATATTTTCATTTTTAATATTTTCATCCCTGTGTTTAATAAAACTACTAATAAAAACGTAACGCAATTTTATATTGTATTGATTGTGTTTTCATTTATGCTGCTCACAGACAATATGATGCTGCTCTGCTCTATTCGTTTATCTAGGTTCCGAGCTAATGCGTGTTTACATTTAGTATTTTTGTATTTTGTATTTATTTATTCATCAAACAATATTCATTGTGTCAGATCAGAATTGATACAACTAACTTAGGACTAACTTAAATCTATTTTAAATATACAATTAACAATAGTGAATTAATCAAAATAATCAAAGAATAATAATCACAAAATGCTAAATAAATGTCAAATAGTTAAATTAAAATTCGATAGTATTAAAAAAATATTAAATGCAATGCTCTAATTCTCTTATGTCGTATATACAATTATCTAAAAGAAAAACTTTCAGCTTTTTCTTAAAAACTAGAGGTGATTCTATTAGTCTTAATTCATTTGGAATACAATTATAAATTTTCGTTATCTTTTCTAAAGACATATGTGTGGTTAATTTATCATGGTTGTTAACAGTGAGGGAAAACATCGTGAGGAAACCCACATGGCTGAGTTGTACTTATGTATTATATGTTGTATTGTTGTTGGTATCTTGGGGCATGTTCAACTACTTTGTACAAGGGAACATTTTCTTGTTTGAGGTAGAAATCTTTTCTTCTCTTAGACTCTCTTATCAACTTATTCTGTTCTGTCTCATTAATCCTAATAGGGATATGGGTCCTGGCCCATAGGGATATTCATAATCTTAGTCTTAGTTCTGAAATTATTTCTTGACACTTCAAATTCAAAACTGTTTACACTATCCTAGAAGCATCCATGTAAAACGTAGAACGCACTTGAATTTATTTTTGGATATCTACTCGGATTAATATAAACGAGGCACATACACAACACAGACTCTATAAGAAATAGGGATTACTTTGGTTGGTTTGATAAGGTTGGCTCAATCAAATCAACTAGAACGGAACGTTGCCGGTTGCCAAACAAAACAAATAATAACTATATATTTATTTATTTTCGTTTCTTTCCTGAAGAAAAGATATACCTAGTTTTAAAGGAATGTCCCATTTTCCTCTTCAAGAATGTCCGTCAAACAAATATGAAGATAGCAATGGAAGTCACAGTGATAACCAGACAATTTGTATCTGTTGTTTGAGACAAGATCAAAACGTAGAATATTTCGATGTACAAAAGTGCTCGCATGCACCTTTTCTTAATTATTGCTTGGACTACCAGGTATTTACGATAAAACATACATACAAAATCCCTAAAAGGAGTAGCTAGAGCTTTAGAGCTAAAAACGACTCAGCCACATTTGGAAGTTGATGAGGAACAAGATAGGTGATAGGTGTCCAACCGCATCGCCCATAATTCAGTTAAAAAGAACCCCACATATAGCCGGCAATACACGGCTAAATTAATATTCATTAATTTATTCCAAAAACTATAATCATTTCAGGCATATACCTAATGCGAAAACATTTTAAATTAAATTTTAACATATTAAATTTATGTTACTCTCTCAACTATTGTAACATAGATATTTCAAGGCAACGATTGTGAAGTCACCCAGATGACATGCAAAAACATCCACATTTTCTGCAATTTCCCGCAAAGCCACTAGTGCTCCGACAAGAGAGCACTGCTGCAATAAATTAGTGTGCGACTGTGGTAAGGCAAATTTTTTTCCCTTTTGTCGTCTCAGCATTCCATTCGGCACTTTCAAATTTATTAGACCCAGTATAAAAGAATTTGGAATGATACCCGATCGATTTAAATCCCTTCTGACTTGCAATGTATTATAACCAACCATCCCTAAAACAATTTTTGTTGGATACATAAGCGGGTAATAGGGATAGACCCTATACATTGTAAAATAAAGAAATTATTTTGTATTTTCTCCACCATGAGACTATATTTAGTTTCATGTGCAGCTCAAATAAATGCATTAAATTCAAGTTTACTCCTTACCATTGCATTATATAGAGCTTTTATTGCTTCTATTTTCATATAGACGCGTGCTGTGCGAAGCACAAAACCTAACATTTTAAAAGCAGCCTTACATATTCCTACAATGTGACTATGAATACAAAGGTCAGATGTAACCATGATTCCTAAACCTCTCACTGCCTGAATTCTGGATAGTGGAATTCCATTTATATTATATGTAAATTGAAACAATCCCGCTGTCTACTGAATGATGTTAATTCCAGCAAAGTATGTAATACATGAATTATTTCTAACCAATTTTGCCTAGTGCAAAATCTAAAAGGGGTAGCAGGAGAGAGGAAGAGTAGTAAATAAAGAATGGCTGGTGATGGGGCTCCAGCCACATCCACAACATTCCATAAAAGCCCAAAAACCTCTAGTCCTAACAACATCCTACTGGTTATAGACCTAACCATAATTCTCATAATAAAAAATTAGAATGTTCTTAGACTGCTTTTCACTTTGGAACCACTTACTTCACCCCTACCATTCCAAACTTATGTTATTTGTAATGTTATTACAAAAGCATCAATGAGGGCATGTAAAAGGATTACTGAAAAACCCCAAAACAAATAAAATATATGTATTATGGGTAAAAAAAGAAATGGGTTAGTGATTTCCTAAGCTGACATTACATAGCATACAATATATACATAGATATGCTCACACCATTCATTCCCAATGAGGTAGGCAGAGACTAAAGAACCATTGTCATTTCACTTACTTTTGTCATATATTTTCTTTGCAGCTAGAAGGAAAATGTAAAATTTGTGAACAATGCCATGAATTTTTAAAAAAGGTGGATATTTTCAAAGCTCAAGTGAAAGAAAGTCATCAGCGAATACTTAGTAATCAGGTATACAATAACATAATACATAACAACCGTGATAGCTGACTGGGTAGAGTCTGGCTTATCATGCAGACAATGAGGTTTCAGGTTTGGGTTGGGCTTACACTAGGGAAAACATCCTGAGGAAACCCACATGGCTAAATTGCACTTTGTTATGTGACAGTATATTAGTACAAAATGGCAATAGGCTTGCCCCCTAACATGTGAGTACACTGTCCCAGCAAAATGTGAGTACTATGAACACCAGGTATGTCACCTGATGTTTAGAAGTATTAGTACCTCTGCCAACCTCTTCGGGGATATACAGCATGAACATTTTTGAGTTTGAGATAATACAAACATACATGTACTCACAGCCATAAATCCGGGAAAGGGGTAGCCAGACTTAGAAGTTGATAGGGGAACAAGATGGTAGAAATAAAGAATTGTTAGTGATAGGTAAATTAAATAAATTAGTAAATTCTTTATGTAGTTTAACATTTTGCAGATACCAGCTACACCATTAACTCAAATATGGAAACCAACACAAGAAATAGACAAACCTGAAACCATCAGACAAATAACAGAAAAAGAAATAAGTATTGAATGCGATGTAAAAGTGGAACCAGAGAGTTTAGTTTCTGATGAAATTGAGGACTCAGTAGCTGACGGTATCAGGTTAAAAGAAGAAGTATTAGATGATTCAGAAAATGAGGGTAGAAGTGAAATTCAAGAAGATGTCGACCTTCTGCCAATATCAAAACAGTCATGTCCTGCATCTTGGCCTACGGTATGTGATCCATAGGGAAGTTGGACCTGGATAATTTCAGCTGTGAGATGTTCCTTGTTTACATACATAAATATACTCACAGACATAAATCCCAAATATTAATAGCCAGAGCTACAGAGCCAGAAACTCCTCAGCCACTTTTTGAAATTGATAGGAGAGATGGCAGAAATAAAGTATTGTTGGGTCTTCAACCGCATCGTGCAAAAACTATTTAAAAAAGCCCCATACCCTTAGTCGCCTCTAGGACTCCATTGGGTAAAAAGGGATGGTGGCATTCTAACGCCCGATTTCTGAATTGAGTATTAAAACTGAGTATGTCTTAAGTATTGTTTTGTCTCATTCAGTTGTTAAGATTTCTATGCGACAGAACAGTACTTAAGTTGTTCTCAGCTCGAATACTCAATTCAGAAATCGGTCGTAAGTTCCTTGTTTAAGCTTACCAATGCTTCTTCTCTCCTCTAAATCTTGTAAAAAAACTTAGAAATAACTCAGCAACTATAGAAAGATAAATGCAAATAGGTTGTAATATCAAAGATGGTTGGTGATTGATCTCCTCCAGCCACATTGGCCAACAGTTGAAAAGCCCTAAAACCCTAGGCTACCTCTTAGGACAACCAAAGACAGTATATTTTTTTTTATTATTGATTTACAAAACCAAGTACAAAATTAGGAAAGCAACAATACAACAATATTGACGACATGTTTTTCTTTTGCACTCTACTTGATGTAGATACTGCATGCTCCTTAATACATAAATAAATATTTTATCTTAGACCTATGATTGTAAACACAAGAACAAAAAAAAATACATTAAAAATTAAACACTAAAAACACAAAAAAAAAAAACAGACAACAAGGCATGAAAAAGAAGATAAAAAACTCAAAAAAATAACTCAAAAATAATAATAATTATGGAACACTATAATAAATTGATAATGAGTGTTTCACGGCTGCCAAGCTATCATTAAATATATCTAAAAGAGATCGAACTGAGTTTGTTGACGAACACATGCGAGGAGTGAGTTCCTAGATGGGTTCTTACTGATGGAAGACGAAAGGTTTTATTATTTTGAAGCCTACTACAAGATCGTGGTAATTAGTGCTATTCTAAACCGACATCACATAGCCTATGTATTCATGTAATTAAACTGTAAAATAAGAAGTGTTTTGCCGCATTTGAGTGATATTGAGGTATTTCTAATACAAAGTATTCATTTTTTGCCTGGACGGTTAAGCATGAGATAGTGGGTAGGTAGAAATAGTTGTAATGATATGACTGAATAAGTGTTATTCAGTAGCTGTGTAGTGTCGGCTCAGAATAGCACTTTCCGGTTTCTTCCCGTCGATGTATGTAAGAGGAAACTAAGGGTATTGGGGCTTTTTAATGGATATTATATTTATATTTGGGCGATGTGGTTGGAGACAACCTTTTTTTACCATGTTGTCCTTACTTAATTTCGCTTTTAAGTAGTAACTGAGTAAATTTGAATTCCTTGGCTCTGGCTACCCCTTTTAGGAATTTATAGCCGTGAGTATATGTATATATGTTATTCAGCTGTTTCATTTTCCTCGTATTTTTTTCCTCAACATTATAAATCTTGGAAAAAAAATGATTTTGGTGATTTTCCTCATTCTAAGTCCTTTTTTTACAGAAACCAGTTGCACCAATAAATCAAATATGGAACCTTACGTTATATCGCGCAGATGCTGTGACAAAACCCACAGAAATAGAGAAACCAGACACTAGCAAACAAATCATAGAAAATGAATTGAAAAAAACTGGAGAAACCAGTTGTGGCTTAGATGGACTTGAGGATTCAGTAAATGAGTCTTCAAAGGGAAAAAAATGTTTAGAAAATGAGGGTAGAGATGAAATCCAAGAAGATGACCAATCTCTGCTTATTCCAACCAAGTCACGACCTGTACCTCCTCCACCCAAATTGCGAAGGTATTTAATGATTCTATAGAATTCTGAAAGACTAAATTTTTTCTCATTTTGTAAGCATTTTGACCACCAGTCTGGTGTGTGGTTAAAAATGTATTTACAGCAAGTAATATTTATGTCCATATGATGTTAAACATTCATAGCCCCATGTAAAACCGATTTGCTGGGTAGTGTCGGCTTAGAATAGCACTACCCCATTTCTTCCGGTGGGTGTACGTAAGAGGCGACTAACGGACTTGGGGCTTTTTAAGGGATTTTTGGGTGATGTGGTTGGAGACCCATCACCAACAACCTTTATTCTACCTAGGGCATGCAAATATTCGATAAAATCAAGTGTTCGAATATTCGAATAGTATTTTTTTACTATTCGAATATATTCGAATAAAACGAATACTACTTATTGCTTTAAAAATAATGGTTTGCAAGTGATAACTCTGAAATGTTAGACTGATATTATTTTAACTTATGCTTGGAAGGTTTTTTTTTTCATAAAAATCTAAATTATATACCTATTTTACCTGCTTTTGTTAGTTATAATTAGGGAGATCCCATTCATAACCGTCCAGGGCAGCTAGTTATTGGCGTTAATGGTGATGTATGACGAATAATAAAACCTCTTTTTTAGTTAGAAATTAGCAGTCGTTTAATCAGGCAAAAATCGTATGCATCCTACTAACTTTACGTATGTCATCATTCATTTTGACACTACGTTTAAAAAGATTATACAAATGAAAAAAATAATAAAATATGATACTTATGTGTAATAATTTTTCAAATTATGTCACCAGAACTACGATAATTTGTACGTTTTAAAAATATATGTCATTGTTTAAAAATGTGTAACAAAACTGACGTTTTTTATATCTAATAAGACTTAAGTTCTCAAAATATGATACATATCGTTAACGGTGAAACCTAAAAACGTACTTAATATCACATAAAAGTTTAACTTAAATTAATGAAACAAATATTTAATAACTACGAATAAAATAGGCACTATTTGTTACGAATATGAAGTCTCTAAAATATCGATTGAGATAAACGACAAAGTTACTTAAGAAGTCATGATATGAATCACAAATATCACAATCTTTAATCTAATATAATTAAGTTAACAAAAAGTTTCATAGTTTTTTTAAATATATTTTTTCTATTTTCTTCTCTTTGATAATGAGATCTAAGAAAGATCAGACCGTCTATAGAAAAGTCATTCAAAGAGGTTCTCAATCTGTTACGTAACCTGAAGCTCAAAACACTCTTTCTGATTCAACACTTGGTGGTGTAATCGTATTAAGTTGATCATAAACTTTGGTAAGATGTTCGTTTCTAGGTCCTCCACTATCAAAAAGCACCATTCGTACTCGGACGATTGTCTCCGATTGCAGCTCATCGGTTTCACTGGGTAACTCAAATGAAGTTGGTGGGACATTGTATAAAGTTTTTTCTATTTGTTTCCTGAGTTCTTCAGTAAAATTCTTTGCTGATCTTTGCTGGCGGTAGTTTGCAAGAGGTTCATCGTCGTCAATGTCACCTTCAATTTTTGTGGTGTTTATAGTTGTTATGATAGTGTCTCCATGTGCCAACTTGGGGAGGTGTGAATATGATTTTAGAAGTTTTATAATAAACTGAAAAACTTGAAGTTTCTGCATAAACTTTAGTCGGGTTGTGTAAATACTGAAAAGCGCTGAATAATATCGGGTCTCTGTGCTGACTAATACGATTTACGACTACGACTTACGACTTTAAGGATTCTAATAGCTGTTTACTGATTGAAGTATCTCTTTCTGATAGTTTTGATATCATGAATTTTAGAGCTGTCTCGGCAACAGGTAAATTAGCATCTTCTTTACATATAACGAGTACAGTGACTTTTATCACATTTAATGAACTTGATAAATCTTCCAGCGTTTCGATTTCTGTATTGGAAAAAGTTGTTCCTTCCTTTAAGTCAATCAATGTTTTCATAACACCGTCTTTTATTCGTAAAAATCTTGTTATCATATCTGCAAGGCTGCTCCAACGAGTTTTGCAGTCTATGATTAGTTGCAAATCTTTATCGTTACCAGTTAAATTAGAATTTAAGTGCTCCATTCTTGTAGGCGAATTTTTAAAATATTTTACTATTTTTCTAACTTTTTGTATTAAATCCGATTGACCGATCGATTGATCTTTTTAAGTGAATGAAATAGAGTTGTACTAAACTTGTGGTAAATAAAAAACAAGAACGATTTTACAAGAAATTAATTATTCGTTTTATTCTTTTTATTAGAATAGTGATGTGATCAATATTCGAATGATATATTTGTCGAATAGTCGGCTAAAACGAATATTCGACTATTCGAATAGCATGCCGTAATTCTACCATCTTTTCCCCACTCAACTTCCAAAAGTGGCTGTGGAATTTCTAATTTCTCAGCTCTGCCTACCCCTTTTAGGGATTTATAGCCGTGAGTATATGTATGTAAAACCGATTTAGGGCGTTGCCACGCTATATCTATTATATAATATTCATGTGTCATAGTGTTTGTCACCAAACTCCTCCGAAACGGCTGCACCGATTTAAATGAAATTAACACACATTCGGTAGGTCTGAGAATAAGTTTAAAACTAATTTTATTTTCTCCTAAGTGGTCTTTGTTTTGTATATATAATTTCCTAGAAAATATTTATATGGTAAATCAACGTTTGCTGGCTCAGCTAGTGATGGTATATATATATTATAATACCATCAGTCAGATTAACACTAATTCAAGTTACAAATGTATCTATAAGGTTATTTCCTTACCTTATTCTTCGTTAAAACAAATATTTCTTTCGCAGAACCGCTAACGACTACAGCAAGACAGACACTTACCAATCTGAGGATTCTGAAGATCTTCCACGACCTTCAAAATCTTTGCCACCACAGACAAACGTTGTTCGAAAAACTAAAGCGCAAAAGCAACGTGAGTACAGATTGCGTATGGCCGCTTCAAGAACTATGGCACAAGCATTAGAAGCTAGGAAACTAGATAACGAAAGACAAAAAAACTATAGACTACGCAAAGCTTTATATTCGTCTCTTCTCTCTGATGCTTTCGAATCAACAGAGACAAATGAAGCTACAACTGGTATTAAACGACAGTTTATAGAAGCTGAAATCAGTGAAGGAACTAACAAAATGGATCAATCACAAACGGACTGGAACAACAAATGGGCAGCCTCAATAATGAGATTTAAGTCGACTTTTCTGGACAATGATTTTGGCTACGCTTGTTCCGTTTGCGATCGACTCTGGTGTAAGAACGACCTTAAACCTCTCACACCGGCACAAATGGAAGTTATAACGCGATGGTACTTTAAAGAAAATCGAGAACTGGGCAAAGAAGATTACGATGTTGTTTGCAATACGTGTAAAAGAACGCTGAACAAAAAAACCATGCCGCTTCTCGCTAAAGTTAATGGGTTCTCATTTCCTGAAGAACCGCCTGATTTACCACCTTTAGATCCCATTAGTGAACGATTGATTTCACCACGTCTGCCATTTATGCAAGTACGTCGTTTACGATGTGGCGATGATGGAATCACAGGGCAAGTGATCAACATACCATTAGACGATCAAGGGATTGTAAAATCAGTGCCGCGTCAATTAGATGAGGATGATGTGATTAATGTTAACATCCAAGAAAATTGGGCCCAAAAAACTAGTTATATTAGTAAATACGTGTCCAAAAGTACAGTAAGCTCGTGGCTAACAGCCCTACAGGAGTCTCCATTGTATCGTTTGTACAAAATCAACGTAGATTTATTGAGACTGAATTCTACAATGCTTGATAACCCAAAAGATGAAACTAAACGTATAGAAAATTTCACCGCCGAAACGCCTGAACTTGAGATTCTAGCTTCAAGGCAACATACGTTAATGTGGAATGAAGAAGATTGTCTTAATGTCACACCAGGACACCAATCGACGCCTCTTCATACCATTTACGACCGCCATGCAGAAGAATTATCATTTCCTTCAATATACTTCGGAGAACCACGTCAAATTAATAAGGGGGTCTCAGTAACACCTCACATGATAGCGTCTAGTGAAATTCGACGTCGGGATAGGCGCGGAGCAACGCCACAGAAAATTTTGTACGTTGCTATGAAAATCTTGCGGCAACGAATGTCGAATGGAATTCACAGCACATTTCGCAGTTTTCCTAGCACGGAAAATGTTACACGACGTATGATAGAAGACACAGAATTTATGAAAGAACATGTCATACAAAACCTCTCGTTCATGAAGACAGTCCCAAACTCCGTTCAGTACTGGGCCTCTCGAAAACGTAATCTCTTCGCAATGATTCGTCAACTTGGTAAACCAACCATCTTCCTCACTATGGGAGCCAACGAAACACGATGGACGAAATTGCTCAGTATACTTCTAAAACTGAGCAAAAAATGTAAAGGAAAATCAGCGAAAGATCTCTCTATTTCAGAGCGTTGTACTTTAGTGAGCGAAGATCCTGTTACGTGCTGCATATACTTCAACAAACTCGTAGGTTCGTTAATGAAAATGCTGAAATCCAAACAATCTTACAACCCGTTCGGGAAGTACTACGTTAAAGATTACTTCCTTCGTTTTGAATTCCAACGTCAAGGGAGTCCACACGCACACATTTTGATGTGGTTAAACGCAGATCCACAGGAGACCGTGTCAGAAATGATGCCACGAACCATTGAGCTTATGGAGGAATTAAGTTCGGTTGCTCGAGAAGATGTTGGTAACGATTCTGTCTACGCCAATCAGATACACAAACATAATTTCACTTGTACAAAACAAGGCGAGACTTGCGTATATGGGATCCCATACTGGCCTATGATCACGACCCAAGTTCTGCTTCCGTTGGCTGTAACTAAGGCGCGCCGCCAAAAGTTCCAAAAAAAGGCCAAGGAGCTGCGCGCTTCTCTTAGTGAACGACGATACTCATGTATGGATGAGTTTTTCAAAACCAACTCTTTGACTTATTCCTCATACCTCGATATTGTGCGTTCAACTTTAAACAGACCGACTCTATTATTCAAACGAAACTTTGAAGAACTTATGACCAACACATTCAATCCGTTCCTTGCCGGCGCAGTAAACTCGAATGTCGATATTCAGTTCATCTTGGATGAACAAATGTGCGCAGAATACATCGTTGAGTATTTCAATAAACCGGCCCGTGGAATGAGTAGTCTACGTCGTGAACTAACAAGAACGATGGAAGAAAATCCTGAGCAAGACTTCACAGGAAAATTGGAAGCGTTAAGCCTTAAAATGTTTAACGCAGATGAGATGACAGCGCAAGAAGCAGCCTGGTTTATCCTACAACAGCCAATGAGTGAGACGAGTCGCCAAATTGTTTATATCCCGACAGTTTGGCCGACAGAAAGACAACGCTGCCGCAAACGTCGACAACAAATGGATCGAGAAGGTATCAATGAAGACAGCACAGATGTTTGGACCAAAAATATAATACAAAGATACGAAGAAAGACCCGCATCTTTAGAGCAAGTGTATTTGGCAGAATTTGCAGCGTGGTATGCCAATGCGAACGATTTCGTTGAAGAAGAAGACGATATGCAAGAAGATTCTGAAGCTGTAAACGAATCGAGGACGTCGGCAGCACCCAAAGAATATCGTAGACGACCGATCGAAAGAGTTATAAGATACAGACGCTATGATATTGAGAACATAGTTGATTATAAACGTGAAATGGTGCTACTTTTCGTGCAGTTTCGAAATGAAATTGAAGAGATTATCAATGAAAATAAGTTTTTGCAATTGTTTGAAGACCACAAAGACATGATTACTGAACGTCGAAAACTATTTGAAACGGATTTAAATACTGAAAATATGGCGAACGAACTAGAAGCAAAATTACTTCAAAAATGAACGAAAGCAGTACGATGCAAGAATCAAGAGCAGCGTTTTCCCAACGGTTGCTGGGAGATGATAATGATTGAAGATGGTGAAGTTTTATGAAGATGAAATTTTATCATCACACAAATTTTATTAAATTAGCTAATAACAACTATCACGGTTGTTAAGAAGCTGTTCAAAAGAGACTCTGCCAACCCCTACGGAGATATTCGGCGTGAAAGTCTGAGTTTGTTAAATTATGTAGACCAACATTTAGGTGTTATTTCCTGATAAAGGAATGTCATTATATCGCAATGTATATGAAATTCTGCTTATTTTAGATTCTGGGGGTTAAAATGTGATAGTTGGGTGATGTGGCTGAACACCAATAAAAAACCAACCTCTATTTCATAATTTAAATCTTTTTGTTCATGAAAACCTCATGTGGGGATTATTACTAATAAATAAAGGAAAGAAAAATTTCGACGAGCGACGGGGGCGTATACCCGAGGTCGCGGGTTCGTATCCCGCCTGTGTCGAAATTTTTCTTTCCTTTATTTATTCTTTATTTATTACCAACCTCTATTTTACATCCATAATTTCACTTCAAAATAGGCTAAGCAGTTTTTATTCTAAAGCTCTGGCTACCCCTTTTGGGATTTATATCTGTGAGTATAGGTATTGATGTAATGTATCAAACTAAATATCAGTATGTTTTCGTTTTTTGACAATCAACTGCCAAAAAATATATTGTTTTATGTAGGTAGTTGTTTAGTTTTTACGTTACTTTTGTAATAACCTACTATTTAAGTATAATTTAGTATCGATTTAATTATGTTTTACGTTGTAGCAATGCATAGATATATATAATTATTCTATTAAAAAACATTACGGTAAACGAGTGTAAGTATGTCATATAAATTAGTTTAATTTGACATTATGATTGTTATGTTTTGTTAAATAAATGCTGTAAATATATTGTAATATAGTTATAAATGACTCAAATAAGATTTATAACTGTTATAATAAATAAAGATTTTAAATATCTGTAGCATTTCTTATACGAGGTCGGAGTGTCCGAAGTATGAAGAATAAAGGACATGTATGAAATGATTGATGGATGTGAACGAAGCTAGAGAGGTTTGCCAGGATCGTACAAAGCGATCAATAGTCTCTGCCTTCCCAATGGGAACTAACGGCGAGAGTATGTTTATGATAGGACTAAGGCAACCCTTCGAATTATAGTCAATAGTTTCGCGCACGATATCTTCGTTGGAGGCAAATCTTTACCCACCAAGGCATTTTTTTAAAATTTGGATTCAGAAAATAGTCGCAAGGGGCTAAATCCGGCGAATATAGTGGGTGAGAAAGCATCTCATAGCGTAACTCATGAAATTGGTCCATGGCAATCACGCAGGTGTGCCAGAGGATTTTCTTATTAGCCAAAAGCGGTCGTTTTCATGCAAAAGTTAGATAAATTTGCGTAATGTTCGCCATTAATCGTTTTACCCTTCTCTAGTAATTATGGATTACCCCAAATAACTGTAGCCATCTCTTTATTGGCAGATGAAACTGCTTAGTCCTTCTTCGGCCCCCTGATTATGTATCTTTTGCGAGTGACGATTGTGTCGCAAGTTGCACGATTGTCGTTGTCAATGTCATAAATTTGTATGCAATCTGACACTTTTGACAGCGACAATATTGCAACTTGCGACACAATCGCGGTCGCTAAAGATACATAATCAGCCCGCGGATCTGGTTCGCCGGTAGCAATCCACTGCTTTGATTGCTGCTTGGTTTCTGGGGTATGGTGGTGGAACCAAGTTTGGTCTACTGTTTTCAAACGACGCAAAAATTCTGTTTTGTTAAGCAACGCATAACCTGCTTCCAATGTGAACATATATACTCACGGCTATAAATCCCTAGAAGGGGTAGCCAGAGCTAAGGATTTAGAAATTCCTCGGCCACTTTTGGAAACGTGAGTGGGGAAAAGATGGTAAACGTTAAGGTTTTTGGTGATGGGTCTCCAACCGCATCGCCCAAAAATCCCTTAAAAAGCCCCAATACCGTTAGTCGCCTCTTACGTACACCCATCGGTAGAAACAGGGGAGTGCTATTCTAAGCCGACACTAATGTGGTTATACGAATGTGTTTTAAATTGACGTTTAGTAAACGCGACATCCATTATAATAATAATAAACACTTTATTGCATACAAATACACAACACACAAACAGTATTTAAAAATTACAGAACAGTAAATGTACACAAAGGCGGACTTATCGCCTTAACGCGATTTCTTCCAGTCAACCTTTATGGTGAGGAACAAATGAACAACTCTTTTATTTAAATTATCCATCGCGCGGAAAGCTTCTTCTTATCTAAATGTTGGTGTAAGATATTCCGCACACATTCTGTTAGGTTGGCGCTCCGTTTTTAAAAATATATTATAAAGTACTGCTGAAACTATTAAACAGATCACACAAAAAACAATACAAACCTACATACATACATATACTCACGGCATAAATCCCTTAACGGGGTAGCCAGAGCTTTGGAATGATAAATTCTTCAGCCACTTTTGGAAGTTGATTGGGGAAAAGATAGTAATAATAAACGTTTTTGGTGACGGGTCTCCAACCACATCGCCCAAAAATCACTTAATAAGCCCCCATACCCTTAGTCGACTTTTACGATCACCCACGGGTAGAAATGGGGTAGTGTTATTCTAAGCCGACCCTACACGGCATAATACAAACGTAAGACAAATTACAAATACAGACAAATTACAAGTAACTGTGTGACGGTTGGTGGCTGACTGACTGAAAGATGGCGGAGACAATGGTTAATACTGGGCATATTCATATCAGTTCGTCTGAGTTGCCTACTATCTCGACTGTCTCCCTCACTTTTACTCTTCGGTCGTTCAAAACTATGTCGTGGATTTTAGCGATCATCTCTGGAGTAGTGACCTCTACGGGCGTCCTGAAGGGCAAGCACGAGCGCTATTTTATCGACACGATAACGGTTAGAATGAGATGGCAGTATACGATACTAAGTAAGTGCGTAAGAGATGGCTGCTTTATCCCACGCGATAACTAGTTTAAACACGGCTCGTGCTTGCCTTGCTTGGAGTAGTGACCTCTACGGGCGTCCTGAAGGCGAATTGGGAGTTTTATCAAATCGTTTATTTTACGCCATAGTAAAGTAATTCAAGGAAATAAAAGAGACACACATTATATAACATAAAAACATAAACGTTCACGCCGAATATCCCCGAAGGGGTTGGCAGAGGTACTAATACTTCTGAACATCACGTGACTTTGTCACCTGGTGCTCAGAGTACCCACGTTTTGCATGGACAGTGTACTCACGTGATAGGGGGCAGGCCTATCGCCGTTTTGTACGAATACACTGTCACATGACTAAGTACAACTCAGCCATGTGGGTTTCCTCACGATGTTTTCCCTCACCGTTAACAACCATGACAAATTAACCACACATTTGTCTTTAGAAAAGACAAATTGGTGTAGGCCCGACCCAGGATTTGAACACTAGTCGTTTGCACGATAACCGAGTGTTCTACCCACTGGGCTATCACGGTTGCACACACACATTATGTTGTTTTCACTGTGGTGTATGGATACACTGACACATGACAAAGAACAACACTTAGCCAAGTGGGTTTCCTCACGATGTTTTCCCTCACCCATAAAATCTATGATAAATTACTGTAGTAATTAAATTAAAATTACGGTGCACGATAAGCTGTTCTACCCACTGGGCTAGCACGGTTGTATAAAACGTTAATTACATTATACTTGTGGACTCTCCCAGCTTCGCACGGACATTATCAGTATTTTAATAATCATACTGTTCTGAGCTGTATAGTGCCGGCTTAGAATAGAACTACCCCATTTCTTCTGGTATTGGGGCTTTTAAGGGATTTTTGGGCGATGCGGTTGGAGACCAATCACCGACACTCTTTATTTCACCATCTTTTCCCCACGCAACTACCAAAAGTGGCTGAGGAATTTTTTATTCCCTAGCTCTGGCTACCACTTCAAGGGATTTATAGCCGTGAGTATGCATGTACATTTTGAGAGTATAATGTTCATTGGTGATTGACAAGGTAGGCGTCCCTTGTCTCAAGGATAAAAAAAACATGTATAATCGATCGATAAATGCAAATGACACTCGAGATATTTGCCACGACCTAACCTTACGAAATGTCGACCAATATAGTATAAGATCCCGCTGCTAAATCTCTACGTTCATTACGTATGGAGTCAAACACACATTTTAACATAGGTTTATGAATAGGAGAATACGCTGACAAGACGCAGCCAGACAAAAGTGGCCGCAAGTAATTTTAATTTTTAATGAGAGGTTTTCCTTTTTTTCTTTTTTTCTTCTTCCCTGTTCTCAGGATAGATGGCGCCAGACTTGCTGTGTTACTGGAACGGAACGTCACACCGTATTTCACACTTGGATGTAATGATATCGTAAAATGGAACGTACATAAAAATGTTCTGATTTGAAAGTTTAAATAAATATCAGTTTAAGCCAAGATAGCTTAAAAGTAAATAAACAAAGACGGTGTTTATATTTAACATTCTTTTGTTGTTTTTACTCGCCAAAAAGTTACTCTATGGTGAT
The DNA here is from genome assembly GCA_963576735.1 of Bedellia somnulentella. Taxonomy (NCBI): domain Eukaryota; kingdom Metazoa; phylum Arthropoda; class Insecta; order Lepidoptera; family Bedelliidae; genus Bedellia; species Bedellia somnulentella. Next base: position 3,190,509 of record OY755198.1, read on the forward strand.
GTGACACATGATTTTAAAGTTGACATTGGCGAAATTATTGTGGCAACACGATTGAAGCCACGAAGAAAAAAATTAAGTAAGTAACGTACTTTGACTATGAACACTATAGACAGAGTCATAATGCAACGGGAGAGTACCTCTTTTAGATAGCAATATTTTTCTCTGTAATGTTGCGATCACTAGAAAACAATTACCCCAAAATAGTATAATCACCATTCTAAAAGCTACTTTTTAATTTAAAATTGATTACGTCAATTTATTGTTACGTCGTTTTATTTATTGTAAAGGTTTACTGTTTACTATATTATTTCCTGCAATCATATAATTATACATACTTGCTCCTAGTATTAAACAATCTTTTTTGTTTAATTTTACCATTTATACTGATGTTTAATACACCGTGAAATCTAAAGTATTTTACTAACTATCAGGGATGAATCTTCCCATGATTACGAATACATTTTTGTACGGGACTAACTTTGTTACTGGACAAAAAAAAACAGCTGTTCCATAAGTGCAAGTTATGTAAATATCATACGGGTCATCATGGGTATAGTGGGGTCTATGTTTGTATTTTGAAAAATAAAAGACAGCACTATTTTGTACATGAGTTTTATTGCATTATTTACTATTGACCTTTAAACAAAATCAGTTTCGTGTGAAAATTTCGAATTCATTCGTCTATTTCAGTCACATTTTCCAAAAGATGATGTATTCGTACATCTAAGTATTTTATATTTGGTTGATTTCCAATTGCATCTTCCAGTGGCCGCAATCCATTTTTCTAGTAGATTCGGGTCTTTAGGAAAACTGTAATGAATACGAAGAAATTAAATAAATATAACAAATTTATTACTTACTAATTCCGTAGATAACAATTGGAAATCATTCAGCGTCGCTATTACGCGACGAAATTCATAATATACTCACTCATTAACATCAGTTTACTAATTTGAAAATTTTACCCTAACGACAGGGTAGGATGAAAAACGTGAATTATGGGAACACTGAGATACTGCATATTTTTAGGTTATGCTATTAAAAAATTGCTCATAATAACTAAAGAAAATGCTAGTAATCTAGTTCAACGTAATTAACATTTGAATCACTTTTTTTCTGATCGCGCAATGTATTTATTATGTATTTATCTGTAGAAAAACATTAAAAAACTCACTCACTTCAGAAAGTCAATCCTTCGATGTGTTTTTCGCTGCGGCTTCCGCAGCCAAGCACGCTACACCCAACCATATCTCACTAAATAATAAGTTTGACTAATGGAGTCTCTTTTATCACAATAACAATATACAAATGAATAAAATCTTTCTCAAAATCAAAAGAAAACCAAAATCGCTCACAAGTCGACGCTTTGTTTGTCAAGCTTTAAAAGCGTGACATCAACAAAACGGGTTACGCGATAGAGATGACAATAAAGATTTTGTGTCTCTTTTTAACATATAAGAACTTAAATAAGGGCTTCTCTTTTTAAAATGGATGACGTAACATCGCTCTATCTATAGTGTTCATAATCAAAGGTAACGTAGTTACATCAACGCCATCTGCAGAGCTCTAGGAAACTATGTTGTTGTTTTATTTCTCAAAAAGAGAACCTCTCATTTAATTGATGTTTATCATTTTTCAGAGACAAATTTCGTTCACTTGTTTTCGAAATATACCCATCATAGCCATACATACCCATCATAGCAATGTATATAAAGAATATAAAAATCGATAGGTGCTGTTGCAAATTCGAACGCAACTACCTCGCAGCCAGGTGTTAGTAGGTTATATTTTGGTGTATTTTATACGTTCATAAGTTACACGGACATTTCGTGCAATGCAACCTGCGATGCAACATGCATTGCAAAATGCAATGCAACGAGCAATTCAAAAATTTGACGTCTTCATTGCTTCAATGTATCATGCAAGGTAAGATGTTCTCATAATCATTTATACATTGGAGCAATGCAACATGTAATGCAACATGCAATGCATCATGTAATGCAACCTGCAATGCGTCATGCAATGCAACCTGTAATGCAACATGCAATGCAAGAATTTGACGTCTCCAATGCTGCAATGTATGATGCAAGATAATATGCAAAGTAACATACATTGTAAGATGTTCTCATGATTTAGACGCTTCGCGCTCATGAACTGCGCCTGATTCGCGCGTTGAGCCGGGTAAACATTGGAACAATGAAACATGCAATGCAACATGTAATGCAACGTGCAATTCAAGAATTTGACGTCTTCATTGCTGCAATGTATCATGCAAGGTTACATACATTGAAAGATGTTCTCATGATTAAGACGCTTCGCGCGCACTATCTGCGCCTGGATCGCGCGTTAAGGCGGATATACATTGGTGCAATGCAACATGCAATGCAAGAATTTGACGTCTTCATTGCTGCAATGTATCATGCAAGTGATAATCGTCAGAGCAATGCGGTCAAAGAAAAGATCACGTGTGACGAGGGCTAATGTTTGTAAAGCCGGGTATACATTGGTGCAATGCAACATGCAATGCACCTGCAATGCAACATGCAATGCTTTGGAAGGTGAGATCGATAAATTAATTATTTGGGTAGATGCACAAAACAAACATAATAATCTATTAAGCTTACTTAAAACTAACTTATTTAATTTTGCTGTGTAGTGCAGGCTTAGAATAGCACTACCCCATTTCTTCCGGTGGGTGTTCGTAAAAGGCGACTCACGATATTGGGGCTTTTAAGTGATTTTTGGGCGATGCGGTTGGAGACCCATCACCAAAAACCTTTATTTCACCATCTTTTCCCCACGAAAGTTCCAAAAGTGGCTGAGGAATTTCTTATTCCCTAGCTCTGGCTACCCCTTCATGGGATTTACAGCTGTGAGTACATGTATGTTATTTAACTTAAATAACAATGTAAATTTTAATCATACAAAATCATATAGATATTTAACGAATATGAACACATACATATATAACTACATACTTTTATATACGAGGGCGGGTCAATAAGTCCGTGACTTTTTGATTACACAGATTTTTGGATAAAAATAATAATTTTATTTTTCAACGTAGTCTCCCTTGAGCTCTATACACTTTGTCCAACGCTTCTCCAATTTTTTTATCCCTTCCATAAAAAATAATTTGTCTTGGTCCTCAAAATAGGCTTTTGTTTGCGAGATGACTTCATCATTGGAGTCAAATCTTTAACACCTAGCCATTTCTTCCGGTTGGGGAAAAAGTAGTAGTCGCTCGGAGCCAAATCTGGAGAATAGGGCGGATGAGGGAGCAATTTATAGCCCAATTCATGGATTTTTGCCATGGCAACTGCACATGTGTGCACCCTCGTATTGTCTTGGTGGAAAAGAACTTTTTTCTTGGCCAAATGAGGTCGGTTTTTTTTCAAATCGTCATTGAATCGGTCCAATAAGTTGGCATAATATTCCCCATTGATTGTTCTCCCTTTTGTAGGTAGTCAATGTGGATTATCCCGCGTGCATCCCAAAAAACTGTCGCCATAACTTTATTGGCTGAAAAACCCACCTTGGCCTTCTTTGGCGCCGATTCACCCTTAGAAACCCACTGTTTTGACTGTTGTTTGGTCTCTGGTATGTTGTGATGGATCCATGTTTCGTCTACGGTTACAAAACGGCGCAAAAACTCCTCCACATTGCGATTAAACAACGCCAAACCTTCCTGTGAAATTGTTACACGATTGCGTTTGTGGTCGACTGTGAGCAGACGCGGCACCCATCTTGCGGAAAGCTTTCTCATGCCCAAGTGATCATTCAAAATCCCTTCCGGTGGCGGGCGCTAGGTCGTAATGCCGCGGAGCGGCAGCGACTAAGTGGCGTAAGTGGGAGGTCCGTCCGTCCGAGGAGGAGCGTCGGAATAACTCAAATTACTGTTTACTTTTGTATGGCACCTTTATAAGTGTCTAGTATCAATGGAATCACCGATAAATAATCTATTGAAATATATAACTAATATAGTACTATATTACACCCATAGTTTCATAAACATAAGTTAAAGATAAGATAAACACAAATTAATGATAAGATAAACAAATAAGTTAAAGGTTCATATTTACAAAAATATATGCATAAACTATTGCAGAAAGCTATTATATAATAGAACACTTACTTAGCTACCGTTTTCACACTTATCTCATTCATAAAGGCCACAAAAAACCAAAGATATTTGCAAAAAACCGCACTAACAAACTTTTATTGCCGCGAAAAAAACGTCAACAAACTTTGAATGCTTGGCAATAAAAAAAAAAGTAAGTAAAGCATAGAATAAAAGTAACTCATTCATTTCCTTGTTTAACACAGATTATATTAAATAGGCTGACTTGTATGTCCAAGTAGCCAAACTATTAAAAATAAAGAAAAAAGTACACGCCGCGCGCGTGGTAGTTGCTACCAAAACGTCATATTACGGCACTTGCGGTTTTTTGAGCTGCCAGTTGCTGCCAGCCCAACATCGCCTGCCACCGGAAGGGAAATTGAAACCACTGAGCCATGCGAGATCCCTACGGCTTCCACAATCTCTCGCACTTTCAATCTTCGGTCGGCCAACACCATATCGTGAATTTTTTCGATTGCTTCGGGTGTAGAGACTCAACTGGGCATCCAGGACGTTCGGCATCTTCAGTGCTTGTACGGCCACAACGAAATTCAGTAAACCACTTTTTTACCATTCAAATCGATGGTGCAGAGTCCCCATAGTATTTATCAAGCTTAGCCTTGGTCTCGGTAATGGTTTTTTCACTTTTTTCCATTTTCTCCTCAAATTTGTGAGTAGTCTGATAAAAATAGCTGTCAAACACAAACTAACTGACGCAGTTAAAATTTAGACAGGAGTCAACTGACAGATGCCTGTTCACAGGAGCAGTGTTGCTGTTTCAGTAAAGAGGTCAGAAATTCAGTCAGTATGGGAAAGTCTGAAACTATAAGACATACGAAGATTTGTTCTTAGTAACCATGTCACCGATTTTGATAAAAAGAAAAAGTGCATTCATACATTTGAAAAAAAAACTGTACCCAGCCCGGGAATCGAACCCGGTTGTTTTGAAAAAATAAACTTACACTTTTTCTATTTTAATATCGATTGTGTAGGTCTTAAGCTGTAAATGTCTCCATAAAACATGATGTCTAAAATGAATAAAATGCATTGTTTTGACATACTTTAATTGGCCTAGACCTCGCTTTTATAACATACCCTTTTTATATTATAAATCGATAAAGGACATCAAACTAAATAACTTTGCCCATTGAATGCCTATCTAAAATATTGTAATTTTCAAAATAAAATAATAATTAAAAATTGTCGTACCTAGTTCAAACTGAGAATATATAGAATGAGATTCCTTGCTTCAGTGAAAATAAGAAATAAAAAAAAACATTTGATCTATGCTATTCGCTCTGTAAACAAAAATATTACTTCTTTCGGTATTTTCCAGTTCTATTGATCGTCGTTGAAAAATAATATCATGAAAATAAACCGGTAAGCGAGCGATTGAACTGGAAAATACCGAAAGAAGTAATATTTTTGTTTACAGAGCGAAAAGCATAGAACAAATGTTTTTTTTTATTTCTTATTTTCACTGAAGCATGGAATCTCATTCTATACATTCTCAGTTTGAACTAGGTACGACAATTTTTAATTATTATTTTATTTTGAAAATTACAATATTTTAGATAGGCATTCCATGGGCAAAGTTGTTTAGTTTGATGTCCTTTATCGATTTATAATATTAAAAGGGTATGTTATAGAAGCGAGGTCTAGGCCAATTTCTCAAAGTAGGTGTTCGAAGTGACCACCATTTTTTTCAATACAATTTTCAACACGTTTAGGTGTGATCTTACTATTGCATTTTGTTTCTTCATGTGGTGAATTTGCGTTAAAATTGACTCTGTGACTGCTTTTAGGTCTTCAACGGTGTCATAGCATGTTTTGTAAACTTCATCCTTAACGTAACCCTATAAAAAATAGTATAGAGGCGCTAAATCGGGCGACCTCGCCGGCCATTTGATAGGGCCGTTTGTACCTATCCATTTTCGCGAAAAGTTTTCATCTAAAAAGTCTCTTGCTATGTAACTTTTGTGAGCCGGTGCTCCGTCCTGTTGAAAATAAAGTTCTTCTCTTACTTCTGCTGACATTTCTCGTACGGACTCTAAAAGATCTTCTAAGATTGCAAGGTACTTGAATCTGTCCAAATGTCCATCATAAATTTTAAACAAGAGTACCTTATTGTGAAGTAGGCCGACCCAGCAGTTAAATGAGAATCTAACTTGACAGCGTCTTTCGTGCATTCTTAGGAGATTTCCTCGACTCCAATAGTGATGATTTTTACGATTGTACATTCCGTTGTTGGAAAATTGAGTTTCATCAGAAAATATAACAAACTTTAAAAAATGTCTGTCTAGATCCATCGTTTCTTTTAACCAATTACAAAATTCAGGTCTTCTAATATCATCTCCTGCATGTAAGGCCTGCAACCCTTTAGGGTTCTTTGAATAGTCCGACGTGAAATTTCAGGAATATCACGACTTGCATTACGGGTGCAGGCATCTGGTGTTGCTTCAAAATAGGTTAAAATGTTAATTTCCATGTTTTCATCACATTGTCTTGGTTTAACTTTTTTTAGATTCTTAAAACTTTCATGGGTCTTCAAATTGTGAACAATTTTGATGAATATTTTACGAGTAGGTAAAATACGTGTCGGATATTTGATATGGTACCAATGGGAGCAATTTCTGTCGTTTTTAAAGTAAGCTTCCAATAAATCTAATTGCTCAGAGTTTGTAAAACGCATTTTCCCAATAAAAAAAACCGAAGTACTGATTTTCAGTTCCCGCCAAAACATTTGAGACTCGAGTTTTCTTTTTTTTCTTTCTTTTTATTGCTATTCGGCCAGTGACACCGAGACGTTCTATTTTCAAATGAGGTTTACACGTCTGTGTATCTACAATATCTACATACTTACTTTAAGTGGGCTTTTCAATTGATTGTTAGTGTTTAATTACTGTAGATAACAAAACTTCCTCAAATGTTTAATGGAATGCAAACCACATGATACGGTGCATGTATGTAATAACTTATTATTAATAAGTTGAGAGGTACAAACAGTCATAGAGACAATTTTACATGCCTGAACTTGTTGAATATTGTAACGGTGGTCACTTCGAACACCTACTCTGAGAAATTAAAGTATGTCAAAACAATGCATTTTATTCATTTTAGAGTGATTTTAGACATCATGTTTTATGGAGACGTTAACAGCTTAAGACCTACACAATCGATATCAAAATAGAAAAAGTGTAAGTTTATTTTTTCAAAACAACCGGGTTCGATTCCCGAGCTGGGTACAGTTTTTTTTTCAAATGTATGAATGCAGTTTTTCTATTATATTAGGAAAAAAAGTAGCTTTAATTTCATATAAGGAATGTCCGTGTAACTTATGAACGTATAAAACACACCAAAATATAACCTACTTACACCTGGCTGCGAGGTAGTTGCGGCCGAATTTGCAACGGCACCTATCGATTTTTATGTTCTTTATATATGTCGTAGGATGATTTGATGTTTAGGTTTTTTGCAAAAAACCTAGGGATTTTGCAAAAATCCGGATAATTAGACAACGGTTATAATATTTTCTAATCTTACTAGGATTTTTGCACAAAAACTAGTTGGTTTAGTATGACTCCGAAACGAAATGTCAGTTTTTATGAATACTGTACACTGATTGGTCGATTGCAGTTCCTCATAAACACGTCATCTCTGATTGGTTGTTAATTAAGACGTACTTACTTCATTGTTCCTACCTACATTTAATTTGATTGTTATTTTAATTTTAGTTACAAAAAGTTCCTAAGTTTAAAAATAGTATTGTCATTTCCCTTTATAACTCTAGCTATAATACCTCAATACTAAAATTTCGTACTTACTTTATTGTTCCTACCTATATTGAAGACGTCCGTGGCCGAGTGGATAGGTGACTAGCTTTTCGGTCAGGAGGTTGCGAGTTTGATCCCCGCTGAGAGCAACATTTATGTGATGATCATTATGTGTATTATATTATATTAAATACATCGCTGAGTTAGTATCCCATAGTACAAGTGTTACTTAGTTTGGGGTAACTTGATCTGTGAATAATATGTCCGAACGTGATTGTAATTTTACTCCAACAAAAGAGTAAAAATATTTAATTCCTAGTATCAAATAAGTATTGTCATTTCTTACCCTTTATAACTCTAGCTAATATATCTTAATACCACAATGACGAACCAATCAGAATAAGTGTAGGCGAGCAATCAGAAATCAGCCAATCAGCATTAAAGAAGTACAATCTTACTAAACCAACTAGTTTTTTTGCAAAAATCCTAGTAAGATTAGAAAATATTATAACCGTTGTCTAATTATCCGGATTTTTGCAAAATCCCTAGGTTTTTTGCAAAAAACCTAAACATCAAATCATCCTACGACATATACATTGCTATGATGGGGATGTTATTATATTTCGAAAACAAGTGAACGAAATTTGTATTCGAAAAAAAATAAACATTAATTAAATTAAAATTACTTGCGGCCACTTTTGCCTGGCTGCGTCTTGTCGGTGTATTCTCCTATTCATAAACTTATGTTAAAATGTGTGTTTGACTCAATATGTTATGAACGTAGAGATTTAGCAGCGGGATCTTATACTAATATAAATTAATTTAATTTGACATTATAATTGTTATGTTTTGTTAAATAAATGCTGTAAATATATTGTAAATTAGTTAAATGACTAAAATAAGATTTATAACTGTTGTCATAAATAAATAAAGATTTTTAAATATCTGTAGCATTTCATAGTATGAAGAATAAAAGAGCTTGAGAAGATTGATGGATGTGAATGAAGCTAGAGAGGTTTAACAGGATCGTACAAAGTGGCGATCAATAGTCTCTGCCTTCCCAATGGGAAATAACGGCGTGAGTATATGTATGTATGTATGAAGGCGCAGTGATAAGTCTGGTATCATATGGATTCCGCTTGCTAAAGGCAAGCACGAGCAGTGTTTAAACTAGTTATCGCGTGCGATAAAGCAGCCATCTCTTACTTATTATTATTTTATTTTCTTTGGAAGATTAACAAACAAATACAAACAATATAATACTAATTAAGAATACACAATGCCATTTACAAATCTTACGCACATACTTAGTATCGTATACTGTGTAACGTTTCGAAACTGGACCAAACGCCTCCCATCGCAGCAGGAGCTGAGTCTCAAGCTGAGTGTTTTTAACATATTATATTGATAGGATAGGTTATGTGTATAGGTTTGTTTTGTTAGGATTGTTTTAGTGTATTTTTTTTATTTATAATAAACGTTGTTGTGATATATACATCTTCTATTTATTTATTATCCTTCTTTCTTCCTTTAGTTATTTCTGGCTTCTGGCTACAGCATCCCAGGAGTGAGAAATAACGTTACAAATTGGCGCCCAACGTAAACTTATATATATCACAACAATTATCTCTTCCAAATTCTAAATTATAGTTACACAAGTAGGATTCTTTTGGATTTCGGTTTTGGCATATATCTTTCCGCTTTTACGTCTTTTTCTTTTATATATACTTATTGTTATTCTATACGATGGCGAGAACTATTAATTTTAATTTATTAAATAAGGCTGAATTAGAATATGAGGTTAGGATTAGGATGACTACACCTGGCTCTACTCTAGCAGACCTTCATCAGCAGATGTCCACTTTGGCTGATTTTATTAAATGACTAGCTTTTTGCCCGCGACTTCGTCCGCTTGGACTTCATTTTTTGCATCCGGTTTACATTCAAAATACCGAAACACTATCTCACCTTCTGTTTTTTATATTTATTTTCCCGCGGGCGTTGGAAAGGATATAAAGGACATTGAGGCTTTTCAAGTGATTGTTGGGCGATGCAGTTGGTGACCCATCACTAATTACCTTTCTTTAATTACTATCTCTGAGGGCGGGGGGGCTTTCAGATCTTTAGTTTAGTTTTATGTATATTAAGGCCCTATGCCAACCAAGACTGAGGACCTCCCTAGCTTTGGAGGGTTAAACTTATTTTAATTATCCAAGCTGGCGAATGGTCCTGGAGGGGTCGGTTTTGAACCTCCAGGGCAAGGCTATGGTTACCGTTCACGTCGTTGCCGCCTGTTACGCGCTTTGCATCACTCTGATGCAAGCGTCAACCAAAACCTGTGCCGAAAAACCCCCAACTTCCAAATATGGCGCAACAAAGAGAAGAGAAACTACCCCAGGAGGGTACGTGTCCCAACCGGGACCGGGAATCCCTCCCTGAAACCTGCTTGCAGGGTTCAGGCTGCCCCTCGTATTCTGGGGGGGGCAAAGTTTCGCTGAAGGAGGAAGGCAGAAGAGGAGAAGAGAGGAAGACCGAAGAGGCGATGACGTCTTCCGCAGGGTCCCCACCGTGCAACCGGGACCAATTCTATGGCACCTGGGAAACCGTGCCCCTAAGGCAGGCTAGAAAGCCTCGCCCCAAATCGCCGTTGACCGACCCACGAGGGCGCTTTGCGCACGCGCAGGGACGAGACAACGGAAATTCCAAAAGCGGCCCCGACCAGGGGAGAACCCGCCATCGTAACCGTAAGAGCGGCGCTTACCGCCGCTCAACCAAAGCCCGGAAAGCTGCGGAGCTCGCGGGGGGTGTCGCGCGGCCGTCACAGAGCCAGGTGGGTTGTGGCGGGGGAGATGGATCTCGCCCCCAAGCTTTGCGAGGGGACGTGAGCCAGCTCACCCGCGGGCGGACTCCGAATGCGGGACCGGCAAAGCCTAGCGCGCTGAGCTCTCGCCCCCGATCACCCCAGAGCGCGGACTTACCTCCGCGAGCTGGGGGGTCGGGGGCGTGTTCCGGCGGCAATAACCCCGCACAGGAGCCCGAAGACAACCGCCACCGGCGCGACACACCCCATGGGAGCCGCGGCAAACGTGCCGGCAAATCCGATCGCCCCTTAGCTGAATCGGGACCCTCCAAGGTTCACGAGGCATCTAAGAGAGGTCGACCGGACGACAGCAGATCCCCCGCGCAGATGGTTGAGCCCAAACGGGCAAAAACCACCAAGGGAGGGAAAACATACCCCCAAGCCGCTGAAGACCGCTCCAGGTTCGAAGTGGCACTCACCTCGACGTCCCTGAGAGATTTGACCCCCTCGGAAGCCGAATACCTCGGGAACCTTATTGAGGAGAAGGTCTTTGATACCGTTGACACCGATGTCACGGTAGCGCCGAGCTTCAGAGGATGCCCAAAACTGTCCGGGGGCACGCTGCACATCCTGTGCGAAGACGAGTTTGCGCTGACCTGGATACAGGAATTCGCATCCGCCGTCAAGCTCCCCTCGGGCGATAAGATCCGGGTTGTCAGCCAGGCTGATATCCCCACCCGCACCCGAATAGCCCTCTTCATCCCCAGGTATACGGGGCCACTGAAACGGCTGCAGACTCTGCTGTGCAAGCAGAACGGCCGTTGGTATAACATACCACAGTGGCACCTATACAAGGCGACCACAGTCGATGGGGAAAAGAAAGGCACCCTCCTAACGTTGGGACTATCACCGGACGAGGTGGAGAAACTGATGGGTAGAGACCGCCGAATCGCCTTTGGGTTTGGGCCGGTGTACGCGAAGTTTATAGTTGGGAGGAAGAAACTAAGCGATACACCGCCCAACACCAAAGAATCCGCTGAGCCCTGTGGCAACCAGCCAGCCACCACGATCCCAAGGCCGGATGAGCCGAAACCCTCCACCAGCAGGCCTGTGGAGGAACCGGAAGCTCTCCAAGAGACCGTGGACAAGCTCGGCCGGCTAGCATGTGGTGAATCTGTCCCGGAACCCTGGGACGAGGCCATGCTAACCTCATCACCCGGGGCTCTATCCGAATTTGACCTGGAGGAGGAACTAGAGGGGGAGATTCTTAGCGATACTCCCCCCTCCTAAAGTTCTACCCATCCTCCAAACCAATATCCAGCACAGTCAAGCGGCTACGGCTACCCTACGCACAGTGCTGGATACATCACCTAACAGCATTGCACTGATCCAGGAGCCGTGGATCAGGGCAAACCGCATATGTGGTCTCAGCAACATCGGAGGTAAGTTGTTATACGACACCACATGCACTAACCCCAGAGCATGCATCTATCTTCCTAAATGTGTTCAAAGCATGCCACTAATCCAATACTGTTCTAGAGACCTGATAGCTACCAAGATCACCACGGCTAGCAAGGAGACTCAAGATGTTGTCCTAGCGTCCTGCTACATGCCTGGTGACGACGACTGCCCACCCAAAGAAATGACCGAGCTGGTGCAGTACTGTGAGCAGTCCGGTACTGAGCTCATCATCGGAGCTGATGCGAATGCGCATCACCCGCTGTGGGGCTGCCACGCGGCCAACCAAAGAGGAAAGGTACTATCAACCTATTTATTCTCTACTAACCTTAACATAGCGAATATCGGATCAGAACCCACCTGGGTCACATCCAGAGGCCAAACTATAGTCGATATCACTCTAGTTAGCACTGGAGCCTCACACTTAGTCTCCAATTGGCATGTGTCAAAGGAGCTAAGTTGCGCTGACCATCGGCGGATCTGCTTCAACCTAACTAGCGACTACACACTACCCCCCCCAAAACGTAATCCACGAGTCACAAACGTACTCTCTTACAGATCTCTTTTAAAATCTAAACTTAACACACTCACCAATGAAAACACGGATGGCCCAACACAAATCGAAGGCAATCTAAAAATGGTCACCGCAGCTATAATGGACTCTTATGAATCCACCTGCCCGCTCAAACAACCAACAATTCCAGGGAAAGAAACAAGTAGGTGGTGGAACCCTGAGTTGGAAAAAATGCGCGGTGAACTACGCAGACTCTTTAATAAAGCAAAAAACTCCAGACTACCTATGGACTGGGACAACTATAAATGCATGTTAGCCACCTACAAAAAACGTATCCGATCTCGCAAAAGGCAAGCCTGGCGAAAGTTTTGTGGATCAATTGAATCGAACAATAAAGCGGCGAGGGTACGGAAAATTCTGTCCACCGATAGTAACCCCGCTGTAGGCCCGCTTAAAAAACCTGATAACACATATACCACAACAGATACAGAAACACACAAAATGCTCCTAGACTGCCACTTCCCAGATTGTCGTCATACAGATGATGCAAACTGGAATGAGGAGCAGAACATCTACCCCAATGAAGCGGACTGGCTCTTCGCACAAGAGCTTGTCACTAAAGACCAGATTGAATGGGCGATTAAGTCTTTCAACCCTTTCAAATCACCAGGCCTAGATGGGATCTTCCCTGCTTTACTACAGTGGGTGAGAGACATCCTGTCTCCCTGGCTGGTCAAAATCTACCAATCATGCATCGCGTACAGATATGTACCGATAGCATGGCGTGAAGTTAAAGTAACTTTCATACCTAAACCTGGTAAGTCGGACTATACCGACCCAAAATCCTTTAGACCCATGTAATCCTTTCTCTTAATAATTCTGAAAAGACTCTGTGACAGATGTATAAGAGAAAAATCACTTACGAAAAAACCCCTCCATACAAATCAACATGCCTATACCAAAGATAAATCAACGGAGACTGCTTTCCACAATGTAATATCTAAAATAGAATGTGCACTGAACTCAAAGTTGTCCACACTGGGCACCTTCATAGACATTGAAGGTGCTTTCGATAAAACCAGCATACCTTGTATCGACAAAACTCTGAAAGATTTCCATGTTAATTCCGCACTCAGGGGTTGGATTGTTAACATGTTGAGACTTAGAGCGGTGCAAGTAACTGTAAGAGACACCACCAGAGCCATTGTGACGAGAGGCTGCCCCCAAGGGGGGGTCCTCTCCCCACTCCTATGGAACATGGTGGTCGACTCCTTACTTAAGAGACTCAATGACTTATCCTACCTAACGGTAGGCTACGCCGACGATCTCACAATTCTCTTAAATGGAAACCATGTAAACATGCTCTGCAAAAAAATGGGTCAAGCATTGAGAGTTGTGGAGACATGGTGCAACGAATACGATCTAAAAGTAAATCCCAAAAAGACTGAACTTATACTTTTCACTCACAAAAGGAAACTCCCCCCATTTGAACTTCCAAAACTCTTTGGAACTGAACTCACTCTCTCAAAAACAGTTAAGTATCTAGGAATAACCCTAGATGATAAGCTTAGCTGGAAACCTCAACTAGATAACATAATTAAGAAAGCCAGCGCTATGCTATGGCAGTGTAATAGAGTACTAGGTAAAAACTGGGGGCTCAAACCTAAGATCGTACACTGGCTTTATACCATCATTATCAGACCAGTAATAACCTACGGCTCACTGGTCTGGTGGCCGACAACCAAATTAATAACAGCTCAAAATGACCTGGAAAAGATGCAACGGCTTGCCTGCCTGGCCATTACAGGCTGTATGAGAACCGCACCTACTGCAGCTCTTCAGGCTTTACTGAACCTGCCACCCTTACACCTACACATACAGCAAGAGGCGGCGATGTCCTCACTTAGGCTGAAAAATGCAGGGCACCTTAGAAATGACTCCAGAATCCTACACACCAGTATACACACAACGGCGATTCAATATCAGCCCTTGCTTGCTGCGCCCTGTGATAGGATAACTAAAACTATAATTACCAAACACAATTACACTGTTATACTCGAAGAGGAACAGCATGACTACTCCAATATTAAAGAGGTGCGTGAATACACAGACGGCTCTAAGACCAACCAAGGGACTGGAGCCGGCGTATATTCACAAGACCTCAATATTAAAATTTCCAAAAGCCAAGGTCAACACAACACGGTATTCCAAGCAGAGTGTCTTGGAATAACCGAGGCGGCCATGGCAATTAAAGCCCGAGCAGTGTCCGATATGCATATCAGAATCATCTCGGACAGTGCACAGATGCACTGTCCGAGATGATTCTGACCGACTGCAGGCTCTGGACCGCTGTGAATTCACTTCAGGGCTAGTCCTGGAGTGCCACAGAGCTCTTGAAGAGGCAGCTCGGAACAACACTTTAACCCTACAATGGATAAGGGGCCACAGCGGCTCCTTAGGTAACGACGCTGCTGACGAACTGGCTAGGGGGGGGCTCGGCAAGGGCCCTACCGATCATACCCCTACCCTACGGTCAGCTTCGCGCATGGCTAAAAGAACGCACTCACTCCCTCTCCAAGATACACTGGCAGGAAGAGCCCGGTTGCAGACAGTCGAAGGAAATCATGCCATCCCTTGACAGGTAGCTGACCGGGCGCGCCCTGCGACTAAGCAGGAAAGATCTGCGGACAGTGACTGGAGTACTTACAGGACATACCACACTAAATAAACACTTATACACTATAGGCATTACCGACAGCCCCATGTGCCGAGCGTGCATGGAAGCTGACGAAACGGTCGCTCACGTGCTCCAGGAATGCACTGGGGTAGCCGATATCCGCTATAACACAATAGGAACCATAAAGTCGCTCCCAGAAGCGGTAGCTGACCTGGATAAGCTACTCGCCTTCTGGATGGAATTAGGTTGGGAGAATTAAATGACCATTTGGTCCACGCACAATGGCCTGCCATGCCGGGCTCAGTGCGGAAACCCGTGGCGTTTACCGCCCATCTAATAATAATAATAAGGCGTAGGGATGTGATAAGGCGTAGGGATGTGACGACCCCACCGCCCATTGTTGAAATGGCAGCGGGATGATAAGTTCATCAGCTTGCCATTCCAGCAATGCAAATAGTCAGCGCTTGAGTTTGTAGGTGTTGACCGTGTCTACAAACTGGTCTCAGCGCAAAATAGAGCAATAACGGTCTCCCCGGGGCAAGTGAGTGAAACCCCGGGTGAATCTTCGCTCATCGTAATGGAAGTAGAGAACAACGATGAGCGTATAGGGCCGCTTCCCTTGGGTGATCGAAGGGGCACGTCTGGAGCTGGGGCTGGACGTGGCAGCATGCGGTCCCCCAGCCGCCGCAGACCGGCCCGACCACCTGGCCGGTCTGCGCGACCACCTCAGCCACCAGATGGCTTGGCATCGGTTGGGACTGGGGCAACTCAGACCCAGCAGTCGGTGCCCGCCGCTGGTGGAGCTAGGCGCCGCATGGCATAGACGGTTGATATGAATAGAAATGCCATGCGGGCCTATCTTAGGGCCTCAGGATCGAGAACTGGGCGGACGGGTTATCGGGCAGCAATGTACCGCGAATTTCTGCAGCTGGAGCCCAATTTGACCGTCACAGAACAAAACCTGGCGGACCGAGTTCGGTACATACAGCGCTCAGAACTTTTTAGCACTACCGAACTCGAACAATTGCGACGCGAGGCTGTTCCTCTGCTGGACGAAGAGCCACCCTTACAGGTTCTCCCTCCTGTCCCCGAGCGGGAAGTACGGAGGGAGCCAATTACTAACCTGCCGGATGTGGGTGGTGCGGAAAGCGATTGGGGAACAGTCTCCCTGGATTTGGATTTGGTGAGGAGCGCACTCGAAGAGACGATCCTGGAATATCGCCAAGTGCCTCTCGAAAGGAGGCCGAGGCTGCCCCGAGTTCCTCTCAGCATCAAGGTTCGGGATGTCGTTGAGGCCGTCAATAACATGCTGCCCTCGTTTTTAGAGAGCAGCATGGACCTTTGGGATACGGATTCAATTCTCTTTGGCGCCGCAATGACAGTTTGTCAATTTGTCGGCGTCAGGATGCCGCCAACAAGAGCTGGTGGCTCCCGCCAGGCTGGCAGTACTAGTCCCAGGACTAAAACTAGGCCAGCCTGGATGAGGCGGATTGAAAGCCGTATCACAAAGGCCAGAGTCCTCATCGGCAAACTGACCAGCTTCAGATCAGGCAACAATAGGCCGAGGGTGATGCGCTTCGTCAGGGAGGCATTCCCTGGTGAGAATGTCTTTGACAACTCACCGGAGTTTGCCTGTAGACTGGTGGAGCGCATCGATGATCTGAAGCAGAAGATCGCTGCTTGGGGTAAGCGAATTAGGCGATATTCTGAAAGGGTAAAGAGGTACCAACAGAATCGTCTCTTCATGAGTGACCAGAAGAAGTTCTACAGAACTTTGGAGCGTCCCGATGTGGTTTCGACAGGTCAGCGACCGGAAAAAGCTGATGTAGTTGCCTTTTGGCGTGGGCTTTGGTCGCTGCCTGTTGATCACGAAGAGGGCCGATGGTTCGAGGCGGTCGAGGGAGCGTGCGAACCCATAGCGCCCATGAACCCCGTCAACATATCCGAGGAGGATGTGGTGGCTGCGATCCGTAAGGCTCCGAACTGGAAAAGTCCGGGGCCGGACGGATTGCACCATTACTGGTTGAAGGGGTTCACGCGCTGTCACGCTACTCTCGCCCGTCAGTTCCAAAGCGCCCTCGAGAGTGGGACGCTCCCGAACTTCTTAACTACTGGGGTCACTCATTTAGCTCCAAAGAGCGATGCTACCGCGGATCCATCACAATACCGCCCCATTACTTGTCTTTGTACAATTTACAAGACCTTGACATCCGTTCTGAGCTCCAAGATTACTCAACACATTGTCGATAACAATGTGATAACTGGAGCTCAGAACGGATGTAGGGGCGGTAGTCGCGGTAGCAAGGAGCTACTCCTCATCGATGCGGTCGTAGGCCAACTGGTCAAACGCAACCGTCGGAACTTCTCTGCTGGCTGGATACACTACAGGAAGGCGTTCGATTCGGTACCTCATTCATGGCTCATGAGGGTCCTCGAGCTGTACAAAATTGAAAGTACAGTTCGACACTTCCTCGGGCAGTGTATGGGGTGCTGGAGAACGATCCTGAGTTTAGACGGTCAGCGGATGACGGACGCGGATGACCAAATTGATATAAGGCGAGGGATTTTCCAGGGCGATTGCCTGAGTCCAGTTTGGTTTTGCTTGGCCCTGAATCCTCTAAGTACACTCTTGGAGAATTCGGGGACAGGCTTTCAGTTTCGGAGAGGCGGATCACGCTTGCCTCATCTCCTTTACATGGATGACCTAAAGCTTTACGCCCCCACGGCTGACAGATTGGCGGAGCTACTGACGATCACTAATGATTTCAGTGGTTCCGTCAAGATGGGGCTCGGGGTCGATAAGTGTGCGGTCATTCATGTCGAGAAGGGGCATGTCGTGCACTCTGATGGTGTCGATGTCGGCACCAATCATTTGAGGGCACTCTCCGAGGCTGAAACATACCGGTATCTGGGCATGTCACAAACCATCGGTGTGAAGGTGGCAGACGTGAAACAGGGTGTTTGCGAGGAGTTTTATGAACGCCTGAAAAGTGAGCTTAATAGCTACTTGTCGGGCGTTAATAAGATCCGAGCCATTAACTCCTGGGTCATGCCTGTACTGATGTACACGTTTGGCGTGCTCAGATGGACTCAGTCCGAACTAGACGCTCTGGACAGACGAGTCCGCACGACGATGACCTCTCATCGAATGCATCATCCGAGATCGTCGGTTATGAGATTGTATATCCCGCGGAAGTGTGGTGGTCGAGGCCTTTTGAGTGCCAAAACCATGCACAACCGCGAGGTATGCAACCTCAGAAACGATTTTTTGACGATGACGGATGATAGTATTCGGGGAGAGGTGGTCGCTAGTGATAAAGGACTGACTCCCTTATCGTTGGCCTCACAGGATTGGCGAACCCCGGAGGTACTTAGCACCTCTGATCGGGAGTCCGTGTGGAAAGAGAAGGAGCTGCACGGGAGGTTTTACAAGGTACTTCACGAACCTTTCGTGGACCGTAAAGCCTCCCTGCATTGGCTGCGTTTCGGGGACCTGTTTGGGGAAACCGAAGGTTTTGTCTGTGCAATACAAGACCAGGTTATCAAGACGCGGAACTATCGGAAATACATCCTAAAGGACGGTACCACAGACCTTTGTCGAGCATGTGGCCGTCCCGGAGAGTCACTTAGGCATGTTATTTCCGGTTGTTCGGCTCTTGCTAACACTGAGTACTTACACAGACACAACCAAGCAGCCAAAATCCTGCATCAGGAGCTCGCTCTGAAATACGGACTCTTGCAACAGAGGCTGCCGTATTACAAGTATCTGCCGGAGCCAATCCTAGAAAACGACCGTGCCAAAATCTATTGGGACCGATCCGTTATCACGGACAGGACTGTTCTAGCGAATAAGCCTGATATCGTGGTATGGGATCGGTCGCAGTCGAGGGTATTTCTAGTGGATGTCACTATCCCTCATGACGAGGGTCTCGTGAAAGCCGAAACCGAGAAGCGTCGGAAATATCTCGATCTGGCTCACGAGATCACCGACATGTGGGGTGTGACTTCGACAGAAATAATCCCAATTGTTTTGTCCGCGAACGGGTTAATTCCAACCAGCCTCGCGACCAGCTTGAGGCGGTTGGATTTCTGTGGCGTGTCGGTTCCAGCACAAATGCAGAAAGCGGTGCTGCTCGATACGGCTCGGATCGTCCGTCGGTTCTTGAACCTGACTCCCTGACCCCGACCGACTGTGCTCTTGTCGGGGAATACCGCCTCTCCCATTTAAAATTCTAATTTTCTGTTTCGGCCATGGGAGAGGCGAGGAACTAAAAGTCATGCCCAAGATAATAATAATAATGGCGTAGGGATGTGACGACCCCACCGCCCATTGTTGGAATGGCAGGATGAAATGTTTACCAGCTTGCCATTCCAGCAATGCAAATAGTCAGCGCTTGAGTTTGTAGGTGTTGACCGTGTCTACAAACTGGTCTCAGCGCAAAATAGAGCAATAACGGTCTCCCCGGGGCAAGTGAGCGAAAACCCGGGTGAATCTTCGCTCATCGTAAAATGGACAATTATAATAACGATGAGCGTATAGGGCCGCTCCCCAGGGGTTATCGCTGGGGCGCGTCTGGAGCTGGGGCTGGACGTGGCAGCATGCGGTCCCCCAGCCGCCGCAGACCGGCCCGACCACCTGGCCGGTCTGCGCGACCACCTCAGCCACCAGATGGCTTGGCATCGGTTGGGACTGGGGCAACTCAGTCCCAGCAGTCGGTGCCCGCCGCTGGTGGAACAAGGCGCCGCATGGCATGGAAGGTCGAAATGAATAGAAATGCCATGCGGGCCTACCTTAGGGCCTCAGGATCAAGAACTGGGCGGACGGGTTATCGGGCAGCAATGTACCGCGAATTTCTGCGGCTGGAGCCCAATTTGACCGTCACAGAACAAAACCTGGCGGATCGAGTTCGGTACATACAGCGCTCAGAACTTTTTAGCACTACCGAACTCGAACAATTGCGACGCGAGGCTGTTCCTCCGCTAGACGAAGAGCCACCTTTGCAGGTTCTCCCTCCAGTCCCTGAACGGGAAATACGGAGGGAGCCAATTGCTAACCTGCCGGATGTGGGTGGTGCGGAAAGCGATTGGGGAACAGTCTCCCTGGATTTGGATTTGGTGAGGAGCGCACTCGAAGAGACGATCCTGGAATATCGCCAAGTGCCTCTCGAAAGGAGGCCAAGGCTGCCCCGAGTTCCTCTCAGCATCAAGGTTCGGGATGTCGTTGAGGCCGTCAATAACATGCTGCCCTCATTTTTAGAGAGCAGCATGGACCTTTGGGATACGGATTCAATTCTCTTTGGCGCCGCAATGACAGTTTGTCAAATTGTCGGCGTCAGGATGCCGCCAACAAGAGCTGGTGGCTCCCGCCAGGCTGGCAGTACTAGTCCCAGGACTAAAACTAGGCCAGCCTGGATGAGGCGGATTGAAAGCCGTATCACAAAGGCCAGAGTCCTCATCGGCAAACTGACCAGCTTCAGATCAGGCAACAATAGGCCGAGGGTGGTGCGCTTCGTCAGGGAGGCATTCCCTGGTGAGAATGTTTTTGACAACTCACCGGAGTTTGCCTGTAGACTGGTGGAGCGCATCGATGATCTGAAGCAGAAGATCGCTGCTTGGGGTAAGCGAATTAGGCGATATTCTGAAAGGGTAAAGAGGTACCAACAGAATCGTCTCTTCATGAGTGACCAGAAGAAGTTCTACAGAACTTTGGAGCGTCCCGATGTGGTTTCGACAGGTCAGCGACCGGAAAAAGCAGATGTAGTTGCCTTTTGGCGTGGGCTTTGGTCGCTGCCTGTTGATCACGAAGAGGGCCGATGGTTCGAGGCGGTCGAGGGAGCGTGCGAGCCCATAGCGCCCATGAACCCCGTCAACATATCCGAGGAGGATGTGGTGGCTGCGATCCGTAAGGCTCCGAACTGGAAAAGTCCGGGGCCGGACGGATTGCACCATTACTGGTTGAAGGGGTTCACGCGCTGTCACGCTACTCTCGCCCGTCAGTTCCAAATCGCCCTCGAGAGTGGGACGCTCCCGAACTTCTTAACTACTGGGGTCACTCATTTAGCTCCAAAGAGCGATGCTACCGCGGATCCATCACAATACCGCCCCATTACTTGTCTTTGTACAATTTACAAGACCTTGACATCCGTTCTGAGCTCCAAGATTACTCAACACATTGTTGATAACAATGTGATCTCTGGAGCTCAGAACGGATGTAGGGGCGGTAGTCGCGGTAGCAAGGAGCTGCTCCTCATCGATGCGGTCGTAGGCCAACTGGTCAAACGCAACCTTCGGAACTTCTCCGCTGGCTGGATAGACTACAGGAAGGCGTTCGATTCGGTACCTCATACATGGCTCATGAGGGTCCTCGAGCTGTACAAAATTGATAGTGCAGTTCGACACTTCCTCGGGCAGTGTATGGGGTGCTGGAGAACGATCCTGAGTTTAGACGGTCAGCGGATGACGGACGCGGATGACCAAATTGATATAAGGCGAGGAATTTTCCAGGGCGATTGCCTGAGTCCAGTTTGGTTTTGCTTGGCCCTGAATCCTCTAAGTACACTCTTGTAGAATTCGGGGACAGGCTTTCAGTTTCGGAGAGGCGGACCACGCTTGCCTCATCTCCTCTACATGGATGACCTGAAGCTTTACATCCCCACGGCTGACAGATTGGCGGAGCTACTGGCGATCACTAATGATTTCAGTGGTTCCGTCAAGATGGAGCTTGGGGTCGATAAGTGTGCGGTCGTTCATGTGGAGAAGGGGCATGTCGTGCACTCTGATGGTGTCGATGTCGGCACCAATCATTTGAGGGCACTCTCCGAGGCTGAAACATACCGGTATCTGGGCATGTCACAAACCATCGGTGTGAAGGTGGCAGACGTGAAACAGGGTGTTTGCGAGGAGTTTTATGAACGCCTGAAAAGTGTGCTTAATAGCTACTTGTCAGGCGTTAGTAAGATCCGAGCCATTAACTCCTGGGTCATGCCTGTACTGATGTACACGTTTGGCGTGCTCAGATGGACTCAGTCCGAACTAGACGCTCTGTACAGACGAGTCCGCACGACGATGACCTCTCATCGAATGCATCATCCGAGGTCGTCGGTTATGAGATTGTATATCCCGCGGAAGTGTGGTGGTCGAGGCCTCTTGAGTGCCAAAACCATGCACAACCGCGAGGTATGCAACCTCAGAAACTATTTTTTGACGATGACGGATGATAGTATTCGGGGAGAGGTGGTCGCTAGTGATAAAGGACTGACTCCCTTATCGTTGGCCTCACAGGATTGGCGAACCCCGGAGGTACTTAGCACCTCTGATCGGGAGTCCGTATGGAAAGAGAAGGAGCTGCACGGGAGGTTTTACAAGGTACTTCACGAACCTTTCGTGGACCGTAAAGCCTCCCTGCATTGGCTGCGTTTCGGGGACCTGTTTGGGGTAACCGAAGGTTTTGTCTGTGCAATACAGGACCAGGTTATCAAGACGCGGAACTATCGGAGATACATCCTAAAGGACGGTACCACAGACATCTGTCGAGCATGTGGCCGTCCCGGCGAGTCACTTAGGCATGTTATTTCCGGTTGTTCGGCTCTTGCTAACACTGAGTACTTGCACAGGCACAACCAAGCAGCCAAAATCCTGCATCAGGAGCTCGCTCTAAAATACGGACTCTTGCAACAGAGGCTGCCGTATTACAAGTATCTGCCGGAGCCAATCCTAGAAAACGACCGTGCCAAAATCTATTGGGACCGATCTGTTATCACGGACAGGACTATTCTAGCGAATAAGCCTGATATCGTGGTATGGGATCGGTCGCAGTCGAGGGTGTTTCTAGTGGATGTCACTATCCCTCATGACGAGGGTCTCGTGAAAGCCGAAACCGAGAAGCGTCGGAAATATCTCGATCTGGCTCACGAGATCACCGACCTGTGGGGTGTGACTTCGACAAAAATAATCCCAATTGTTTTGTCCGCGAACGGGTTAATTCCAACCAGTCTCGCGACCAACTTGAGGCGGTTGGATTTCTGTGGCGTGTCGGTTCCAGCACAAATGCAGAAAGCGGTGCTGCTCGATACGGCTCGGATCGTCCGTCGGTTCTTGAACCTGACTCCCTGACCCCGACCGACTGTGCTTTTGTCGGGGAGTACCGCCTCTCCCATTTAAAATTTATATTTTCATTTTCGGCCATGGGAGAGGCGAGAAACAAAAATGTTTTCCGAAATAATAATAATAAATAAATAAAATAAAATCCTGCATCAGGAGCTCGCTCTGAAATACGGACTCTTGCAACAGAGGCTGCCGTATTACAAGTATCTGCCGGAGCCAATCCTAGAAAACGACCGTGCCAAAATCTATTGGGACCGATCCGTTATCACGGACAGGACTATTCTAGCGAATAAGCCTGATATCGTGGTATGGGATCGGTCGCAGTCGAGGGTATTTCTAGTGGATGTCACTATCCCTCATGACGAGGGTCTCGTGAAAGCCGACACCGAGAAGCGTCGGAAATATCTCGATCTGGCTCACGAGATCACTGACATGTGGGGTGTGACTTCGACAGAAATAATCCCAATTGTTTTGTCCGCGAACGGGTTAATTCCAATCAGCCTCGCGACCAACTTGAGGCGGTTGGATTTCTGTGGCGTGTCGGTTCCAGCACAGATGCAGAAAGCGGTGCTGCTCGATACGGCTCGGATCGTCCGTCGGTTCTTGAACCTGACTCCCTGACCCCGACCGACTGTTCTTTTGTCGGGGAGTACCGCCTCTCCCATTTCAAATTTATATTTTCTTTTTCGGCCATGGGAGAGGCGAGGAACTAAATGTCATACCCAATAATAATAATAAGTCACTTAGAGAGTCACTTAGGCATGTTATTTCCGGTTGTTCGGCTCTTGCTAACACTGAGTACTTGCACAGACACAACCAAGCAGCCAAAATCCTACATCAGGAGCTCGCTCTGAAATACGGACTCTTGCAGCAGAGGCTGCCGTATTACAAGTATCTGCCGGAGCCAATCCTAGAAAACGACCGTGCCAAAATCTATTGGGACCGATCCGTTATCACGGACAGGACTATTCTAGCGAATAAGCCTGATATCGTGGTATGGGATCGGTCGCAGTCGAGGGTAATTCTAGTGGATGTCACTATCCCTCATGACGAGGGTCTCGCGAAAGCCGACACCGAGAAGCGTCGGAAGTATCTCGATCTGGCTCACGAGATCACCGACATGTGGGGTGTGACCTCGACTGAAATTATCCCAATTGTTTTGTCCGCGAACGGGTTAATTCCAACCAGCCTCGCGACCAACTTGAGGCGGTTGGATTTCTGTGGCGTGTCGGTTCCAGCACAAATGCAGAAAGCGGTGCTGCTTGATACGGCTCGGATCGTCCGTCGGTTCTTGAACCTGACTCCCTGACCCCGACCGACTGTGCTCTTGTCGGGGAGTACAGCCTCTCCCATTAAAATTTTATATTTTCTTTTTCGGCCATGGGAGAGGCGAGAATCTAAAAGATACCAAATAATAATAATAATAAGGCGTAGGGATGTGACGACCCCACCGCCCATTGTTGGAATGGCAGGATGATATGTTTGCCATTCCGGCTTTGCAAATAGTCTGCGCTTGAGTTTGTAGGTGTTGACCGTGTCTACAAACTAGTCCCAGCGCTGAATAGGGTTACAACGGTCTCCCCGGGGCAAGTGAGTGAAACCCCGGGTGAATCTTCGCTCATCATAATGGCAAATAATGATAATGATGAGCGTATAGGGCCGCTTCCCTTGGGTGATCGAAGGGGCACGTCTGGAGCTGGGGCTGGACGTGGCAGCATGCGGTCCCCCAGCCGCCGCAGACCGGCCCGACCACCTGGTCGGTCTGCGCGACCACCTCAGCCACCAGATGGCTTGGCATCGGTTGGGACTGGGGCAACTCAGTCCCAGCAGTCGGTGCCCGCCGCTGGTGGAACAAGGCGCCGCATGGCATGGAAGGTCGAAATGAATAGGAATGCCATGCGGGCCTATATTAGGGCCTCGGGTTCAAGAACTGGACAGACGGGTTATCGGGCAGCAATGTACCGCGAATTTCTGCGGCTGGAGCCCAATTTGACCGTCACAGAACAAAACCTGGCGGATCGAGTTCGGTACATACAGCGCTCAGAACTTTTTAGCACTACCGAACTCGAACAATTGCGACGCGAGGCTGTTCCCCCGCTAGGCGAAGAGCCACCTTTGCAGGTTCTCCCTCCAGTCCCTGAACGGGAAGTACGGAGGGAGCCAATTGCTAACCTGCCGGATGTGGGTGGTGCGGAAAGCGATTGGGGAACAGTCTCCCTGGATTTGGATTTGGTGAGGAGCGCACTCGAAGAGACGATCCTGGAATATCGCCAAGTGCCTCTCGAAAGGAGGCCAAGGCTGCCCCGAGTTCCTCTCAGCATCAAGGTTCGGGATGTCGTTGAGGCCGTCAATAACATGCTGCTCTCATTTTTAGAGAGCAGCATGGACCTTTGGGATACGGATTCAATTCTCTTTGGCGCCGCAATGACAGTTTGTCAAATTGTCGGCGTCAGGATGCCGCCAACAAGAGCTGGTGGCTCCCGCCAGGCTGGCAGTACTAGTCCCAGGACTAGAACTAGACCAGCCTGGATGAGGCGGATTGAAAGCCGTATCACAAAGGCCAGGGTCCTCATCGGCAAACTGACCAGCTTCAGATCAGGCAACAATAGGCCGAGGGTGGTGCGCTTCGTCAGGGAGGCATTCCCTGGTGAGAATGTTTTTGACAACTCACCGGAGTTTGCCTGTAGACTGGTGGAGCGCATCGATGATCTGAAGCAGAAGATCGCTGCTTGGGGTAAGCGAATTAGGCGATATTCTGAAAGGGTAAAGAGGTACCAACAGAATCGTCTCTTCATGAGTGACCAGAAGAAGTTCTACAGAACTTTGGAGCGTCCCGATGTGGTTTCGACAGGTCAGCGACCGGAAAAAGCTGATGTAGTTGCCTTTTGGCGTAGGCTTTGGTCGCTGCCTGTTGATCACGAAGAGGGCCGATGGTTCGAGGCGGTCGAGGGAGCGTGCGAACCCATAGCGCCCATGAACCCCGTCAACATATCCGAGGAGGATGTGGTGGCTGCGATCCGTAAGGCTCCGAACTGGAAAAGTCCGGGGCCGGACGGATTGCACCATTACTGGTTGAAGGGGTTCACGCGCTGTCACGCTACTCTCGCCCGTCAGTTCCAAAGCGCCCTCGAGAGTGGGACGCTCCCGAACTTCTTAACTACTGGGGTCACTCATTTAGCTCCAAAGAGCGATGCTACCGCGGATCCATCACAATACCGCCCCATAACTTGTCTTTGTACAATTTACAAGACCTTGACATCCGTTCTGAGCTCCAAGATTACTCAACACATTGTTGATAACAATGTGATATCTGGAGCTCAGAACGGATGTAGGGGCGGTAGTCGCGGTAGCAAGGAGCTGCTCCTCATCGATGCGGTCGTAGGCCAACTGGTCAAACGCAACCGTCGGAACTTTTCCGCTGGCTGGATAGACTACAGGAAGGCGTTCGATTCGGTACCTCATTCATGGCTCATGAGGGTGAGATCCTCGAGCTGTACAAAATTGATAGTGCAGTTCGACACTTCCTCGGGCAATGTATGGGGTGCTGGAGAACGATCCTGAGTTTAGACGGTCAGCGGATGACGGACGCGGATGACCAAATTGATATAAGGCGAGGGATTTTCCAGGGCGATTGCCTGAGTCCAGTTTGGTTTTGCTTGGCCCTGAATCCTCTGAGTACACTCTTGGAGAATTCGGGGACAGGCTTTCAGTTTCGGAGAGGCGGACCACGCTTGCCTCATCTCCTTTTACATGGATGTCCTGAAGCTTTACGCCCCCACGGCTGACAGATTGGCGGAGCTACTGGCGATCACTAATGATTTCAGTGGTTCCGTCAAGATGGAGCTCGGGGTCGATAAGTGTGCGGTCATTCATGTCGAGAAGGGGCATGTCGTGCACTCTGATGGTGTCGATGTCGGCACCAATCATTTGAGGGCACTCTCCGAGGCTGAAACATACCGGTATCTGGGCATGTCACAAACCATCGGTGTGAAGGTGGCAGACGTGAAACAGGGTGTTTGCGAGGAGTTTTATGAACGCCTGAAAAGTGTAAGCTTATAATAATGAGTGTGCTATGATTCGCTATTATCAATACATAGTATAAAACAAAGTCGCTTTCGCTGTATGTCCGTATGTATGCTTAGATCTTTAAAACTACGCAACGGATTTTGATGCGGTTTTTTTTAATAGATAGAGTGATTCTTAAGGAAGGTTTGTATGTATAATGAATGCATAATATAGTAGAGATACACTGATAAATTTAAAGGTTTCTAATGTGATGTCGTAAATAAGCACGTTTTTTTGCGCTTATATTGCAAACGCTGGCTGAACCCTACGAGATAGACCAAAATAATGTACTACAGTATTGTTCACCTTAAAAAGTTCAACAATAAAGTCCGCGATGGTATATGTCTATCTCTTAGGGATAACCCAGCATAACCATTTTTATTCTTTACTAAAAAATGTAAAGAATAAGTATCTTTTGTTGTTGATTATCTTTTAATTTTTATTATTATTATTATATTAGTAGTATTGTAAGTACATTAGGTTAGATAGGATTAAGACTTTGAGTATTGGCTAATGACAAAAAAGCTGTGAACGTTGTGCATAAGGACATTCTGTAGTAGGTATATTTTGCATTGCACCCGTGCGAAGCCGGGGCGGGTCGCTAGTACTGTATAATTTATACTATTTATAATTGATAAACTGTTTAGTTTTATTGTGTAATCATATTATTTACCTATTTAATAAGTATTAGTGGTATCGTGTATGAATAATGAGATACTAGTTTGACTTTACTTCAAAACAGCTCACGCTGATTAAAATAATGATTGTAATTAAATCCATAATTTTAGTAAATACTCATTTCTAAAATGTTATTATTTATTTATAAATGAGTTATAATAATGATTATGTAAATTTGAGTAAAGTATTATTAATAAGACTGTCAGTTGATTTAAGGTTAGGTAAGGTATAAATATACGATTTCTGTTTTTGCGTGGGCAATTGTCAGTAGTCCGTTGTATCGGCAAGTGGTTGTGAAAGATGAAATTATACGAAGTGTACCGCTATTTTGGGTTTTTATTTCAAAACCTCCACACTCCCTGAAGTTGACCCTACAACTCAGAAGTGAGGATAGGCGAAAAATATCACGTTTTTCGTACTGCGCCTACGTAAGTACCCTGTTCTTTTTTTTGTGTTTGCGTAATTAGAATCCTTTGTATGGTGAAATTGCCTTCTTCTTTATAAAATAGCATCCATAAACAGTCGTAAATAATAAAGTCTATTTCAATTGAAGGCAAGAAAGTATTTTAAAAGAATTTTCATTTATTCTCAAAAACATAGGGGCGATACATAAGAGTGTTAATCTGTTACATACTTGAGCCTGATATCTAGTCCTTTTTTTCCCGATAGCTCAGATTGTTTTTTTTTTCAAAGCTACTGTTTGTCAACTTATCGATCTGAAGATTGGTATAGAGCTCTGATTATCGAAAAATATTGAAATGTTGGATCGATATATCGTATAGTGAATTTTCTAAAACATTTTTCGTTTATGATTGTGAGTACACGTGCGAAAACAGTACACTTTGAAATTATGACATATGGCATTACAACATCTGTTTAAAGCATTACATGTGATGCTACGATCTAACAATTCCTACTATCAGGCGTGTGGTGTTGTGTAATTAATTAAATATTTCGTGTAATGGGAATATAAATATATCACATGAGGTAGAATAGCAGTGTTATAGGTAGTTATAGAATTACGTGAGCGAGTAAGACGGGATTAGAGAAGAAATGTATCCATTACTTTTTAAATATTTATACGTTTTTGAATAAAGTTATTTTGTCATCATACTTTTACTCGCGTTTATTTAACTCAAGTGTGGTCCAGGCTTAGGACTAGCAATGTGCTTGGATTCATTTGATGTTTACAAAGATTCGAAATGTATGTCAAGATAACACGATTTTAAATATCAAACAATTATCAAAATCAATCAATAAATTATATTGAACTTGATTTTAGAAATAAATTGAATGTCCCGGTGCTAATCCAAAATTATGAAAACTTAATGCATTAGTTGTAAACCTAGAAAACTACAATTTGATTTTAATGTAGTAAGACTTTTAGTTACACTGAATTAAATAAAATACATGCCTGAGGCGAATGTTGACGGGATTCATCGATGTTAACCGAAATCTTTGAATACAATTTAAAACTTTTTGCTATTATAATTAAAACAACTATTGACTTTAGGATATTTTTATTGCTATCGTTTTAAGTATCACTTTCATTTGCTTACCCATACGTTCGTTACCGATCAATCACGCAGCATCACACTGCAGTGCTCTATGGTAGTGTAATGGAATGAAATGTAGTGCCATGCTAAGTGTGATGTTTGGAATGGTCGAGTAATGTGTAATGTATCAGTACGCGTCCGAGCGATATTACGTGTGATGCATTGCTCGCATTGCTTACACCATGCCTGGTTGTGAGTATCCAGGTTGTTTTTTTTATATTTTGTACAACTCAACTGCAAACTTACTATAGGTTTGCTACAAATTACTACTACTACTGCTACTAAAATTTTAGCAAACCTGTAAGTTTAAAAAAATATAATAAAAAATATTGAGGCCTTTTATGTTTATAATAATAATAATCTTTATTATCAGAACATGGTTCCATTTCTTGTTAGTAATACAACTTAATCAATATGTTAGTATGCACACCACTTATATCTAATATCTATATACAATTAAAATATTTGTTACAATTAATTAAAACTGGACGCCTTTACCCAATGTTTTAAAACTGGGTCATCGAGTCTATTTGCTAATGCGTTTATGATGCTGTTGGGACTTTCCCGCGTTCGGAACATCAGAGAGGCAATGCGTTTTCGCACTATTGCATGAAACCCATCTACTCTCGCCTCCGCAAACATTCCTGATGCGCTGCAAAAACGGCTCAGCCCCAACATCACCCTAAACGCATTGTTATACTGGACACGAAGGGCGTTGAAAGCACGCTGCGTGTAGTTAACCCAAAGAGCACAAGTATACAGCGTTTGGCAAAACGCTTTGAACAGCGCTATCTTTACCGCCACCGAACTACGAGAAAACCTTCGGGCCAACATATTGCATCGCGCTGCCAACGCCCTCCGTTAATAAATCTAGTTTTGGAACATAATACGAAGGAGCACATAGTTGTTTTAATACTCATCATGATGCATAATATCTTTATTATTTATTTTAAATTTGAGATAGTCACCCGCTTATTGTAGTGTCTTCATATTATTCACGTAAGAGGTAAAAACGTCAAAATCAAAATATTCTTTATTAAACCAAGTAGGTATTATACATTTTCTTCGGCCCCCTGTAAAGCTGTACAAAGCGTGTGTAAGATAATACCGTGAATCCGTAAGAGAATTACATGACCAAGGATTAATAAAGTAACTGTTTAAATATTAGTTTGCAATACAAAGTAAGAATTAAACATTTTGAAACTTTTAACAACTACCTTCTAATAAAATAGTCAGCCGTACATTTGTTAATAGTGAAATATTTAAGTTACATTTGCGAAGGTCGCCTTTAATTTCAATAAAAGAAAATTGGATTTGCGTTATACTAATTGTTAGGCCCATTGAGATCAAAGAAGCTAAAGTATGTGTACTGAGGGTTGGCTTGATTGTTTACTAAGCTGAAATTTGTCAGTTTCAGTTCTCCACCATGGATCGAGAAGAGAGCAGGAGTCGTAGCCTCAGTTACGATAGATTGAGCGCAGAATTGGCATGGAGGTGCCAAAAGCCAGTCAACACGGAGGTGTTGGAGATGACAGGAAGCGTTATGCTGAACGACCGTGGGTATTACGGGAGCGTGGTACCGAGGTCAATCGACAACCGTGGGTATTACGGGAGCGTGATACCGAGGTAAATCGACCGTGGGTATTACGGGAGCGTGATACCGAGGTCAATCGAGGTGAACAGGTGAACAACGAATAGTCCAATAACAGCGGAGAGGTCTCTTCGTAAGCCGGTTCGGCGTACACGAGAGCGTTCGCCTAGCGCGAGGACGAGAAAATAGCAGGGAGCGATGTTCACAGCATTGTGCACGCAAACGCGAGGGTGGATACTATTCCCAAAACAAAATAGACAGTAACCGCAGCTCTTTGGTTGGGTCGCTTAGTTTGAAACGACGTAGGGTAAATGATAATGGATGAGCTATTGTTTATTTTGTCTGAGATGCTGGCTGAAAGAGTTCAGTACGGAGAATCGCTTGATCAATATTATTACGCCAAAAACAATCTACTAAATTAATGTAAAATTATTGGGCGCCAGGATGTAGATTGTCTGCTGCACGGTGTAGGGTAGGTGCTCAGGCAGCTGTTTAAACCCGAACAAGTTTTTAATTTCTTTAATACTGTTAAAGTTGGTCAATATGGTGACCATCTTGAATGATTCTCAAGGCGAAAAATTGATCGCAAATGTACTCTGCTTCAAATTCAAATTTATTTACCGAAAAGGGCAAAATACAACTTGTAATTATTTAACTATATAAACTCAATTAATGCTAGGTAGATTTACAAATTCTTAACAATGTAAGTTTTTACGAATATGTTTAATTGTAGCTCAATCTAAAATAATAATAATAGAAAACGATTTGAATTTTCGGGTAATTTCAAAAAGTTTGTTATATTTGGTCTCCGGACTGGGCGAACCTGTTTGGCAGATGCCGGAATTTTCACTTTGTCGCGGAGGCCTTATTAATGTAATGATATTAAAACCAATATTTAATATTTACATCAAATGGGGACTACAACTGATTTAATAAATTGAATATTCTGTTTCAAAAATTGATCATAGTTACAATTTGTGAATGTATTGTTCCTGTTTTGTATACATTTTATATTTTTCACATTAATATTCAGTATTGCAAATTAATAAGATAGTGTATTTAAATATCAATAATAAAACTAAATTCCATTACTTAAATTAAATAATATCAACAATATCAAAGATAAATTATTATAATTATGACCGCCTTGTTCACCTGGTCTGGCTGGAAAAGTCTTCTCATTTGTCAGTTCATTGCAGCGAACAAAAAAAATATATACATACCAAGAAGGGTAATCCGAAGGATAAAAATGAAAAACAATGAAATAGCTCAAGTTCAGCTTTAGACCTGGAACTTGATAAATACTTAACTGACATCAAAGTAAATGGGGTAGCACTACATTGCTGTGTAGAGGTTGTAAGTCACGCTCTGTCATAAAACCTACTAAAGCCAGAGAGCTCAACTATGATATGATAGTTCCAAAGGGTATACCTCTACTCAGGGCTATAGGTAGGGCTCTGATAAATCCCGTGAGCATAACAACTACAACGTAGAAGTTCAGAACGTAAAACGAACGATAAAGACGTACATCGGTGGAGACTATGTTTTATTTGCCATATAAACCAAATCAGCATCAAACATTCAATACTTTTCTTCTGAAGTTTTCTTAAATCTTAAGTAATTTTTAGCCAAAATCTTTAGTAGCTTTGAGATATCTTAACCATAATAGAAATGCTGGTGTATAGGTGCATGGGTTGGAAGAGAGTGATAAACGTCATAGCATAAACGTCAACAAGGGTATACCTCCTGTATACCTGTGATCCTCTCGCGGACACGATAGCTGCCTACAACGGCTTAGGCATCAAGATGAACTGTCTGTGTGAATTATAATTGTCTTATTTTCGTTAATTCTGGTATTTAAGTCATAATCATTAGCACAGAATCTAAATCCATTGCATATCCTTCGGGAAATTTTAAATTTTTAGCCATTCATGTCCAAATTAAGACTGTAATTATTACCATTTTATATGCTTTGCTTTGGATCCGAAATAAAAGATTTCGATGCAAATATATTATAAAACAAATAATAACTTCTATCATCACCTTGGATAAAAATAAAAGAAGAAGATGCGGCGTGAGCGTACAAATTGTCAACTAAATATGGGCCTTATCGGTTTATCACAACACCGCACTACATCCATACGAACTGATACGAACACACACGATATGACGCAAAGATAAAGATAGACCGATAGGCTCGTATAGTCTGTCTCTGTCACTTAAACATGTCAGATTTCAAGGATAAAATGGCCGAAATTAATAATATTTTGCTTGTAAATATATTTTTGGTGTATTTACGCATGAAACGTGATTCCCTGTGATTTGTTTTTACGCCTTGAATGATTTGTGCACTGAATAAAGGCACAGCCAGGCATTTTAAGCGCGAATTGTATGAAAATTTTAATTTCGATGTCAAAGATTATGTCAGCTCGTCGACTTGAAGTATCGTAGCGGACTAAACTCGACTGAAGCAAACCAAGTACATTGTACTCAGTTTAGTAGGACCACGCGCGGGCAGAGGTTGGCGCATCTTCTTCTTTTATTTTTATCTAAGACCGTGTATTATTTTTGGATATCGCTGTCATCTTTGTCTTGTCAATCTATATACATAAGTGAAGCACAATTAATATATAATCTTAACATTGTTTCTGTACTTTAAAAGTGCCGCTCATCATAACTGTCAAGACTATAACTGTAGATTTTACCTCAAATCTTCGCCCTGCTTCCATTTGTTAAAAATATAATTAGAACCACGAGCAGGGGAAGGTAAAAATAAATTAAAATGGTATAAATCAAAATTATGTACATTTTACCATAGCTTAATATTTATTAGAGAAACAAACTGTACACAATATTTCAAGCAAGGATGACCTCTAAAGTTTCTACCAATAGTTACAGTATAGTATACTAATTTTGAAGTTGATATAGAAAATTGCAAATTAAAATAAGTATTTAAAACAAAATAATTGTACATCGGCTATGATATGGATAGTTTATAGAGATGAATTCGTTTGAAGGCATCAGATTGTCATCCCCACCAGACCAAGCGAATATAACAAGATTTTAAGAACATGTACATGTATAATTAATTATGATATTATTATTATTAAGTATACCTAAATAAGATTCTTTGTCATGTATGGTACTAATTTTGAAGTAGGTATATTTATATTTAAAACTGGTAATAAACATCAAATACAAAAAGAAATATATATGTAAGATTGTATGATATATATGTAAGATAATATATAAAGTTATCCATATTGAGGGAATAAAAGGGTAATTTATGTTACAAAAGTTTATTCAGTAATAAATTCAGATGGTGTTATTTAAACACAAAAGTAACAATAATCAATCAGAGAATAAATCAGAAATCGCTCAACGTAATAGTGTGCTATGCGCGCGATTTATTAATCTAGCAACTTAAGGTATCTGGTACGAAGTTTATTGACTAGGTACAAGTCAGCATAGGTACTAAGACCAAGAGTGGACGGACAGTTTTTCCGGGAGCAGAATGCTCTTGAGTCAAATCAGAAACGGGAAACTCCTTTCTATTGGCCATATGAGTTAGTTATAGCAAATCCCCGTGCAACTATTATTTTCCAAGGAAATTATTATTTTCGGTACACAATCAATAAGAGCTTATTTAGAACTAGCTTACCATTATCATAAAGCTTACTAAATAAAAGTCAAGGTAGGAAAAATTAATAAACCCTGTACATTAAATTATCATGGTCAGGCATATATAAATTTAAAAAAGAAAAATTTTATATTATTAAAAAAAAAATAAAAAATACCTAACTTAAAATCTAAAAACATCTTCCAGTTCCTCTTATCGGGAAAGGGTACCTAAGATGCTGGAAGCGTTACCGCGTTGTATGGCAAGATAAGATACATATATTGATGGATAAAAGTACTTAAAATACATACTTTAAAATAAATAAATTCATAATCTAAATAATTATATCATGAGAAAGTTTTAGGACTCGAACATCAAAGGTTGATCGGCTGATTCAACAAAGTCCAACTGTTTACAAAAGTATTTAAAATGAATAAATGCTTAATAATAAAAAAATGTCAGCTTCGGAAAATGGGGTGCGGAATGTGAATCGGATTCTAGTATTGTAGGACGAACAGCTGAAGTTTAACCTTGATTACAAGTCCTTTTTATGGATGGTTTTCAATAAAATTAGTTGATCCCTAGTGTCCTTTGTACATCTTAAGGGTTTTAAAGTTAGAACGTCCAGTGGCTGATGATGATGATGATGATGAAGTTAGGAAGGTTGTCTAAATATGGAAATCTATAATGAGGTGTTTAATACACTTATTTCGATTTTGTTGAAGCATTTTTATATAAACTTGATACATGGGGTCCCATACAGTATAATATATTTCCATAGCAACCACCATAGTAGTTCTGATTGTGACAAGGCTCGTACCGCGTCTTAAAAGCACTCCCTAATGACAGTCATACCTAGAAGGCAGTAATGATCTAAGCGATTTAAATAGTGAATAAATAAAAAAATATATATAAGAAAATCACATAAGTACGATATAATATATAAACAAATAATTAATAATTAAGTTATAACCTCACGAGTATGTGAGTTGTGAATCTGCCTATTCTTTTTACTAACGTATTGATCTCTCCATTGAAGAGTTGTCTGGAAGAGATAGTTTTAAGCCACCAATTGTGTTTCTGTTTAGCAGTGCAATCTTTGTA
Organism: Bedellia somnulentella; assembly: GCA_963576735.1. Taxonomy (NCBI): domain Eukaryota; kingdom Metazoa; phylum Arthropoda; class Insecta; order Lepidoptera; family Bedelliidae; genus Bedellia; species Bedellia somnulentella. Next base: position 3,226,567 of record OY755198.1, read on the forward strand.
AAATGTTTTAACTGTGATGACTGCCTCCGTGGCCTCGCGGTTGAGCGCTTTGTTTCGGGTGCGGAGGTCTCGAGTTCGATCCCCGGGGAGGTGATCACCTTACAAATTTGATTTGTAAGAATTGACCGAGTTTGGAGGGGTATTGCAGGCTTGAATCACCTGACTATCCGAGAATTAAGATGATTCCGTGCTTCCGAGGGCACGTTGGGCCGTCGCTCCCGGCTACGTTGCGGTGGTGGTCGTTGGTCTGCCAGCCCGCAATTGGCCGGCGTGGTGGACTGTGGCCAGATCGCCCTATGTAGGGTGGGCTGGAGCCCCTTGGTGGGGACATATATGGACTGTGAGGAGGAGGTACGTGATGAGTACCATTATGGGTTCTATTCTATTCTATATTTATGTGCTTAATATTACAATTCGTATAAATAAAAAATTAAAAAATACATTGTAAGTGTGTAATGTGTAGAATATGTAAATAAAAATATATATGTATATTGAATGTGTAAATAATATGTAAATGTCTGTAAAACTATGTGTATGATATGTGTGTGCATATATATGTATAAAAAGTTAATGCAATCGCCATTATGAAACATTAGTACGGATTAACACATTAGGACCTGTTAATTTTGAATCACTTGTTACCAGGATTTACAAGTTATTTCAAGAACTTACCTATGTATAATAAAATATATAATATAATAAAGTTTTATTAATTCTTTAAAAAAAATATTCCAAAAGCGAAGGGACTCGCTTATAACAGGAAGGCCGAGCTGTAAGCTTATAATAATGAGTGTGCTATGATTGGCTATTATACTGTATAATTTATACTATTTATAATTGATAAACTGAGTTTTATTGTGTAATCATATTATTTACCTATTTAATAAGTATTAGTGGTATCGTGTATGAATAATGAGATACTAGTTTGACTTTACTTCAAAACAGCTCACGCTGATTAAAATAATGATTGTAATTAAATCCATAATTTTATTAAATACTCATTTCTAAAATGTTATTATTTATTTATAAATGAGTTATAATAATGATTATGTAAATTTGAGTAAAGTATTATTAATAAGACTGTCAGTTGATTTAAGGTTAGGTAAGGTATAAATATACGATTTCTGTTTTTGCGTGGGCAATTGTCAGTAGTCCGTTGTATCGGCAAGTGGTTGTGAAAGATGAAATTATACGAAGTGTACCGCTATTTTGGGTTTTTATTTCAAAACCTCCACACTCCCTGAAGTTGACCCTACAAAAGTGTGCTTAATAGCTACTTGTCAGGCGTTAATAAGATCCGAGCCATGAACTCCTGGGTCATGCCTGTACTGATGTACACATTTGGCGTGCTTAGATGGACTCAGACCGAACTCGACGCTCTGGACAGACGAGTCCGCACGATGATGACCTCTCATCGAATGCATCATCCAAGGTCGTCGGTTATGAGATTGTATATCCCGCGGAAGTGTGGTGGTCGAGGCCTCTTGAGTGCCAAAACCATGCACAACCGCGAGGTATGCAACCTCAGAAACTATTTTTTGACGATGTCGGATGATAGTATTCGGGGGGAGGTGGTCGCTAGTGATAAAGGACTGACTCCCTTATCGTTGGCCTCACAGGATTGGCGAACCCCGGAGGTACTTAGCACCTCTGATCGGGAGTCCGTATGGAAAGAGAAGGAGCTGCACGGGAGGTTTTACAAGATACTTCACGAACCTTTCGTGGACCGTAAAGCCTCCCTGCATTGGCTGCGTTTCGGGGACCTCTTTGGGGAAACCGAAGGTTTTGTCTGTGCAATACAAGACCAGGTTATCAAGACGCGGAACTATCGGAAGTACATCCTAAAGGACGGTACCACAGACGTTTGTCGAGCATGTGGCCGTCCCGGAGAGTCACTTAGGCATGTTATTTCCGGTTGTTCGGCTCTTGCTAACACAACACTGCTTGGTTGTGCCTGTGCAAGTACTCATACTTGCACAGGCACAACCAAGCAGCCAAAATCCTGCATCAGGAGCTCGCTCTAAAATACGGACTCTTGCAACAGAGGCTGCCGTATTACAAGTATCTGCCGGAGCCAATCCTAGAAAACGACCGTGCCAAAATCTATTGGGACCGATCCGTTATCACGGACAGGACTATTCTAGCGAATAAGCCTGATATCGTGGTATGGGATCGGTCGCAGTCGAGGGTGTTTCTAGTGGATGTCACTATCCCTCATGACGAGGGTCTCGTGAAAGCCGACACCGAGAAGCGTCGGAAATATCTCGATCTGGCTCACGAGATCACCGACATGTGGGGTGTGACTTCGACAGAAATAATCCCAATTGTTTTGTCCGCGAACGGGTTAATTCCAACCAGCCTCGCGACCAACTTGAGTCGGTTGGATTTCTGTGGCGTGTCGGTTCCAGCACAAATGCAGAAAGCGGTGCTGCTCGATACGGCTCGGATCGTCCGTCAGTTCTTGAACCTGACTCCCTGACCCCGACCGACTGTGCTCTTGTCGGGGAGTACCGCCTCTCCCATTAAAAATTTTAATTTGCTGTTTCGGCCATGGGAGAGGCGAGGAACTAAAAGTATTCCCAATAATAATAATAATACTATCTCTGAAGCGATGGCTACCCAATTATGGAATTTATGGCCGTTAGTACATACTCATGAATGATTGATAGATGAATTTCATAAATTCGATCGTACCAAGTTTTATGTTTCTAGATACAAAAATGTAAAAAATCTCTATATTAACTTTCATTTGCTATATCAACCTCTTAGGGGTTGAGTTCCAAAATATATTTTTTTAATTTTTATAAGAATCATGAACCAAACCATTTTGTACCAAGTTTCTATGTTCAAAATGAGAATATCTTAGTGAGTACAAATACAAATAGTAGTTTGGCAATTCGGCGGCGGCACGGTGCTGCCGCCACTGACCGTTGGTGATAGCAGGAGAGCTTGCAGCATTTGCTCGGGAATATGGGGATGGTTAGTGGTGGATCTCCATACAAAATAATCGCTGAAGTAAAGGGATAGCGCTTGCTATTATAATATATAGATTGCTATTCAAAGCTAACAAAACAAAAAAAATAATACAAAAAGCTTTAATCACCTGAGATACGAATCCGGAACGATTGATTCATAATAGTTTTAGTTAAATATGCGGCGGTGGCAAATTCACTTTCCGCTTACAGCTTCACCCGCGTGGAATTCGGTTATATTGCGGTATAAAGTATAAAACTCCTCATTCCAACAGAAAAATCTAAGAAAAGCGATGTATCGCTGGATATGCTTAGTTGTTAAACCAAAACTGAATGGTACACTATACTAAATGTTTTCCCTTGCGGAATGCAGATTTTGGGCACTGAAAACCCGGGAACACGCTACATAGAGCTTATCATGCGAATAACAATGTTTTTTCCAAGTGTACTCCAGCAACCCTTAGAGTTTGGCCTTGTGCTCTATTAATGGTCATTGCAAATGAAACCCTTATAGGAAATTGAAGTCTTTTAAATTGTAATGGGAGGTCTTTTGGAATAATCGGAATCCGAGGTATGAGTACACTTTCACCCTTGGCTGCGCCAGTTAAAGTAGTGGCTGTAATAATGTTTCGCCCAGTAATGACACGCAGCCAGGTACCATTACACACTCTAGGGGCATCGAGATTGCGCATGAGCATCACCGAAACACCTAACTTTCGTTTTTTTTTTATGAGAAGGCACCCCAGATAGATCCAAAGAATTTAAGAACTCCACAGGACATGACGTACTATGTTCTATTTCTATCACTATGTCTGCAGATAAATATGCAGTATTTTCTCCCATAACTTCATCAATCAAAATATTTTCATTTATTTTAGTGACCGTTTCATTTTTTGGTGCTAATATTGCGCGTTCGCACAGCACCTAGAAAAAAGCACTAAATTAACCTAACTGTTATACAACTACTGCCTATAGATATTTAAATATCCCAAACTAAACTATAAAAAGCTATACGACGAACAAAGTGCACTAAACTAACCTAACTATTATGCAGCCTTCTGCGAAAAACCTATAATCCATTAAATGTACATTACAATATACAGGGTGGCTCATTCAAATCGGTCAGTATGGGAAAGTCTGAAACTATAAGACATACGAAGATTTGTTCTTAGGAACCATGTCACCGATTTTGATAAAAAGAAAAACTGCATTCATACATTTAAAAAAAAACTGTACCCAGCTCGGGAATCGAACCCGGTTGTTTTGAAAAAATTAACTTACACTTTTTCTATTTTGATATCGATTGTTTAGGTCTTAAGCTGTAAATGTCTCCTTAAAACATGATGTCTAAAATGAATAAAATGCATTGTTTTGACATACTTTAACTTCTCAAAGTAGGTGTTCAAAGTGACCACCGTTACAATATGCAACAAGTTCAGGCATGTAAAATTGTCTCTATGACTGTTTGTACCTCTCAACTTATTAATAATAAGTTACTACATACATGCACCGTATCATTTGGTTTGTATTAGAACCTTGTTTTGGTCACCACTATCACGTCGGGGTCACCACTATTAGAACCTTGTTTTGGTGAGAAATAAATGCTACGACATGTTGCAGTTTATGACTAATTTTATTGAAATAATTGTGCTGCTTATAAACCTAGTCCCTACGTGAATTTTTTAATAATAATTACATTGCTTACCTGTGTCCGAGTCATCGATAAAAGATCTGAACAGATATGACACGGCACAGATTGCATTAAATTAAACATTTAAGGAAGTTTTGTTATCTACAGTAATTAAACACTAACAATCAATTGAAAAGCCCACTTAAAGTAAGTATGTAGATATTGTAGATACACAATCGCCCGATTTAACGCATCTAGACTATTTTTTATGGGGTTACGTTAAGGATGAAGTTTACAAAACAAGCTATGACACCTAAAAGCAGCCATTGAGTCAATTTTAACACAAATTCACCACATGAAGATACAAAATGCAATAGTAAGATCGTTACCTAAACGTGTTGAAAATTGTATTGAAAAAAATGGTGGTCACTTTGAACACCTACTTTGAGAAGTTAAAGTATGTCAAAACAATGCATTTTATTCATTTTAGACATCATGTTTTAAGGAGACATTTACAGCTTAAGACCTAAACAATCGATATCAAAATAGAAAAAGTGTAAGTTAATTTTTTCAAAACAACCGGGTTCGATTCCCGAGCTGGGTACAGTTTTTTTTTAAATGTATGAATGCAGTTTTTCTTTTTATTAAAATCGGTGACATGGTTCCTAAGAACAAATCTTCGTATGTCTTATAGTTTCAGACTTTCCCATACTGACCGATTTGAATGCGCCACCCTGTATACATTATACAATGGTAGAAAACCTAAAAACACACGCACATACCAGTAACTAAGTAAAACACTCGAAAATGTGCAAGTAACGATGATCTAATTTTAAAATAGATCATCGTTACTATTATTAAAAAAGTATTTTAATAATATTGACAAAAAACAAACTAATAAAGAAGAAATCATACCGCGATGTAGAAAGTTCAGACAGCGCCATCTATTGGTGAACATGCAAACAACGCCGCGCTTTTTCATAAGGTTTCAGCTGAAAGGTTGAAGGTTGCGCTGCTAAAATCCACAAATTGAGGATGTCGGGAAGTTTCCGGAACCTGGTTAAAGCGTAAGATATCATCCCACTTCTTAAGTATCTTAAAAATACATCTTTACCACGTTTTAAAAAATACCCAGCGCCATCTCTTGCATTCCTCGAGAAGTAAATATTACCTTGTTTTAAACGGCACACACCGCAAGCCAACAATATTTTTGTTATCCCTCGGGAATATCATTTTTCCGGGATAAAAGTACTCTATTATTTAATTTGGACTTCTAACTATATGTCTGCAAAATTTCAAAGCAATCGGTTCAGTAGTTGCGGCGTTAAAGCGCCACAAACAAACAAACTCACTTTCCCATTTATAATATTATTATGGAAGTATGGATATTAGTATGGATATGGAAGTATGGATTATCAATATGTCATCATCTTTATTTAATTCTTGAGTTTTGGTTGTGTCAAGATGTTTTAATTTAATTATCTTTCAAACAGGGCGACCCACTGTCTCCTAACTTGTTTACAAGTTGCCTTGAGGAAGTCTTCAAGAAGTTGACGCAGTCATGGGAGAATAAGGGCATCGATATCGGAGGCCACAAATTGACAAACCTCCGGTTCGCTGACGATATAGTCCTACTCTCCCACTCAGCACCCGAGCTCCAACGAATGTTGCGAGAGCTATCCACAGCAAGCCTTGAGGTTGGACTGATGATGAACCGGTCGAAGACGAAAGATATGACCAATAGCACAAAACGTAGGGTTGAGGTAGATGGGCAGGAAATACAATACGTCGATGAGTACATTTACTTGGGCCAGATAGCGTCCTTCGAATCCAGACAGGACAAGGAAATCGATCGAAGGATTGAAAACGCCTGGAAGAGCTTCTGGTCCATGAAGTCGCTAATGAAGGGCGACTTACCTTTGTCCCTGAAGCGTAAACTCATTGATATGTGTATCCTGCCTGTCCTAACTTACGGTGCACAGACATGGTCACTGACTGAGTCTCAAAAGTCCAAACTCAAGGTGTGCCAGAGAGCGATTGAGCGCAGTATTTTGGGTGTGAAGCGAACAGACCGCATTCGCAACACCGACCTGCGCTCCAAAACTCAAATAGCCGACGTGGGTGCTAAGACAGCCAAATTGAAGTGGGACTGGGCGGGGCATGTCTGCCGTATGCCGCCGGACAGGTGGGCTAAAAATGTAACCCAATGGGTTCCTAGCATCGGCCGCCGGCGCAGAGGCAGACCAAGAAGGAGATGGCGGGATGACCTGGACTCATTTCGAAAAGATTGGAGAGCAGGCCCAAAGCAGGGATGAATGGAAAATCCAGGGAGAGACCTTTGCCTAGCAGTGGGACACAATAGGTTAATTAAAAAAATAATTAAAAAAATGTGAATGTGTTAACAATTACGTTTAAAGTTTATTAATTACCTTACTCTACTTAATATACAATTAAGTAATTCTTAATTTCAATGCTCTTTAAGGTTTTAACACCACTCTTAAGGTGTTACCCTTTTTTTGTAACTATTCTTTAATTTCAATGTTACTTGACATTGTTGTATAGGTTTGAACACCAGCTCAAAGGTGTTATTTTTCTTAGGCCTTGTAGCTTAGTGTTGTACATAAGTTATGTCGTAAGTACGTCGGGGTCACCACTGTGGAAACAGCAAAGATATACTGGCCAGTACACCCTGCTGTGTACCAACTTTGAATTTGTATTTATGCTTAGCTAGAGAAACGTTTTGATACCGCGATGTACGATTTTTTATGACGCTGCTAGTATGCGAGTGAGTTCGCCGTCTAGCGGTCGCCACAGTACTCCCCTCCTAGTCGATAGACGATATCGAAGAGCTAGGAGTAGGAGGTACCTGTTACCAATAGTAGAGAGGGACTAGTGTGCGAGCGAGTTCGCCGTCTAGTAGTAGAGTGCAGTGTGAGCAGTGAGGCAGAGTAGCGTGCCAGTAGATGCTCGGTAGGATGAGTAGAGTAGTTTGGTAAGGTAAGCGATAAGTATAAGATGTGGGTAGATTGAGAAAATGAAGTAGAAAGATTCGTCATGTTGTTGTCGGGGGTCACCACTGTGGGAACAGCAAAGATATACTGGCCAGTACACCCTGCTGTGTACCAACTTAGAATTTGTATTTATGTTTAGCTAGAGAAACATTTCGATACCGCGATGTACGATTTTTTATGACGCTGCTAGTATGCGAGTGAGTTCGCCGTCTAGCGGTCGCCACATTACTTAGGGATTTATTAGTATGAGCGGCTGACAACTCATTAAAGAAGCCTTGTCGTCATTGATAGGTTGAGTCCTATGAAGAGTTTTACTTAGGGATTTATAAGTATGAGTAGTTTGTTAATGTAGTTTGCCATGATCGTACAAAGTTGCAATCGATAGTCTCTGCACAAAAGACAGAAGAAGATTCACAAAAGAAAGTGACTTTAGAATTTTTAAATTCAGAAACTCTGGCTACCTCTTTTAGGGATTTATAGCCGTGGTATGTATGTATGTACAAAAGAAAAATAGTACATTGTTATTAAATTAAACCTTCAGAGTTACAAAAGTGGTGCTGATTACGAAACCATTTCGAGATATTATGTTTTTAAAACATATTTTCTTGAAATTAAATCAAACAAAGCTAAGATGACCGTTATTTTAGCAAAAAACTGTAGCAGTATTTGACCTTCAGCGTTATGTCAAAGACATTCGTTCTTGCAGTTTAGTCTTTGATTGTTTTCATCAAAGAGTTTAGTAATAAAAATAATTTTTAACAAAAAGAAAACCGACTTCATAGTTGGAAAAACCACCGAAAATAAACAATCTAGTACTAAAAAGTACGAAATCGTTTTTTTAATTGAATATGAGTACTGTGATTAATACCTTAGCAATTTCTTTATTCCACACGCGTCAGTTCAACCTACCTAAATATTACAATTCTCTTAAATTAATTTGTGAGCCGGTGCCAGCCTCGATGATAATTGATAATAAGAAGTGTGTATTTCGCACTTCCTTGTAGTTGTAGGGTAAATTGATTTTTGTACGTATTACCATTTAAAACGTTAGGCGATACATATATATTGTTTAGATTGTAATAATCAGAGATAGACAGTAGGGTGAATTTACTTTTGTTTGACTGGCACCGACTGAAAAATTAATTTAAGAGAATTGTAATATTTAGGTAGGTTGAACTGACGCTTGTGGAATAAAGAAATTGCTAAGGTATTAATCACAGTACTCATATTCAATTAAAAAACTTATTTCGTACTTTTTAGTACTAGATTGTTTATTTTCGGTTGTTTTTCCAACTATGAAGTCGGTTTTCTTTTTGTTAAAAATTATTTTATTTTATGAGTTTTAGAGATGGGTAGACCTGGCAAAGATGCCTCTGGGATGAGGAAGCGACGGTTACTGTATTATTCTTAGTATTTCCGGTATTTCTATTATAGTACGATATTAAATAGGCTCAACCATATGTAACCTTACATTGTCCTTAAAATCCTTCGAAAGGCGATGGTCTACAATTCTACATCTCAAGAAAGACTCAAACGTTCACGCCGAATATCCCTGAAGGGGTTAGCAGAGGTAGTAATACTTCTGAATATCACGTGACATTGTCACCTGTTGTTCAGAGTACCCACGATTTGCTTAGGCAGTGTTCCCACGTTGTTATTATCAGCGTTTTGAACAAAACCACTGTCACATGATTGTGTCCCCTCGATTTTCTGGGATGCCATCATCAGATCCTGGTCTCATGGTACTTTCTCGGTAACAATAACATAACAAAAGAAATGTTTAGTGAACCTGTACTTCTCTTCACAAAAGCTACGAAGAGGAGTATAAATCTATATAGAATGTGGAAAGAACTGTTTCCTAATACCTAGTGATTGAGGACCCACACCTTCCATCATCAGCTCAGCAGCATAACAATATGATTTTCAGAAGCAAATGTCAATGTAAGTTCAGAAAATATGTAAAACGCGGTACATTTGCCTATAAAATTTGAGGGTTCCCCTCGATTTCTCCAGGATCCCATCATCAGACCCTGATATCCTCATCATGGTACCAATCCGGGAGTATCTTCTTTCGAATAAAACAAAAAAAAAAAAATAACGGTCGAATTGAGAACACTCCTTTTTTTGAAGTCGGTTAAAAATATCGAAAATCATAGATTTGTTTAGTATAATATCGTAATAATTTCATTTGGGATCACAAATTCGTGAAATATTTTGCAATTAGCAACATTTTTACTAAACATTTCGTTATAATTGCATGTCGCTACGTGATATTTTCGATCGATGACGTCATTAAGTACAAAAGTTAAACAATCTTTAAAAAATCATAACTTTGCAATTACTCATTTTAAATGAAAAATATTCAAATTAGTTTTTTATTTTCGTGTTTGCTATCGAATAAAAATATTTAATAAATACCAAAAAAAAAACTTTGCATACCGAAAAGTTATAATGAGATGATAATTATAATGTTACCATAATGTACTCTACGTTGTCAACCAACGTTTCGTTCTCCGTTTTGGTTCAGCCACTCCACAGACATTATATTTCAATGTTACATCCTCAAGATTTAGTAAACCATGTAGTCCGATTCAGGATACACTGCATGGTCACACCATTTCAGAGCGAAAATAACGATTTTTCAACTCATTCCGGTCATCAATCGGTCCCTCGTCCTCCAATCTCGTTCCTTCATTCTTTTTAGGTGTGCTGCATTGGAAACACGTCTCGTCTCCGTAAAATAGAAATTGTTACAATCATATATTTTTTAGCTTTTCAGCTAGAAAATGCCAGTGTATAATGACTGTTCAAGTAAATATATGAATTGACAAGGACCTACCTCCGAAATACTATATATGTAAATTCATTTTTGATAGTTGGCGGCAAAAATGGCGGTGAGTAATATAATCATTTTATGTTCTTAAGCCCCTTAATGAGTTATTATACTTATTATACAGTTTTTTCTTCAATCCACTTTTTTAAGTGATGGTGCGATACTGCGCAGAAAGTGACATAATTCTAATTAACTTTATCAATGACCCACTTTTTAGTCTTATTAAAGTGATAATAAGTAATGTTATATTACCCAGAAGATTGAGGTAATGTATATCTAAAGTGGTTTTACCTACGCGATACAGCGTAGAAAGTGTCATGATCATGAATCATAAAAACAGTAAAGATGTTCAATATTAAATTTTTCTTAAAGAGATAATAAGGAATATTAACCAGAACATTGACTGTCGTAATGTATTTTCTTGAACTGGTTTTACAAGATATCCCCCAAAAGGTGACATGATTAATATGTATAACCAACTACTAAAATTTCAAAACGTGATAAGGCGTTATACCAAAAGGTTTTTTTTTTAAAATACTTTTCTTTTGTACGAGATACCTGCTTCCCAGAAAGTAGCTTTATTCATTTCAGCATTATCATCAATCAGTACATAGTTACTACATGAATATTAAATAATACAATGTGCACCTACCGTACGTTGTCACAATGAATAACATTATACATCGACAACTTTTTAATCTTCTTAAAGAGGTAATACGAGTTGTTATCCAGAAGATCAATTGGCATGCGCTTTCCTAAAGTGGTTGTACGAGATACTTACCAGAAAGTAGCTTTATTCATTTCAGCATTATTGTCATTCAGTACATAGTTACTAAATGTATATCAAATAATACGGTGTTTACCTACCGTACGTTATCACAATGAATAACATTAAACATCGACAACTTTTTAATCTTCCTAAAGAGGTAATACGAGTTGTTATCCAGAAGATCAATTTGCATGCGCTTTCCTAAAGTGGTTGTACGAGATACTTCCCAGAAAGTAGCTTTATTCATTTCAGCATAATCGTCATTCAGAACATAGTTACTTCATGTATATCAAATAATACGGTGTGCACCTACCGTACGTTATCATAATGAATAATATTATACATCGACAACTTTTTAATCTTCTTAAAGAGGTAATACGAGTTATTATCCAGAAGATCAATTGGCATGCGCTTTCCTAAAGTGGTTGTACGAGATACTTCCCAGAAAGTAGCTTTATTCATTTCAGCATTATCATCAATCTGTAAATAGTTACTTCATGTATATTAAATAATACGGTGTGCACCGACCGTAAGTTTTTACTATAAAAACGTTGAGTTGTCGGAAAATAATGTGTCATACGAACCAGTACGAATGATATACCCAAGCAAGAACAACCTAAAGGTCGAGACGACCATAGTTCCCATCACTGACAAGTTCTCTGAACATTGGGGTTATATATCCCAGCAGGATTAACATGAAACAGTATGATGGTAAGTATATCGACAAGTACCTGATAATCTACTCAGTGAATTTCACTTGAGGTGCTGACTTTGCCGTAATAATAGTTTGGAAAAATCACAAACACAATATCAGCTTTGATTGCCTTTTGGCTCTTAGTTACATATCCAATAACCTTGTTATGGATAAATCAACATCATTATTTTGAATAATCACATGGTAATAATGTTTTTCATTATTACTCACATATGAAAATTAAAATAGTTTTCATTATTACCCACATACGAAAAACGACGCACTATCTTGCTGTCTAATTATGATGCCCACATGGCATTGCAAGACCGCCGCCGCAACTGTCCCCGCTCGCTACGGTTGTGCTTGTGCCTGCCGTGCCGTTATGAAGACCGTGATGGACATGTCACGTCACTGCCGCAGCCGCCACCGCCGCCGGCCGCCACCTGCTAGACGCTCACAGGTACACTCAGTGTTGTCACAATGCACATAGGTGCTAATGATGCTGATGATCCATTCATATCTTTGTAAATTATAACGTCGTGGAAGGGTGTAAGATTTTTTTTTTTCATAAAATTCATTATGTCAACTAATTTTTGAAATTTTTGAGGGCCACGTACGAGAAACGTTTTATTCATGTGTTGTAAATGAAATATATGTATTATATACAAATATTCATATATGTGTGATTGAGATTGTAGATTAGTTCTTAAACCGAGAAATTCATTCAGAGATCATAAGGGAATCATCTCGAATAACACAATAGATTCAAAGGAATCTTACATTTTGTTTCTTTTAGCAATTGTACGTATGCCTTTACCAAAGGTAAAGAACACGAAAAAATTCAGTTTTCACAAACTTGACAAATTTTATCGTTTTCCTTCTAGACCACTACCTTTACCGTTTATCTTTACGAATGTCTCTGTTGGTATTTAGTAAATACAGGGCTCCAATAGCATAACTGACACAATTGAAACCTCTCCATCGCAAAACCACTTACGTGTTTGCAATTGCCGACATACAAATTTGAATTTGTTACTTGTTCATATATTTTTTCATATTTAAATAAAGAATTTTCTAATATAAAAATTATATATAAAAAGCAGTTGGTCTTTGGAAGTTTTTACACTAAACTTATATCATTACATTTTATCTGAATCGTCTTTTGCAGAACGTATTTATAACTGCTTATGGATCCGTTATTTTTATGTCTATGGTCTTGTCATGGTCATACGAGGAAAACGAACTGAAGATAGTTCCCTTTTATTGGGTTTGAATCTAGTTGGTTTTAGAAATATTACTATACAAAAGCATATCGCGGGTATGTAGCAGGGTAGGTATGAAATTCCCTTATATTTCTTACGTCAATAATTTACTTTTATTTAATTGGATAGTACGATCAGGAGCATGCTATCGTTCTTTGTTTTGTATGTATACATACAATCATATCTCACGCCATTGGTTCCCGTTTGGGTGTGCAGTGACTGTCGATCGCCGCTTTGTGCAACCGAACAATATTTTCGTATAATTAAAGGAAAATACTGATACAGGCCAAGATATGGTTTTCTTTTTAAACACATATTCTGTCAAGGCGAGTCATAAATATACCTATTTATATCACAAGCAAAACATATTGTATAATATTCATACATATGTTATGTTTAATTTTATTACAGATATATTCTTGATTGCAACATGATCTTCATGCTTATAATATTTTTTCATTCCATTTGTACCTTGAAACTGCAATTCTCAATGTTTCCTTTTTTGAACATTCGACATATATTAAATAAAGGTGTAGAAATACAGACTTTTTTTTTGGGCCTTAACAAATTCAAAGGCTCTCTCTTTTTTTATTTATTTATTAAGTCAGAAAACATCTTTAAGAAAATCTTATAGACTTTAAAGATATTATAATAATGTCTATTACCAAAAGTTTAACAAAAAGAAAGCATTGTTAATTCTATCTTGTTCTGATTATTTTTCCAGTCGAATTAGTTAAGCAGTTTCTACTGAAATCGTCTAAAATATTGTTAGCTATGGTATGGTCATATATATATATATATATACATGTATATATGGTTGGCAATAGTAAGTACTATTATACCTCTATAGGTATGGTGTATCAAATACAGAGTGCACTCATTAATAAGTTTTATGTCTTAAATTAATCAACCAACAACAGTTTGGCTATTTTTTGTGAAATATAAATGGGTGTTAGTTTTGTACCTAACTTATGAATATTGATTTATATGCATGGAACGCAAATTCAAATCAAACCTTTCCTCTTGGTTTGGACTTATTCCTAAGCATATAAATATAATTGTATTTTAATCTCGGGAGTATAAGTAATTTATAAATATTATTCTTAAAAATAAATTTATTAAGAAAAGCATTCTTATCTTCTTGTATAGATCTCAAGATATAGTTGCTACATGTATTTAATTCTTCTTTCAAATACTTTGGCTACAAAGATTCATCTTTCTATTTTGAAAGAAATTTTCGTTAATCATTTTACATTTACAATGACATAAACACTTTTTGGCTGCGTACTGATCAGGGATGCCCATTGGTAGTTTAAGAAAGCAAGTAGATAGACTGGCTAGTCGACCTGTTTGGTATAGCTTTATTTTTTATCATCCTATATGTGATAAACAAAATATGTATTTTGACTTTTGGTATTATACTAGTTTTAGTAGTAAATGACAGTTTTAAATACTTTGAAATTTAATGGGAAATGGACTTTCACTAATACCTTTAATTGTAATAATTTTATTGTTTGCAATAATTTATTTAACCAAATACATGTTATCATTTGCAACCAGAACTCTAAACATCTACATGGTTTACTAAATCTTGAGGATGTAACATTGAAATATAATTTATGGTTAAAAGAACTTACCTAAGTGAATTTCTACCAAAATTATATGAAATGTTACATCCGAAGAGATTTAGTACCCACCCTAACCCAGAGAAAGGTGAACCTATCTAACCCTTCAGTTGCAAATTCACAGCTAAGATACCTCTAAAATAAATGAAGGAACGAGATTGGAGGACGAGGGAACGATTGATGACCGGAATGAGTTGAAAAATCGTTATTTTCGCTCTGAAATGGTGTGACCATGCAGTGTATCCTGAATCGGACTACATGGTTTACTAAATCTCTTCGGATGTAACATTTCATATAATTTTGGTAGAAATTCACTTAGGTAAGTTCTTTTAACCATAAAATATAATGTTCAATGCAAAACGGAACGCAAGTTTATTGAAGCTTCGTTTCGTTTTACGGAATTCTGTGTGCAAGTTATAGATAGATTAAAATATGGGTCTTTTCATGAATGCTTTATAAGCTGTGTTAACTTTTGTATTTTTAGGTAATAGGTATTTTGTTAATAGACTTATAGACTGAATTGTGTCGTGTCGTCTAGAGACCTATCAGCAATCAAGTAGATAACGCTAGAAGTCCTCGCTCTTAGAAACGTACGATTTTATTTTATACCTTACCTTACCTTATCATCTGTGATTTATTTATTTTGATTTAGTTTTCATTATTTTGAAAGTTTAAATATTATTATCATGTCCCATTTTTATTTTATGAATTTACAAGACTGTCCTTCGAACAGAGACGAAGATACAATTGGAAATGACAACGCTGATAATATTATTTGTATCTGCTGTTTGAGAAAAGATCAAAATAATGAATTTTTCGATGTACAAAAGTGTTCTCATGCTTCTCTTCTTAATTATTGCTTGGGATTCCAGGTAATTGTTATTAATTCAATGTAAAATTGTACTATTTTAGTTAAGTATTTGTTATTTTTTTGTTAATCTCGTTATAGTCGGGATAATATCAATTGGCGACTTGACCAATTGACAAGATGGCGACGTTATTTATAGTACCCAACTTTACTATGCGTTTAAGTTATTCACTTTTAAAAGTAATATTTTAAATTGCTTTCTATAGTTTGCTGTTTTACTTTACATCAAATTTTAAATTATAAACTGGGAAGCCCTCTAATTCATCTCCAAAGTTCTCACTGGACCAATTCTTAGGCAAATTTTGGAATTGTTCATTATTTGATTAGTTATTCTTTCCAGCTACATTCACTTACTAACATCTTTAATCCTAATCTATGTAGTGTCTGCTTAGAATAGCACTACCCGAACTCTTCCGATGGATGTTTGTTCTTACAAACTCTTGCCAACTATTTGCCATTGGCAACAAGGGGTATTGGGGCTTTTTGGGCAATGCAGTTGGAGAGCCATCACCAACAACCTTTATTTTACAAATTTATACCTACTCAACTTCCAAAAGTGGCTGAGGAATTTCATACTCCCAAGCTCTGGCTAGCCCTTCTAGGGATTTATAGCTGTGATCATATGGATATATCTATTATCTATGCATCTATTATTCTTAGGCGCCTCAAACGACATTTTCAGACAGAGATGGGGTAGAACTTTTCTACCCGGTATAATTAAGATACTATAAATCAAGTGCCCTAAAATACCCTTGTTGTCTGATTTAATAAATAAATAATAATAATAAAATTATGTCAAAAAATACTTCTTTACTATAATACTAATTTATATTTCTTGTTTTCAGTTAGAAGAAAAATGTAAAATCTGTGAACAGTGCCATGACTTTTTGAAAAAAGTTGATCAGTTTAAAACTCAAGTGCAAGAAAGTCATCGCACACTTACTAACCAATTACATCAGGTAAGTTTGCTTGCTCTCTAACTTATTGAATTTATATTTCAAAATTTCTATCTGCATCGTTTTCTTGGTTATATGAAGAAAAAAAGGAATGCTATCACATATCTTTTTTATATTTTATTTGTAAAGAGCAGAGCAAAAATCTTTAAAAAAATCTATGCAATGGAATTCTTGTGCAGATATACTACAAAGATTCAGTTAGTTGTGTAACATAGTGGGTACAATTTTATCTAGTAAAACATTAAACCAACTGGTTTAATTTCATTGTTACAAAATAAAGAAAAAATAATCCAAGTCACAACTGCACTCACACTTATTTCAATGTATTTTAAGTTCTATTTGATAATCATGTAAGTATGATGTATTTAATATAAGTATGTATATTTAAATATATTTGTATGTAATACATAATTTATTTTATTCTATTTTTGAATTAGTTTATTGAATCGTCAAAATAGTCGACGTAATCGAATTAAATTATCATCATACTGTATAGTATGACAAATTGTTAATGTGGATAGTTTTGTATGATTTGTATAAAACGTGGTATTCAGTAAAACTATTTAGTTTTTTCAATACTGTGTTATATCCAAATTTGTATGTTTTAGTTTAAATAAATAAATAAAAAAAAATAAGTCAGCCATATTGGTTTTCTCTCAATGTTTTCCCATCAACATTGACAAAGAAAACATGATAATTCTGTACATATTGATTTCTTTTTACAGATACCAACACCATCAAATCAAATATGGAACCTTACCTTATATTGCTCAGATGCAGATACAAAAACAAAAGAAGCAGACAAACTAGAATCTGGCAATCATACTGTAGAAAACGAATTAGATATTGAATATAATATTAAAAGTGAAGAAAACAGTTGTGGGTTTGATGAAACTGAGAATTCTGTAACTGAGGGTACAAGTTTGAAAGAAGAAGTAACTGATGGTTTAGCAAATGAGGGTAGAAATGAAAATCCAGAAGCTGAGGATCCTCTGCCACTACAAACAAAAAACAAAACTTTACCTGCTGCACCTAAATGGCAAAGGTATATAAAATATTTAGATTTAAGAACAAATTAATTCAAACATTTACACCTTATGTCCCAGAAGGAGTGGCAGAGGTACTAATACTTCTGAACATCACGTGACTTTGTCACCTGGTGTTCAGAGTACCCACATTTTGCATGGACAGTGTACTCACGTGATAGGGGGCAGGTCTATCGCCGTTTTGTATGAATACTCTGTTATGTATATGTTGTTATAATTTAAATCTTTTTGTTCATGAAAACCTCATGTGGGGATTATTACTAATAAATAAAGAATAAATAAAGGAAAGAAAAATATAATTTTTTATTAAAAATTATGAAGTATTTGAATATGAGATTAATGTTTTCATCATCAGATTCTGTTTTGAAAAGTAGTAGTAAATACTGACTCCTAGTCAATATTTGTAGTTGTATAACCGCAAGAGTCAAATGTGAAAGGATACAATTATAAAATGCATACAAGATCCATGTAAACTGCACCCACTTTTAGGGTATAGGGCTTTTTAAGTGATTTTTGGGCGATGTGGTTGGAGACCTGTCACCAAAAATATTTATTATTACCATCTTTCCCCCAATCAACTTCCAAAAGTGGCTGAGGAATTCCTCATTCCAAATCTCTGGCTACCCCGTTAAGGGATCTATAACCGTGAGTATGTGTATGTATGTATGTACATTTACAACTGAATAAATGGTTTTTATTACAACTCAGCCATGTTGGTTTCCTCACTGTTAACAACCATGATAAATTAACCACACTTATGTCTTAAGAAAAGACAAATTATTGTAGGCCAGACCCGGGATTTGAACCCTCTTTGTCTGCACGATAAGCAGTGTTCAATATTTTCACCTATATTTAAAACAGTGAATTTAAAGAAATAATTAAAATAATAATTTAATGTATTAGTTTATTATTTTAATTAAAAAAAATAGATTAATTATTCCTTAAAAAAATATATATTAGATTCTACATTACATTATATTGATATATGTTTTGCTTATAAGATTCTGAATAGTCATTGATTAAATAATACATATTAAAAAAACAAATACATTAAACATTGATTGAATATTTAAAGAACATAAAGTATACATAAACATATATTTTATTTAAACCATATCGACAACATTCAAACCAACTTCAAAAAACTAGAAAACAAATAAAATAAATATTTCTAATTAAAATAATTAGCTGTGTAGTGTCGGCTTAGAATAGCACTACCCCATTTCTTCCGGTGGATGTAGGTAAGAGGCGACTAACGGTATTGGGGCTTTTAAGGGATTTTTGGGCGATGCGGTTGGACACCCATCACCAACAACCTTTATTTTACCATCTTTTTCCCACTCAACTTTCCAAAGGTGGCTGAGGAATTTCTCATTCCTTAGCTCTGGCTACCCCATCTAGGGATTTATAGCCGTGAGTATATGTATGTATGTTCTAATTAAAAATTCGTTTTATTACAGAGACCTGAGATATTATGGAAAGATCAATATAGTAAGAATAACAGAGGAAGACATGCAAAAAGAAAGAAGTGAGATGATAGAACAAGAGATTTATAAGAAATATAAGTTTAGGTGTGAACACTGTATACTGTCTTTTCTATATGAACATCGGTTGGATGCGCATAATAAAAGGCATCATTGTGAGGTAAATATATATACATATATTCACGGCTGAAACCCCGCGAAAAACAGTTCCTTAAAATTAACAGTTGCTTCACCACTTTTGGAAGTTGAGTGGGAAAAAAATTATAAATGGTAGATGGTTTTGCCGTGTAGTGTCGGATTAGAATAGCACTACCCCGTTTCTACCGATGGGTGTACGTAAGAGGCGACTAACGGTATTGGGGCTTTTAAGGGATTTTTGGGCGATGCGGCTGGAGACCCATCACCAAAAACCTTTACTTTACCATCCTTTCCCCACTCAATTTACCAAAAGTGGCTGAAGAATTTCATATCCTTAGCTCTGGCCACCCCTTCTAGGGATTTATAGCCGTGAGAATATGTTATGTTATGTTAGATGGTTTTTCGACGGATTGCCAGCCACATATGTATATTTATAATACTAAGTTTAACAAATTTTTCATCGCAAATTATTTGATTAAGTTATAATCAATTTAAATCATTGTGTTATTCTTAACTAGCTGTTCCCTGCCTGAAAGTTTGTCTTCGTTATGCAGAATATTGTTTGTACGAATTGACATCTGCAGCTGCGGTTTTATACAAAAAAAAACCTCCTACAGGAATCATATTTTTATTGGGAATAACAGGAATCCTAAACTGACATTCCTATATTTTCAACTTGTGTTATAAAAAATAGTAACATAACATAAACATAAACGTTCACGCCGAATATCCCCGAAGGGGTTGGCAGAGGTACTAATACTTCTGAACATCACGTGACTTTGTCACCTGGTGTTCAGAGTACCCACGTTTGGCATGGACAGTGTACTCACGTGATAGGGGGCAGGCCTATCGCCGTTTTGTACGAATACACTGTCACATGACATAATAATGATAAATTAACCACACATATGTCTTTAGAAAAGACAAATTGGTGTAGGCCCGACCCAGGATTTGAACACTAGTCGTTTGCACGATAACCGAGTGTTCTACCCACTGGGCTATCACGGGTCCTAAAAATAGTCATATTGTTAAAATGATTTAGATGTTATTGGCCATCAAACATCCGCATCATTAGCATTTAAAATACTTGTAGGCTATTTATGTGAATATAAAATATAATGTCGTGATATAATCCTCGATGACCTAGTGGGAGAATGACCGCTTTTCATGCAGGAGACGCGAGTTCAAATCCTGAGTCAGGCATACACCAATGTGTCTTTTCTGTAAACATAACATAAACGTTCACGCCGAATATATAGGGGGTTGGCAGAGGTACAAATACTACTGAACATCACGTGACATTGTCACCTGGTGTTCAGAGTATCCACGTTTTGCATGGACAGTGTACTCACGTGATAGGGGGCAGGCCTGTCACCGTTTTGTACGAATACTCTGTCACATGACTAAGTACAACTCAGCCATGTGGGTTTCCTCACGATTTTCCCTCACCTATGATTAATTAACCACACTTATGTCTTTAGAAAAGACAAATTGGTGTAGGCCCGACCCGAGATTTGAATACTAATCGCTTGCACGTTAACCGGTGTTCTACCCATTGAGCTATCACGTCGTCTGTAGTCCATATATTTTTAATTATTTATACTATTTGTTTCAGTCACTCGGCAGTCATTTGTGCAAGATATGTAAATGTAGACAATCAACAGAATCGTCACACAAAACACATGTGCTTAGACATTATACAAGGTAATTCTATTTAAATAGCAAATACATAAAGCGAAATACTGTGTAGTGTCGGCTTAGAATAGCACCACCCCATTTCTTCCGGTGGGTGTACGTAAGAGGCGACTATCGGTTTTGGGGCTTTTAAGAGATTTTTGGGCGATGCGGTTGGAAACCCATCACCAACAACCTTTATTTTACCATCTTTTCCACACTCATCTTTCCAAAAGTGGCTGAGAAATTTCTAAATCCTTAGCTCTGGCTATCCCTTCTAGGGATTTATAGCCGTGAGTATATGTATGTATGGTTATGTGAGTGTATAGACCGGACATTTAACCATATACATTTCTACAGATAAAGAAAATACATACATACATACATATACTCACGGCTTTAAATCCCTTAGCGGGGTAGCCAGAGCTTTAGATGAGAAATTCCTCAGCCACTTTTGGAAGTTGATTGGGGAAAAGATAGTAATAAATGTTTTTGTGATAGCTCAGTGGGTAGAACACCGGTTAACGTGCAAGCGACTAGTGTTCAAATCCCGGGTCGGGCCTACACCAATTTGTCTTTTCTAAAGACATATGTGTGATTAATTTATCACGGTTGTTAACGGTGAGGGAAAACATCGTGAGGAAACCCACATGGCTGAGTTTTACTCAGTCATGTGACAGTGTATTCGTACAAAAACGGCGATAGGCCTGCCCCCCATCACGTGAGTACACTGTCCTTGCAAAACGTGGGTACTCTGAACACCAGGTGACAATGTCACGTGATGTTCAGAAGTATTAGTACCTCTGCCAACCCCTTCGGGGATTTTCGGCGTGAACGTTTATGTTTATGTTATGTTATATGTAAATGTTTTTGATGACCGGTCTCCAACCACATCGCCCAAAAATCACTTAATAAGCCCCAATACCCTTAGTCGCCTCTTACGATCATCCACGGGTAGAAATGGGGTAGTGTTATTCTAAGTCGACACTACACGGAAAAAAATGTAAAAATATAAAGAAAATTTGTGTGTCTATTTAATGTTGTAATTTTTTGACTGTTTTTTGTACACTATTCTTTAAAACTGATGGGCAGATGTTGATGGGGCTTTCATCAGCAAATTAGGAAGCAGAATCTAAGAAAGTCTCAAGGAAAAATCTTATTTATAAAATACTAGCTGATCAGACAGACTTCGTACTGTCAAATTTGCTTAAGGCGTTTTATTCGGTACTCTTAGTTCAATCCAGCGTGAATATTTTATTGGTCAAATTTTTCCGGGTAAGAAAGTATCCTATGTTATAATTTAGGCCATTATCTAGCATTCTGCCAAATTTCATTCATATACTTCATGCACTTGAGGAACCTTTTCGCCTCAAACACACCAATATCCAAACATCTAAACTTTCACATTTGTAATATTAATATGATATACAGGGTGATTTCGGGGTCGTGATCCCAACCATTTTTTTCTGACTCAGTAAATGATTGCGATGCTACCTGTATTTATTTTAATTGAAACAAAGATGATTCGTTATTTACTTATTTTTATTTACTGACTCTAAATGCGTAGTCACCCTACTTTTTATATTACACCTTTTTAGAAAACAAACTCTTTGTTAGAATACTTAATAATTTATGAGTAATAATGTGACAACACGTCAAAGTCAATAAACGATAACAATAAATAATAACGAAACAAACATTTAAAATAAAATAAATTAATTATGCCTCCGCCGTTATTCGTCTTTTCCTTCTTAATACGACAAAGTAATCGACGTAATCGCAGTAGGCATCGAAGAAATTTCTTATCTGTCTATCAATATCGTCATATCAATTGCAACTACTGCAACGATTGTTAAGTCCATGCACTTGACAAAACAATTCTTGGGAAATAGTAGGGTGACCATGATCTCGAATAGTCGCAGTTTTTTTTTTGTAAACTTAAATAAGTCGCTGGTGTACTGTTAGTCCTACCTAACCTATCGTGATGCTTAGGAGAAATTAAGTTAAATGCTTCTTTCTTGCTCCACGACCCCGTAATCACCCTGTATAATATTTTTAATATAAACTTTATACAAAATATATATATCTAATCGAATCGCTAGTTTCTAAACTATAAAAACTTAGTTTGCCGTGTAGTGTCGGCTTAGAATAACACTACCCCATTTCTACCCGTGGGTGATCGTAAGAGGCCACTAAGGGTATAGGGGCTTTTTAAGTGGTTTTTGGGCGATGCGGTAGGAGACCCGTCACCAAATACATTTATTATTACCATCTTTTCCCCAATCAACTTCCAAAAGTGGCTAAGGAATTTCTCATAACATAGCTCTGGCTACCCCGTTAAGGGATTTATAGCCGTGAGTATATGTATGTAATGTAAAAACTTATTTCCAGATACGAATGCGCGCTGTGCTCAGTCCGCTATCGCAGTTTGCACAACGCTGTAAAACATTACAACGACAATCACGAACAGATTGCGAACGAATTGTATAAGTGTCAGCTGTGCGATTTTACTACCGAGTAAGTTTAACTGCTGTGTAGTGTCGGCTTAGAATAGCACTACCCTATTTCTTCCGGTGGGTGTACGTAAGAGGCTGTTAACGGCATGGGGGCTTTTAAGGAATTTTTGGGCGATTAGGTTGGAGACCCATCACCAACAACCTTTATTTTGCCATCTTTTCCCCACTCAACTTTCCAAAAGTGGCTGAGGAATTAATAATTCCTTAGCTCTGGCTACCCCATCTAGGGATGTACAGCCGTGAGTATATGTTATGTTAAGTTTAACTACTACTAGATTGAGATTATCTTCTTTATTTCTTGTTTCTAAATATCCGACATCATACTTTTATTGCTTTGCTTTTTTTATATATTATTCTAATGTGTTGACATTCATTATAATAATATTTATTATAACCATCTTTTCCCCAATCAACTTCCAAAAGTGGCTGAGGAATTTCTCATTCCAAAGCTCTGGCTACCCCGTTAAGGGATTTATAGCCGTGAGTATATGTATGTATGATTCATTATAATCTATAATTTTAAAAATTTTCATTAATTGAGTTTTTATTTCTATAATAGCTAATGTAAGAAGATTTAAATGTGTAGAATAATTTTGTAACCTCAAATCATATTTATTCTAAAAAAATATGTGTCGAATAGTCTTAATATTTCATTACAACTTAACAGACCGTGTTTCAAACAAATAAAGAATTTCAGGTGTAACAAATAAATTAACTTTTACAGATTGATACGTTCTTTTCGCTATCACATGGAGAAACACCAAGGTAGAAAAGAATGTAAATATTGCGGGAAGTCATTTATCAACCAATCAGGACTAAATATGCATGTTGTGTAAGTTTTACTGGTAAAAGTTATATGGTAGTATCGATTATCTGTGTTATAATTTTTCAAACTATTAGGAAGACAGAAGTATAAAAGAGCATGTATGAAAAATAATGAATGTGAAGAGAGCGTGAGAGATTTCTCCGGATCGTGCAAAGTGGCGATCGATAGTCCTTGCCTATCCCAATGGGTATAATGGGCGTGAGTATATATATATGTTTTCCCCCTCTAATTCCAAAAGTGTCTGAACGATTCCTAATTCTGAAGTTCTGACTACCCCTTTTTGATATTGATATCCGTCAGTATACACAGCACAAGTAAGTATGTATGTTGGCCTGTTATTGTTGTTAACATATAGCGCAATACACTCTAAGCCCGCCGGGCTGCCGACATCCCGTCGCGTCCCGGGACACCCTGTATTTCGGCAACTTTAAGTCGGCGGTCTAGTTTTCATAATAGGTTAGACATAATTATTTCAACAGGCCACCGGGTCGTGTCACAGTGTGTATTGCGCTTTTTGTAAATATTGGCTTTAAAAATTATCTCTCGTTATTTCAAAGGTATGATTTTATTCTCTATGAAATATAACTTACAGTTTAAAGTCCACTTGATCATTACAAAAAGTTATAAGTTTGAGCTTGATTATACTAATTACATTTGCCATAAAAATAATCAAAATTATTTCTCCCCAGCGAAGTTCACACCAACACGGATCGCACATTCCCGTGTCCCCATTGCGATAAAGAATTCAAAACTAGATCAGCTTTATGGTCGCATACAGCATCTCAACATCGTAATCAAGAACGGGCATATTGTTCGTTATGTAGACGATATTTCAACACGGAAACTATTTATAGGAGTCATCTAAAGTATAGTAAAGCGCATTGGGATGAATCTACTAAAAAGTGAGTATTATATCATTTTTATTTCCTAGGCTCTGGCTATCCCGGTTGCGTTTAATAACCGTGAGTATAGATAGGTAGGTAGATTGGGCAGGCTTGCATTCTCGATCTTGAATCGGGATTCCTCTAGCTATTCTATTCCTTCCCTGGTCACATCTCTTCTTGTTTTTATCAAGGTTTGTATCGGTGCGGTAAACTTTAATAAAGGTATCATAAGTAAGTACTTCAATACTAAATCATGTGATATTCTGGTCGCACACAGCATTGCAACATCGGAACCAAGAATGGGCGTATTGTTCGCTATGCAGATGATATTTCAACACGGAAATTATTTATAGAAGTAATCTTAAATATAGTAAAGTGCATTGGGATGAATCTACTAAGAAGTAAGTATTATATCATTTTTATTTCCTAAGCTCTTGGTATCCCATTTTTGAATCTAAAGCCATGAGTATGAGTATAGATTGGTAGAGGGGTTTTCCTCGATCTTGAATTGGGTTCCCACCAAAATGTGTTCTTTCAAATCACATCTCTTGTTAACTTTATCAATATTGATATCAGTGAGGGAAACTATTATGGGGTAACCCAAATGGGTCATTTTTGCTAAATCTGGTGATAATCTGGTCGCATATAGCATCGCAACATCGGAACAAAGAACGGGCATATTGTTCTCTATCTAGACGATATGTTACTTTGACTTAAAATCTTGATAATTTAGAGTTTTTGTAGCGATGTGGCTTGAAACTTTCTGAAATCCCTTCTTGTGATGAAGCCGGTCACTTACATGCATATCTATTTTGAAGATGTTCAATAAAGAATTTTCTATTATATTAAATATTGTTAATACTGTTTTAGATACGAGTACAGATACAATTTTATATTGTTAATACTAAATTAACCATCCAAATACTGTCTGAAATATATCGCTTTTAGTGATAAAGTCGCTGATTGTATTGTAGTCAGTAAATTTTTAGTTTTTAGGTTTTTCTATAATATTGTTATTACCATTATAGATACGAGTGCGACTACTGCCACAAGTTGTTCCCGAACCGATCGTATATAGCGACGCATATCAGTTGGGCGCATCTGCAGATGTCTAAGTTGAAATGTTCTGTTTGTGATAAGGTGAGTATTCCTCAATAATATGTGTATTTACTGCTGTGTATACTTATTATAAACGGGGAAGATTTGTTTCTATATTTTACGTTTGCAATGTATGTATGCCACAAGTTGTTTCCGAACAGATCGCATACAGCGATGCCTATCAGTTGGGCGCATCTGCAGATGTCTAAGTTGAAATGTTCTGTTTGTGATAAGGTGATTATCCTTCTGTAATATGTGTATTTAGTTTGTATTCTATAATTTTATTGATTGTTGAAATCTGTGGTTTATAACTTTTGGAAGACTTAAGAGCAACATATTTTTACTATTTTAAAACATTAAAAACAAAGGGCTATTTATGCAATCTGTACATATTATAACTAGAATATAAAATAAACCTAAAAAGCTCCGTCGATCTGCAAAGAGTCCTATACAAAAAAAACCTATATTAAAAACTAAAGCAACATAATCCTATAACTAAAGTCTAAACCATATATTTTCATATCTTTACTAGCAAGTAAAAAAAAGGCTCTCTTCTAGATCCAAAAACGTGGGTTTGATCCCCAATTCAATAGCTTTGAACCAGGAAGTCGGCATAGTAAGATTTTAAAACACAATTTGGTTTTTTCTAACAAATTTGGTTTCAGCTTTCAATTTTCTTTATTATATACTTAGTGTAGGTACTACCAAACTGTCTTCCTGGTTCATGGTTCATTTATTTTATTTATTAATCATATAAGGATTATATTATATAATCGTTGAATTTCGAGCCACGTTTTATATACAATATATTTTAATCTTCGACAGTTATTCAAAAACAAGTCGTCTCTCCGGCGCCATGTTGATTTCGTTCATGAGAAGAAGAGAGCGCCTAGAAACCAGATTTGCGATTACTGTGGCAAAGGATTTACGGTAAGAACTTCCTACCTACCTTCGTATACTTAAGGCTGTAATTTTCAGAAAGGGTTGCCACAGTTTTATATCAGTCAACTGCAGCCAGTTTTGGAAATTGAAAGTTAGGTGAATACATACATTAAAGGTATTTTTAATCTATATTACTCAATCAACTACCAAAAATAAACACAACACTGTTTTATTTAAATATTGAATGTGTAGGTTAAGCAGTAAATATTTTTATGAAATATGTCTGTGTACTGTTGGCTTAGAATAGCACTACCCCATTTCTTCCGGTGGGTGTACGTAAGAGGTGACTAACGGTATTGGGGCTTTTATTTACCCATCACCAACAACCTATATCACCATCTTTTCCAATTTCTATTTCCCTAGCTCTGGCTACCCCTTCAAAGGATTTATAGCCGTGAGTATAGGTGTGTATGTCTTAAAGTAATGAAATGCGTTTTATTAATGTATTGAATAGTATAAGTTTCATTTTTCGCAATCTCGTGGCGCGAATGTATGTATGTAATCTTACAATGTATAAACAGATAGGCTTAGAGTGCCGTGTAGTGCCGGCTTAGAATGTCGCTACCTTTTTTTACCCACGGGTGTCGTAAGAGGCGACTAAGGGTATTGGGGCTTTTTATTGGATTTTTGGGCGATGCGGTTGGAGTCCCATCACCAAAACCTTTATTTTAACCATCTTTTCCCCACTCAACTTACAAAAGTGGCTGAGGAATTTATGATTCCTTAGCTCTGGCTACCCCTTCTAGGGAAATATATCCGTGAGTATATGTATGTATGTATCTTGAAATGGACGTCTTCTGACTGATGTTAAACTATGATATGATATAGAGATCATACTGAATAACTACTACTATGGGACCAACTTAATTTTAATCTCCTCCAAACAAATCAGGCGAGCCCTGGGCATAAAATGTACTGAGATCAAAAAAAATATGTTGAAATCAAGTTGCTCCAATATTAAAAGTTGTTCAGAATAAACTCCCTAACAATTCCCCCTTTTGATTTTTACCACCTATCTTTACACCCTGTTTAATGATGACATGTCCTATCTCACACCGTATAAACATCATTTCATAATCTCACAACATATAACCCGAATATCTCATAATCTCCCAACAAAAAATCTAACGCCATCTAATTTCCCAGACGAGCCAAATCCTTGCCACGCACATCCGCACTCACACCGGAGAGCGACCTCTACAATGTTCTCATTGCGACGCTAACTTCGCGCATCCCGCAGCGCTCTATACACATAACAAACTTTTGCATCAGAATAATATTAAATAGACTAAGAGAGTATATTGTAAATGTGAGAAAAAGAAATGTGTTCGTTTAGTTCACTCATGATCGCCCACCACCCTGGGGGCTGATTATGTATCTTTAGCTATCGCGATTGTGTCGCAAGTTGCAATATTGTCGCTGTCAAAAGTGTCAAATCGCATACAAATTTATGACATTGACAGCGACAATCGTGCAACTTGCGACATAATCTTCAGTCGCAAAAAATACGTAAACAGCCCCTCGATCGAATTCGACAGTTTATAGAGATATCTGCGGATGTATTTATTACCAAAATTGTTATGATAATAAAATGTATGGATTTTATTATTTTTTTATATATAAATGAAAGTAAAAATAAGCTTTTATTATTCGTTGACTTTGCTTAGCCTGGTGAGGTGGGTGTTCATGTGTTTACCTATATTGACGTAAAATATCACTAGGAAGAGATTGCTTTAAGCGATAAGACCGCCAATGTTTCTTCTATTTAAGAAATAATCTTATGTAAAATGATTTTCACTTTGATGTACAATAAAGAGTTTTCTATTTTATACTCTATACAGTATGCTTGAAAATGCATTGTATTTCACCGCCCGGCCAATGGCATAGATCTGTTTTATTGAGGTCACTTGTAAGTTTATTTTTATTGTAAAAAGGTTCAAATGGTTGCCGTGTAGTGCCGGCTTAGTCTCTACCCCTTTCTACCCACGGGTGTCGTAAGAGGCGACTAAGGGTATCGGGGCTTTTTATTGGATTTTTGGGCGATGCGGTTGGAGACCCATCACCAAAAACCTTTATTTTACCGCCTTTTCTCCACTCAACTTCCAAAAGTGCCTGAGGAATTTATAATTCCTTGGCTCTCGCTACCCCTTCTAGGGAATTAAAGCCGTGAGTATATGTATGTATGTTCAAATAGACTTAATAAATAGATTCAACACAAAAGCGAACAAAAGCATTTGGTTCGTTTGTGAGATTCCTAGAAAATACTATTTATATAGTTTACTTTTGATCTGTAAACAGAATATGGCGAAGATTTCTCAACGATTAAACATGATTTAACGAGGATGGTCTCACTATAAAAATGTATTGGGCTTTATCTTTTTTGTTGATATTTGATGTGTCATTATCATTATTAAGTATTTTGTGGCAATCTCACTTATAGACTAACAAATAACATGTCATAATGGAAGAAAACAATAATGTTGTCAAGTCAAATGTGATAAAATCTAGTTGCGATACGAATAAGGCTTGTTACAGTCATAATTTAAATCTTTGTGTTCATGAAAACCTCATGTGGGGATTATTACTAATAAATAAAGGAAAGAAAAATTTTGACACAGGCGGGATTCGAACCCGCGACCTCGGGTATACGCCCCCGTCGCTCTTGCCAATTGAACTACCGTGTCAATGGCTGCCAGCGCGAAATTCTTCTATCCTTTATTTCTTTTTCACGTTTTAGTAGTGTTTGCGTTTCCTACCTCCGAATTTTTTACTAATTCGGAAGGCCACTTGTCTATCTTTTCAGATAGAATGCAAATGTTGAAAACGCCTAACTATCACATAATTTAAATCTTTTTGTTCATGAAAACCTCATGTGGGGATTATTTCTAATAAATAAAGAATAAATAAAGGAAAGAAAAATTTCGACACAAGCGGGATTCGAACCCGCGACTTTATTATTATATTTATTCTTTATTTATTGTTACAGTCATGTATCAATTTAATGCAATTTCATTTGTTAAGAAACAACTTGTGTTGAACGATGTTACATAAAGTCTGATTCCTGAATGACATATGTTTATTATTTTTTTAATTTGTCGAAAAAAGAAAATAAGCGAATAAAATCTAAAGATACTACTTAAGTGTTTAAGCTCACACAAGCATTAATTTAAATTATGAAACACAGTAAAGCTTGTTCTTTTAAAAACATATTTTGTTTTACTATATATGGAAACTTGTGCTAGAAAATACATCTAATGTACCTTTTCCCGCGAAAAAATAAGTAATAATAATAATAATAAATTGTATTTATTTTCTCTCAACACAAAGCAAAAAGTCACAAAAATATGTTTAGTTTACAGTATAAGTCTTTGTGGCGAGAGCTGGTGTCTATACTAGGTTTCCCTGTATGACAGATCACCAGGCCCCCCCCCCCCTTCTATACAAGATGACATTTCGTTTAACTATACATATAGTATAACACATTGAAGAAAACATAATCAAGTAGGTTTTAATAAGCATAAGCATCAGCTGAATTTGCATATATATAGTGTTAAAATATATAACATATATATATAAAATGAAATATATACTTATATATATATAAATATATAATGAGAATATTTCGTAGCATGTACAAATTAAATTTTATATTTAAATCTTATATTAAAACAACCAATAACGCCTCGGTTTGGGCATAATCTTTTTTCAAAAGCCAATCTTTGACTTTTTGGTCACATATATATTTTGATAGTGAATAAATTGACAGCTTTGAGTTTACTTGATTGTAAAGGTAGCTTCCGAGAAAGCAGTAAAAATGTTTTGTTGTCTTTTTTTTAAAACGTTGTGATGGACATACGGCGTAAGTTTTCCTCTTCCCTAACATTTTTTTAGTATCATAACTAAGTTCGCAATGTTTTTTCTTAATTACTTGATAAATAAAAAGCTGACGAACTGTTAGAACTTTGCATAATGTATACAATTCAGTGGTGGGATGATATATTGGGAGAAAATTATTGAGTTTCAAAATGGTCCTTTGAGCTCTTTCTAATCGTAGCATGAAAGTTTTGCCAGCACCACCCCAACAAGTTATACAATACGATATATTGGCTTGACATAGAGCATAGTATACGGATCTCATTACCTGCTTATCTGCTACGTTTCTAAGCGTTTTGAAAATATAAAGAAGTTTTCTACACCTCGCTACAACCGAATCTATATGATACTGAAATGTAACTTTATTGTCAATCCAAACTCCTAAATATTTATAATTTTCCGTCCTTTCCAAACTATGACAATTGCAAGCTTCACCAATAGATGCATCACAGGAATGGATTTTTAGAGAGTGTTCATTATTTGGTGGTTGGTCAATCTCTCTAAATGAAAAAGTCATATATTTACTCTTTGTACAGTTTAGCGTAAGTATATTGGAGCTGAGACATTTTGATATTTTACGTAATCCGTTTTCAGCACATTTGAATACTTCAGCCCACGAGTTTGCACTGGACACTATAGGTATCATCGGCAAAAGTTATAATATTTCCATTTTCAATTTTAACTTGACACACCTCGTTCATATATATTAAAAACAAGGTCGGACCCAAGATACTTCCTTGTGGGACTCCAAAAGTGGCTGGTAGTTCCGAGCTGATCGTTTTATCAATTTTGACTGCTTGTGTTCTATTTGTTAAATAGTCCGCCAGAAGTTCAAGCTGTAGACCTCTTATACCTATTCTCTCCATTTTTCGTATTAAGTAAGTGAAAGTTTTAATTGTTATATATCTCATTTTATAATACTAAAGATATCATAGGTTTTTTAATAAGAAATAAAGTGTTTTCTTTCTAGTCATCGTTTTTTTATTTCGTTTTTTTTATACTTATAATACATACATACATACATATACTCACGCCATTAATTCCCATTGGGGTAGGCAGAGGCTATCGATCGCCACTTCGTACGATCCTGACAAACCTCTCTAGCTTCGTTTACATCCATCAATCTTTTCATACATGCTCTTTTATTCTTCATACTTCGGACGCCAGCCTTTTTGAGCACACTCTCAATTTGGTCCAAGTGTGTTCTCCGTGGTCGTCCTCTACTAACATTACCATCCACATAATATACACATGTTTAGTTATGCTTACCAACTGGTAACAGTGAGGGTCATGTGGTACCTACAACTTAGTACGCATGGTATTGCCGTAGAGAAAATGAGCAATTAGGTCTTCCTCTATCGCGTATTTACAATTCCCAAGTAACATGTGGGAAATTTCTCTGTCTACTTTATTCGCGACGAGAAAAGAGCTCCAAAAATTAAAATTTGTGATGATTGCGGCTACTGATTCACGTTCAAAATTCCCTACTGGTTCGACACCTAAGTATAGTCACTACTAAAAGTCCAAAAAGGGGTAGTCAGAGCCTCAGGCTGGATGATATTCTCAGCCACTTTTGGAACTTAGTAGGGAAAATACATACGTTTAAAATATTTTTCGTAGAACACCCGCCCGTAAACATAAGGGCGTGAGTTCAAATCCCGGGTCGGGCCTACACGAATTTGTTTTTTCTAAAATTCATATGTGTGGTTAATTTATCATGATTGTTAACGGTGAGGGAAAACATCGTGAGGAAACCCACATGGCTATGTTGTACTTAGTAATGTGACAGTGTATTCGTACAAAACGCTGATAGGCCTGCCCCCTATCACGCGAGTACACTGTCCAAGCAAAACGTGGGTACCTTCTCTGGACACAAGATGGCGCTGCCATGTGAGTTCAGAGGGATTGGTACCTCTGCCAACCCCTTCGGGAATAAACGGCGTGAACGTATATGCAACTAGAGATGCATCATCAACCACCTTTATTTTACCATCTTTTCTCCCTCAACTTCTTAGTGGCTGAGAAATTTATATTACTGGCTACACCTATTTCCGATTTAATTCTGTGAGTATAGGTGAGTGGGTGTGTAAATCTTGATTGCTCAGTGAAAAACGACGTGTTCTCCAGTGCCTCAGTTATTTTTGTATTAAGTACTAGTGGTCCGCCCCGGCTTCGCACGGATATTTTCACTGTTTACCTACAGTATTTAGCGTGATGTTATATATCCTATGTCCTTTTCCTGGTTCTAAGCTACCTCTCCAACAATTTTCAGCCAGATCGGTTCGTCTGTTCTCGAGTTGTAAATAGTGTAACTGACACGACTTTCTTTTATATTATGTAGTTGTTGTGCCTCACCCGACATAGATAGGTAGTGTGTCGCGGACTTTTTTTGTAGATATTTATAAGATCTACAATTAATTATAACATTTTATGGTTCTATCTTTTGTAGTTTAGGCAGCGTGCGCAAAATAAGTAACTTCTTTGGTTGATTTTTTTCAGTTTGTGTCCGAAAAATCCAAATATCTTACGGAACCCTATTTTTTTTTCAAAATAAAATATAATCTATGTTACTTGTGGAAAATGTAGCTTTCGAATGGTGAAAGAATTTTAAAAATCGGTCAATTAGTTTTTGAGCCAAACAAACAAAGTTTTCCTCTTTATAATATTAGTGTCGAAGAGAAAACATCGTGAGGCAAACCACATAGCTCATATACATAGTCAAGTGACAGTGTATCCGTACAAAGTGTCTCTATTCTAGCCGCTCATTCGTGGGTATGCTCTCACCAAGTGATTGCATGTTGTCAAAGATGTTAAAAACCTATCAACAAATAATATAAAATGATTGATTTTATTTCTGACTATCCCTTCATATTATTAAGCCGTAAGTAATGAAACATACATATACTCACGGCTGTAAATCCGTAGAAGTGGTAGCCAGAGCTAAGGAAATAGAAGTTCCTCAGCCACGTTTGGAAAGTTGAGTGGGGAAAAGATGGTAAAATAAAGGTTGTTGGTGATGGGTCTCCAACCGCATCGCCCAAAAATCCCTTAATAGCCCCAATACCGTTAGTCGCCTCTTACGTACACCCACCGGAATAAATGGGGTACTGCTATTCTAAGCCGGCACTACACAGCAAGTAATGAAAATTCTGGTTAATATCGTATTTATTGCATGCGAAGATTTCTAAGGGTAAGTTTAGGGATTTTTCGGAGTTGTGCCTGGGGACTTATCACCAACAATACTTTATTTAAATCAAGTCAAAAAAGTCAAAAAGTTTATTCTTAAAAATTAAGTTAAAAAACTATCATTTTTTGAACGTCAATTTTTTTTTAAATTTATCATTAGTCCGTTGCTTCGGAAGGTGTTCGTAAAGAGAAGAAGCAACAAAGAATCTCTTTACATTCACATTTTTTCAAAACATGGTTTGTACAATTTCAGTTTATTAACATGTTTTTAATTTAAAACAGATTTCTATGTGACATAATAAAAATAAATTGTCCATCACAAAAAACCAATCACATAACGTGAGAAGAAAAATCCTCACCAGACAATTATTCCTGGGAATAACGAGGGAAGATTTATAGCTTTACGGACACGGTAATGTGCGCGTTGGTTCCTTGTCGGTTAAAAAACCTTGAACACTGTAGTAAGATTTCTTTAAAAGCATTGCTTTAATTGCCTTTTTAAAAGATGCCACAGGCAATTCCAACATGTCAGAGAACGAAGTTTGTTTAGTTTAGTGAAGTTTGTTTGAATACATTTGGAGGGATAGTCCCATAAAGGAGTTACTTACTTTATTAAGTCTCCACTTCGGTCTGTTAAGTTTGTCCTTATTTCGAGTGTTAACAGTATGCCTATCACTAACTTTACTAAATTGGCCTATATTCTTTTTGGCATACATTAAATTCTCAAATATGTATTGGCAAGGGACAGTTAAAATGCCAATATCTTTAAATTTTTCGCGCAACGAATACCTCGACCTCAACATGTAAATAGATAGAGTAAGACAAAAACTTTATGAACATCAGCCGCTTTACCCCATAATAAAATAGCGTACGACATAATACTATGAAAATAACTAAAATACACAATGCGAGCTGTTTCTATGTCTGCTATTTCTCTAATCTTACGCACGGCATACGCTGCTGAGCTCAGCCTTTTAGAAAGTGTTAGTATAGGGGTAAGCTAATTTAGTTGGATATTTTTTTTTCATATTTTAATCTACTAATGTGTTTTATAAAACAAGTGCCGGCTTATGCTGTGTAGTGTCGGCTTAGAATAGCACTACCCCATTTCTTCCGGTGGGTGTACGTAAGAGGCCACTAACGGTATAGGGGCTTTTAAGGGATTTTTGGGTGATGCGGTTGGAGACCCATCACCAACAACCTTTACTTTGCCATCTTTTCCCCACTCAACTTTCCAAAAGTGGCTCTGGCTACCCCTTCTAGGGATTTGTAGCCGTGAGTATATGTATGTATGTATGTAAGTGCCGGCTTAGAATTACACTACCCCTTTCTACTCACGGGTGTCGTAAGAGGCGACTAAGGGTATGGGGTTTTTTAAGTGATTCGGGTGGACACCTACTATATTTCTACCATCTTGAATTTGATTTGATATTTTTTTCTTTGATTTATAGTATATTCGATTTAAGTAAATAATAAAGGAACATTTTTAATAGTCTTTTTTTATTATTATTCTGTTTTCAGTTAATAATTATCGGTTTGTCAAGCAGTCTTCTCGATACTTGTGTTCATAAAACATTTTTTAACAGCCTGCCATGTTTACAAACAAATAAAGAATTTTATTTCATTTGGTCATTTATCTCAAGTACAATCCCATTCCTATACAAACACCATGTACTCACTTGTATCTGTCAAAAAAAAAACAGTTGGTCGGTGGGGAACGATTTAGTATTTTTCTATACCAATATTATAAAGAGGAAAGGTTTGATTTTTTGTTTGTTTGTTTGAATTGAATAGGCTCCAAAACTACTGGACGGATTTGAAAAATTCTTTCACTGTTTTGATGCTACACTATTCCCGAGTGACATAGGCTATATTTCATTTTCAAAAAAATTAGGAATCCTTACGTAAACTTCAAAAAATACCAAAAAAATCCTTACATCGCGTGCGCTGCGAAAAATATTGACAATAGAATAAAATTATGTGCTAAAATTTTATAGAACACATCATTATCTAAAAAAAATGCCGCGACAGCATGTCTCTAACTATTATAGTTATCTCACAACAAGCGTCATGTAAAATTATTTAAAAATTAAATTAAAATCCTGCTTAAGAAATGGCTCTTTATTTGTACCTATCTAATCCTTATAAAAAAACGTATATATTATTTCAGACTACTTCAATACCCTTATATTACTTTCTGAATTATTCGATTCGAACATTCCATTCGAAAGTTATCTCGAAATGGAGGACAGAGCGCTTCGCTTAATATCAGAGGAAGTAGTTTTGTTATAGATAATAGGTGGATTGTCCCTTATTCTCCACTATTGTGTAGGACGTTTAACGCTCACATAAATGTGGAGTACTGCCACTCAGTTCAAGCCATCAAATACATTTGTAAATACATAAATAAAGGTTCGGACCAAGCTACATTTGGCGTCAGAAATCCAAATGATGAAGTGGAAAACTACGTGAATGGCTGGTACATAAGTATATCTGAAGCTGCCTGGCGAATATTCGAATTTCCGATCCACGAGCGGCATCCTACAGTCTTACAGCTAGCTGTTCACTTAGAAAATGGCCAAAGGGTGTATTTCACCGCAGAAACGGCTTAACAAGTGGCCCGAGACCCACGTAAAACCACTTTAATAGCTTTCTTTGAGCTCTGTAGTAAAGATGAATTCGCAAGGACACTTTTATACCACGAAGTCCCGCAATATTTCACATGGGCCAATAATAAGTTCACCAGAAGAAAGCGTGGAGAGGACGTAGTAGGTCATCCAGGAATAAAAAAAAGATGCTGCTTTAGGAAGAGTCTACGGTGTGCATCCATCTCAATCAGAATGTTTTTATCTTAGGATGTTGCTACATCACGTACGCGGTCCAACTTCATTCCAGTACTTGAAAACCGTTGACGGAGTTCTCAAAGAGACCTATCAAGCTGCTTGCCGTGCTAGAGGTTTGCTAGAAAACGATGACCATTGGGAAAAGAAGAGTAGTATACTCTCAGAGAAGAATCGCTGTCTCAATGTCCAATACAACTAAGAGAGTTGTTGACACTGTAACTAATATTGAAGATGCAGTTCATTATCCACAGGAATTTTTAAATTCCCTGACCCCTTCTGGATTGGCAACACATGAATTGACGTTAAAAATCGGAATCCCAATCATGCTTTTGAGAAATTTAAGCCCTCCGAGCATGTGCAATGGCACGAGGCTGCTTATCAAAGAGTTAAGGCAAAATTTAATTGTAGCGACTATTATCACTGGCCCAGCAGCCGGTCAATTAGCTCATATACCGAGGATACCGATGATCCCAACTGATCTGCCAATTCCATTTAAACGGCTACAATTTCCGGTTAAAACATCTTTTGCTTTAACAATTAATAAGTCCCAAGGCCAAACCTTCAAATTAGTAGGGATTGACCTGCGAAAGAATTGTTTTACTCACGGTCAACTG
This sequence comes from Bedellia somnulentella, assembly GCA_963576735.1. NCBI lineage: Eukaryota > Metazoa > Arthropoda > Insecta > Lepidoptera > Bedelliidae > Bedellia > Bedellia somnulentella. Next base: position 3,264,311 of record OY755198.1, read on the forward strand.
TACGTTGGCCTGTCGCGGGTGGGAGCCCCTGAACATCAATTTATTTTGCTGCCACCTTTGACTATGAACACTATAGACAAAGCGATGTTACGTCATCCATTTTAAAAAGAGAAGCCCTTATTTAAGTTCTTATATGTTAAAAAGAGACACAAAACTTTATTGTCATCTCTATCGCGTAACCCGTTTTGTTGATGTCACACTTTTAAATTGTGACAAACAAAGCGTCGACTTGTGAGCGATTTTAGTTTTCTTTTGATTTTGAGAAAGATTTTATTCATTTGTATATTGTTATTGTGACAAAAGAGACTTCATTAATTAAGTTATTGTTTAGTGAGGTATGGTTGGGTGTAGCGTGCTTGGCTGCGGAAGCCACAGCGAAAAACACATCGAAGGATTGACTTTCCACAAGTGAGTGAGTTTTTTAATGTTTTTCTACAGATAAATACATAATAAATACATTGCGCGATCAGAAAAAAAGTGATTCAAATGTTAATTACGTTGAACTAGATTACTAGCGTTTTCTTTAGTTATTTTGAGCAATTTTTTAATAGCATAACCTAAAAATATGCAGTATCTCAGTGTTCCCATAATTCACGTTTTCATCCTACCCTGTCGTTAGGGTAAATTTTTCAAATTAGTAAACTGATGTTAATGAGTGAGTATATTATGAATTTCGTCGCGCTATAGCGACGCTGAATGATTTCCAATTGTTATCTACGGAATTAGTAAGTAATAAATTTGTTATATTTATTTAATTTCTTCGTATTCATTACAGTTTTCCTAAAGACCCGAATCTACGAGAAAAATGGATTGCGGCCACTGGAAGATGCAATTGGAAATCAACCAAATATAAAATACTTAGATGTACGAATACATCATCTTTTGAAAAATGTGACTGAAATAGACGAATGAATTCGAAATTTTCACACGAAACTGATTTTGTTTAAAGGTCAATAGTAAATAATGCAATAAAACTCATGTACAAAATAGTGCTGTCTTTTATTTTTCAAAATACAAACATAGACCCTACTATACCCATGATGACCCGTATGATATTTACATAACTTGCACTTATGGAACAGCTGTTTCTTTTTGTCCAGTAACAAAGTTAGTCCCGTACAAAAATTCATTCGTAATCATCATGGGAAGATTCATCCCTGATAGTTAGTACAATGCTTTAGATTTCACGGTGTATTAAACATCAGTATAAATGGTAAAATTAAACAAAAAAGATTGTATAATACTAGGAGCAAGTATGTATAATTATATGATTGCAGGAAATAATATAGTAAACAGTAAACCTTTACAATAAATAAAACGACGTAACAATAAATTGACGTAATCAATTTTAAATTAAAAAGTATGTTTTAGAATGGTGATTATAGTATTTTGGGGTAATTGTTTTCTAGTGATCGCAACATTACAGGGAAAAATATAGCTATCTAAAAGAGGTACTCTCCCGTTGCATGCATTATGACTCTGTCTATAGTGTTCATAGTCAAAGGCTGCCACAAAATAAAACAACGTCAAATATTGTTTACAGGGAAGCTTTAACTCTATAAATTGAATGGCTTTTGATGTAATTACACATTATGAAAAATAACCAAAAAAAAATATATTTAAATATAAATACAAAAAATATAACATAGCTTAAAACTTAAAGAAATGTATATTAAAATAATAATACATGTAATAAAATAAAAAACAAAATGTTAATGATAATTTATGCCCGAGCGAAGCCGGGACGGGCTGCTAGTTTTCTAATAATATATTAACCGTACAACTATTTGTATGGAGGGGAATTATTTTTGAAATTAGTTGGTCAGTGGGGAATATCTCCTCTTTCCATACTGCTAATTTTAAAGCTCTGTATTATAGTGTCGTGTAGTGTGGGCTTAGAATAACACTTCCCCATTTCTACCCGTGGGTGATCGTAAGAGGCGACTAAGGGTATATGGGCTTTTTAAGTGATTTTTGGGCGATGTGGTTGGAGACCCGTCACCAAAAACGTTTATTACTATCATCTTTTCCCCAATCAACTTCCAAAAGTGGCTGACGAATTTCTCATTCCAAAGCTCTGGCTACCCCGTTAAGGGATTTATAGCCGTGAGTATATGTATGTATACACCAGCTGGCCTAGCACTATGTTAGGCAGTTGTCCCACCAGCAACGATGAACGAGTAGCGAGTATAGCTAGAATATAGAACGAGTTGGCGAGCCGCGGGGAGCGAGAGCGTAGTTCCGATAGTTCTGTAGCTCGGCTATAAACGAGTGTGCGAGTGAGGCAAGCGATTACTCGCATCACTCACTTTCATATCCGAACTGTAGGGAAATGACCGCTGGTTGCTCTCTCGACGTGAGTTCTAATCGCCGAGCGAGTATCGCTAAGCGAATGTTATCTTTCATAGCTCTGGTCGCTTAGCGACAAACTAGTGAAACGAGTCCTCGCCGGCAATGTGAACGGTCAGCGATCAACTATTTGTATATGCATCTCTTTTGTTTACACGGAATGTATATCTATTTGTACAGTCGCCATCAGATATATCGGAGCGGCCGAGGTACTCAAATATATCTGAGCAGCAATAAATTTCAATAAATTCTTTACGGTAAATAAGGTCAAAAAGCTGTGAACATCCAATTCGCCACAAATATATGAGCAGTGGTTTTTCAATTAAATCTGAACACCCAAAGAGACAATAATATGTGAAAGCACAACTCGTCAAAGTTATCTGCTCAGACAGGGTGACCATAAATATCTGAACATTTAGGGAAAATATACCTTAAAGCACTAGGCATACAGTTTAAATGTAATCGTATCAAAATGAGTAGGTATACAAAATAGAAATCTGCGTAAAGCAGCTTTACAGTCTTGTAACAAGAAACACATTTGAATAAAATATTTGCCAATTTACAAAAAAGATAACATAACTGTCATAGCATATAATTCACTTCATGTATTTTATCAAATACTAGTGGTCCGCCCCGGCTTCGCACGGATGATGTAAAGTTTTTATACTGCTTACCCCCTACGATATTTAGCATGATGATATATATCCTATGTCCTTTTCCTGGTTCTAAGCTACCTCTCTAACAATTTTCAGCCAAATCGGTTCATCCGTTCTTGAGTTATAAATAGTATTACTAACACCACTTTCTTTTATATATATAGATTCGCAGATTTATTATGCTATAATAACGTATATAGATTGGCAATAAAAATAAGACAGGCGAGACCAAAAAAAAGTACAACGGTGTGCGTAAATGAATGTGTGTGCGTGACATTAGTATGGCGGATCCCATACTAGCCCTATTAAAAATGATAAAAATTCACGTATTTGTTATTTTTGCCTAATTCGGTATGCAAAGTTTTACTAAAGTGATGCTGATTACAAAACCATTTCGAGATATATAACCATATTTTCTTGAAATTATATCAATTGAAGCTAAGATGACTGTTATTATATAAAAAAACTGTAACAGTATTTGACCTTCAATGTTGTTTCAAAGACATACGGTTTTGCAGTTTATTAATAAAATATCGAAAATCATAGGTTTGTTTAGTATAATATCGTAATAATTTCATTTGACATCACAAATTCGTGATATGTTGTGCAATCAGCAACATTTTTATAAAACATTTCGCTTCATTTGCATGTCGCTACGTGATTTTATCGATCGATGACGTCATTAAGTACAAAAGTTGAACAATCTTTAAAAAATCATAACTTTACAATTACTCATTTTAAATGGAAAATATTCAAATTAGTCTTTTATCTTCGTGTTTACTATCAAATGAAAATCTTTAATAAATACCAAGAAAAAGTACTATGATGACATTGATGATGATATGATGACACAAGATATTTTTCATCATATATTTGCATTGAAAACTTTGGTTTAAAATCGTATAGACCAGTGTAATTATTTATTACAGTCTTAGTTTGGACATAAATGGCTAATAATTTTGTGTTTGCCAAAGAATATGTGTTCGATTTAGATTTATTTTTTTCACTTTTATTAAGTTATTAAATATTAATAACTTAATAAAAAAATCATTAAGGTTAAAATAAGTAAATTATTTTCTTTCATGTTTTATGTCAAAATCGTTGTAGGCTGTTATCGTCTCTGAGAGGTCCAGCCTTTGTTGACGTTTATGCTATGACGTTTGTCACTTACTGCTAATCCATGTGCTTCTATATCTATGGTAATATAAAAGCTGCCAAATTAAAATAAGTACGAATGCTTTGCAATATTTCATCCACTTTCGTGTCAGTCACCATGGCCTAGCGGTTTAGTGAATAGAAATCATAATTGTAATCCGTTGCGTCAGGGTTCAAATCCTAACTTGTGTTTATTTTTATCAAGAATTCATGTTTTTTTTTCTATTTTATTTATTAAACCTTTAGATTTATTGATCTCATTTAATATAATGCTATATATTACGTTATATTTATATATATGAATACGTATAATACGTTACAGAAAACAGCAGGAAAAAGTACAATTTTGTGAAAACTAGTTTATCCTTTTATTTTATTAAAGCTGCATTTACATTTATGCTACCCTGGTACATACAATGTAAAAAAAGGCATACATGTTTCAAAAATTCTAAGTTGTTTTACATCTTGATGTTTTTTTACCGGTGAAAATTATACAACTACAAACCCATTCCTCTATTAACACCATGTACTTACCTGTTTCTGTCAAAAAATGGAGTTGGTCAGTGGGAAACGACTTAGTATTTTTTTTCTAATAATATACTAACCGTACAACTAGTTGGGACCGTACAACCAGTGGGGCATACCTCCCAGCAAGACTCTTTTTAGTTTTGACATTGATAAAACCAAATGGTGGTTGTGTAGAAAATGTATTCTAGCGTAGTATGATTAAGAATTTTAAACTGTATGCTTAGTGCTTTAAGGTATATTTTCCTTAAATGTTCAGATATTTATGATCACCCTGTCTGAGCAGATAACTTTGACGAGTTGCGCTTTCACATATTATTGTCTCTTTGGGTGTTCAGATTTAATTGAAAACCCACTGCTCATATATTTGTGGCGAATTGGATGTTCAGATCTTTTTGACCTTATTTACCGTAAAGAATTTATTGAAATTTATTGCTGCTCAGATATATTTGAGTACCTCGGCCGCTCCGATATATCTGATGGCGACTGTACGCTTTTTGAGCGAGAAAATCGCCGATAGTTAGTCGTTCCCTCGCCGTCGGTGGGACAACTGCCTAAGTGCGAAAGAGATATCTGTTTAATTCCATGCGATAACTAAAACGTAGCTCGTGCTAGCCATGATGTTTTGGGATTCACAGCCTTCAAAGTACAGATAACGGGAAATGAAAAACCGTTAATAGAATGAAAACAGTTTATTTCTTCATACAAAACACTAAAATATAACTATCAAGTCTTATACAATGAGATAAATAACAATACTCCTTAACAACTATAAAGAACTTTCACCCACTTTTGTGGGGAAAAGCAAAATAGACATTTCTAAATCAATATTAATTCTGAAAGAAATCATGCTTTAATTTGCATGCATAGTGGGGTTTAAAAATCTCTTGGATACAAAAATTCATATGAACTTTTAAACCTATTCGATTCGTAATCTGGTTGCCAGAAATCATGTTGTCTTTGTATCACACGAATGAATCAATGAAACTAACAGGCCAATTGAAATGTTAATTTTCCTACAGCCATGGTACCCATTACATGAAAGCCCTAATGTTCTTGATTTCATAAGAGTATACATAATATGATATGCTATACTTTTATCACATACAAATTAGAAATTCGATATCTTTCATGAAAGGTTTAGAACAGTAATTGACTTTATACAACAAGGTACGTATTTTCATGTTATTTTACACAAATACTTGTCTAGATTTCATTGTAAGTCTGACTTTATTTGTACAATAGATGGACATTCGAAAGCTTATTAATCATATTAGAGAATAATTTTGTACTATCTCTTATTATACAGAAGTATTGGTAAAACAATTTTATAGTTTTAAATCGATATTGAATGCGAATTTTAACATAAGTCGTAAAAAGGCGCAAACATTCAGGAAGAGGTGATATATTAACTCAAATTCTATTATTTTTTATCAATAATATAATCCGGAAGTCACTTTGTCACTTCTTGTATATATATTTTAACCTAGAAAGAATACCCAAGTAATATAGGGCAAGACTATTAAAAAACAAAGGATTTTTTGTACTATTTTACTTTCTAGATACTATATTGGTCCTCAGTTGATCATAGATTAGCTCAAGTCAACATCTTGGGGAAGAATGAGGCACTATTCTTACATAAATGATCAAACATAAAACAAACCTAACTTCTCAAAATCCGCACTCAAGATCGATCTCAAACGATCAACAGCATGCGAAAAACATAAATGCACCATACCGTTAAATGTGTATATTTTGTACAATATTTTGAACCGACATTCATTATACAATAGAAACTATTTATCTCTCAGATAACTTTTTCTCAAAATTACTTACAAAAATTATTATTTTATTTAATGTATAGTTCATAGTTTTAACGCTTGGTCCTTCGAGCCACATTGTATCTATTAACAAAGCTTCAAAATACAGAAGCAATAAGAATAGTTTTCACATTTATAGCATAGGATTTTGAATGGACATAAAGAGATATACAGTAAAAAAATATATGTTTTAACTCACTCAGTAACATGTTAGAAAAAAGATATTTTCATGAATTCATAAACGAAAATGTGAATAAAAATACAACCAAACTGAATCAATTAATCAAATCCATACATAAAATAAAATACTTATTATATCAACTAAGAAACTAAATTTATTTTGGTCCTTAGCACCTTTTTGTAAATACTTGTAAATAATAATTTGTACACAAAAAAAATACAGAATCTAACAGTCTTCAGTTGTTAGATATGCAAAAAAATCTAAAACACTTATATTTTTATTTTTGAAACTTCATGAGCAGGTATTAAAAATAATTTAAGATTAATTTCAACTTCTTACTTTTGCAATAAGTTTTTATACGCAATCTACCGCAAATATACAAATACTTTTATCTAATTATTAATACTTAAGAATGAGATATGTTGCATACAGCCATTTAAGGTATACTATGCTATATAAAAGTAACAGTAATTTGATAAATACATTTAAAATGTGGTTTCCTTACTAATGCCATTGCGAGTAACAAAACAGTTTAGTTAATATTTTTATTGTTTATATCGCTAAACAAGAAGAAATATTCTCAAATCATTAAAACAGTTAAAATCAATGCCATGCAAAGTAAAATAAAAATATTTTATCCCGGCCCCCTGATTACGTATATTTTGCGACTGATGATTGTATCGCAAGTTGCACGATTATCGCTGTCAATGTCATAAATGTGTATGCGAATTGACACTTTTGACAGCGACAATATTGCAACTTGCAACACAATCGTGGTCCCTAAAGATACGTAATAAGACGGCGGACCTTAAACCGCGAGACAATTAAAGAAATATATTTAGTTTTTTGTTTTCGTTCTTTCTAAAGAGCATAATACAGGTTCACAATGTGTTTACTTATGGACGGAGTAGTGTTAGTGTACAATACATTGTGATCTTATTATTATTTGTCGGTTTTTAAACGACATTACAAATAAAGGCACAAAATATACTCCAATAAGGCACAATTCTCAATACCACTGCTATATTCCACTTAAAAACTTTATTGATACCAGCATAAAATAAGAAAACACTTAGATGTATAAGTTTGTCAAAACTAATTCAAGACGAAAATGAATCAGTTATAGTTGGCGCAAAAACTCGTGGCTGACGAGCATACAAACAAAATTGACGATCGATAAATTGCAATACGAACGTGTTCACAATGTACGACCTTGTGACATCACTCATAAATAGTGTAAGTGCATGGAAGAACGTGACCTGCGCTATCTCACTTGCAAGTTTTATTTCCGCGTCTGCCACGAGTACTTGCGTACAGTATGGTACAAAATAATATGCGATAAATATCGCAAAAGAATTCAAGAAAAACATGGAAGCCAGAACACTTAATTGGATGTTTGAACTACATTCTTTTGTACCACTGAATTTGTAAATAAACAATTTGTTTTTATAGGTTACTAGCTGACCCGACAGACTTCGTACTGTAAATTTGCTTATGCCAAACTTCAGGCGTTTTTTCCGGTACTCTGAGTTTAATCAGGCGTGAATATTTTATTGTCCAAATTTTTCCGGGATTAAAAGTATCCTATGTTATAATTTCGGTCATGGTCTAGCATTCTACTAAATTTTATTTTATATACATTCTGTAATTGAGAAGCCTTTTTACCTCAAACACACAAACATCTAAACTTTCACATTTATAATATTAATATTATATTTGATAGTATATCGAAAATATCTCACCTATTCTAACGATAAAAGGAAAACCAACTCAAAATAATTAACTTACGCACCAAGAGTGAGGTGTGATGCGTATTAAAGGAAAACTACTTAACTGATAAATTATTATAAAAAGGCTGGCGTCCGAAGTATGAAGAATAAAAGAGCATGTATGAAAAGATTGATGGATGTAAACGAAGCTAGAGAGGTTTGTCAGGATCGTGCGAAGTGGCGATCGATAGTCTCTGCCTACCCCAATGGGAATTAATGGCGTGAGTATATGTATGTATGTATGTATGATAAATTATTCCTTTTTCATTAACGAATAGTAATAATTAGTTATTACTTTTTACTTCCTAGTTCTAATTAATTTTCAAAAATAAGTTATATCTAGGAAACTAAAAATCATCTCTTTATTAACATTACTCTGAACTATAACAGGTAAAATGTAACGTTTCAACTTTTTCTTGAATATTTGTTGTTATTAATAAATCTGTATTAAAGATTCTTCGTACAAATAAATACGTAACATAAAAATAAATGCTGGTCAGTGCTGCCCTTTGAACTTTATCATTGTTGTACCCTTATTTAGTTTTGAATTTGTACATATTAATATTACTTTTAAAGAAGGATTAACCACCTCGGTGATATGTATATGAGCTGATGAGAATCACATCCATTAATGCTAATAAGGTTTATTTACATGAAACAGATTAAGTGAAAAAACGTCTTAAACAAAAAATTAAGATAAAAGTTTAAAGAATAGCTTTACAGTAACAAGTAGAGCTAGTGTTATAGGTAATTTTGGCGTTAAAACGGAGCAGTTTTAAAACAATAATCACGTAATATATGTGTAATTTTCATACGTTAATATTGTTTTATGCCAACATGCCACTGCTAAAGAAATCAGATTTTTAATTTATCTTTGATAAAGTTATTTTTTTACTACAAAATTTTACCAAAATTAAATCCAGAAAAAACAAGTAAATACTTAAAAAACCGTAAAATTTTAAATTATCTAAAAACTTGGGCAGCACTGACTTGACTATAAAACTAATCTGCTTAAATCATACATCTAGGAAAAACCTGACAAAAATCAATTAACAAATCCACTGCAGTTCGAACAACCTTTCATTTTCATCTCCAACTGAGCCAATTTACTCTGTAAATGCATTATTGTACTATCCATTTGTTTCACCTGCAATTTCAAAGACGCTATGGAATCTTCTAAGGCCCCATACAACGCTTGGACTTCCGGTTGGTAACTAATAACCTGAGGAGGCTCATCAAGACAGAAGAACTCTCTAACCAATTCATGGTTAGGAATCTTCTTTAAAACATCGTTGACAAATTTCTGCAAACCTTTTACTCGTTCTTCTAAAAATGCTGGCTCGAAATTATCCCGAAACCATCTCTTACCTGGCAAAGGAAGGTTTAGATTCGGCACCTCATTTTTGATCCTAGAATAAAGTCTTACAAAATCTGTGTACCTTCTAAAAACTAGCCAGGATTGGTCCCTTTTATCGTCCTCAACTTTTAGTTTAAAAATTGTGAATCTCGCTCTTTCTTCCATGACCTCATACCCGACTATAGGTATTTGAAGACTGTTAAATCTCTTGATAGAGTTTTGTAGACTGTTAATGCTGTGTTGTGATTCTCTACGCACTGTTATGTCTACGTTACTCTTGTGGTGGTAAGGGGTGGCTTGGAATTGTGTTTCGTGAATGTCTGTCATGCTTCTGTGGTTGTTTCGGAGACATGTGGAACCTGGAACGTCGGATATTCATTTTTATTTCAAAATGTACTGACAGTTGTCAATGTAAATATGTTTCTTCTTTGTATGTAATATTTTATAAATAAAAATAAAAATGTTCTGGTTTTATCATTCAATCCATTTTTTAATTACCTGTTTAGCTTTAAAAGTGTAGTGTTGGCTTAGAATAGCACTACCCCATTTCTTCCGGTGGGTGTACGTAAGAGGCGACTGATGGTATTGGGGCTTTTAAGGGATTTTTGGGCGATGAGGCTGGAGACCCATCACCAACAACCTTAATTTTACCATCTTTTGCCCACGCAACTTCCAAAAGTGGCTGAGGAATTTCTAATTACCCAATATAGGGATTTATAGCCGTGAGTATATGTATGTATGTACGGTTTAGCTTTATTTATATACCCTGTCCGAGTTTATACATGATATTAATATTGTAATTATAAAGTGAATATAAAACATTCAGAAGGTTTTTGCTTATGTTTGTTAATGGATAAACTTGCAATCATTTCAGACATGTAACAAAATAAGGAACTTTAAGACATAAATTATTATTAAAACAACTATTTAGTTTCGACTAAGAATAACACTGATCCATTTCTTCCTGTAGCTTTTTTGTGACTGATGGGTGTTTTGGCTGGAGAGACGACCCAATACCAAACATTTATAATTAATACCAAACTTTTGTAATTCTTCGTTATACAATATATTTTCCCCAATCAACTTCTAAAAGTAGCTAAGTAATTCCTACTTCTGCAGATTCTGGGATTAATTGCTATGAGTAAAGATAGTTAGGTACCTGAACAAAGGTTTGTGTCAAAATTTGAAAATGCAGCTTTTACTTTGAACTGCCGTGTAGTGTGGGTTCAGAATTGCACTAACCCATATCTTCCAAAGTGCAAATTTTGTAGGATATGACTTAGAGTTATGGGTCTTTTTTAGGAATTTTGAACAATGTAACTGAAGGACCCTTCTCAAACACTATTTTACAATGTTTTCCTTACTCAACTTCCGAAAGTTACCAAAGTAAGTGTTGGTAGCAATGTAATACTTTTCTATTTTTATGTGTTGGTAACACTGTTCTTCCATATCCGCTATACTGTCATGGCCAATATTGCTTCGCTGTGTTAGAACTTATAATTAATTCAATAAAAGTCAGCTACAAGAGTATACGATTGTTTTACTTATATATCAAAAGGTTATGGGCCCAGGCACATAATTCTAGAAGAAGTAAAACAATCAAAACTGTTTTTCGTCGAAAAGTGAAGATCGTGTGGTTGAGGTTAGAAACCGGCACGCGGGAAGAAAAAAATAAAACTTGCGAGTGATTGAAGCAAGGGCGGGACGAACAGACAGGAAGATGGCAGACGACAATTCTTTGAAACTCCAGACGCACATTAAGCTCGAGGGAACATCCAATTGGAATATTTGGAAATTCCAAACCGTCGTTTTGTTACGGAGTCAAGGCTTATTGGAAGTGACAGACGGAAGCAGTGTGAAACCAGAGCAGGCGGTTGAGAAGGCTGCATGGGAAAGAAAAGACGCGAAGGCTCAATCATGGATTGTTACAAGAATGTCAGAAAGCGTGATGATGCATATCATAACATGTACCACGTCAGCCGAAATGTGGCGAAAACTTGCAAGCGTATATGAGCAAAAATCCGAAACAAGTATACATATCGTACAACAACGTTTCTTCCAATACAAGTACGAGGAGGGCACGGCGATGTCTACGTACTTATCAAAAATAGAAGAATTAAGAAACCAGCTCAAACAAATGGGAGAAGCAATTTCAGAAAAATTCGTAATAACGAAAGTGTTAATGTCCCTTCCAGAAGCCTATAAACATTTTGTATCGGCGTGGGAGTCTGCGCCGGACGAGAAACAAACGTTAGAAAATCTTGTCGCGAGATTGTTGATTGAAGAAGAGCGTATTAACGAAAAGGAGCCTCAGAACTCTTCAGCATCAGCGTTTTTAGCTAAGAAAAACATTAAGTGTTATAAGTGCAATAAACTAGGACACTATCAAAGTGAATGTAACCAAAACAAGGGCTCGGGACATGATAATAGACCGGTTAAAAAGTGTTATTACTGTAAAAAAATGGGGCATACTAAAAGTGAGTGCTACTTCAAAAGGAATCGGGAAAAAGACAGTACGAGTAATGCATTTATGGTGATGAACTCAAATAGTAATGTGCAAGAATCTAAGTGGTTAGTGGACTCGGGCGCTAGCCAACATATGTGTCGTGATCGTAACTTATTTGCTACATTTAGATCGTTGAACAACAAAACAGTGATAGTTGGAAATGGCGAGGAGATTAGTGCGCTTGGTTGTGGACAGATGGCGGTGCAAGTTTACAACGGCCGCGGATGGGTGAATACAACTATTGACAATGTTCTTTTCGTTCCGAAATTGAAAACAAACCTGTTATCTGTCAAATGCGCTACAGAGAGAGGTTATGTTGTCAAAATGGACAACAACTTGTGTAAATTCTACAAAGAAAATATTGTGAGTGCCGTAGCGAATCGTAACGGAGACATGTACTATATGGACGTGCGTTATAAATGTGAGGTAGCGAACGCGACTGAAGTGAAATCTGGACTTAAAGAGTGGCACGAAAAACTTGCTCATCAAAACCTACAGTATGTGAGAATGGTGCTAAAAAACAATAACATTGAAGTAAAAGACTCTGACTTTAAGTGTGAGGGTTGCTTGGAGGGCAAAATACATCGTTTGCCTTTCAGTGCTAGTGAAAATAAAACGAGTAGGCCATGTGAGTTGATACATGCAGATACGTGCGGACCTATGGAGGTGCCGTCGGTGGGAGGATCTAGATACTTCGTAATTCTAAAAGATGACTTCTCTAACTACAGATCAGTGTACTTTGTTAAAGGCAAAGATGAAGTTAAGAAGTGTATTGAGAACTTTCTGTACAAAGCTGAAAATGTAACCAAAAACAAAGTACTGTGTTTTAGAAGTGATAATGGATTAGAGTTCGTCAACAAGGAAGTTCAACATTTGTTTGAGAAACGTGGAATAACCCATCAAACCACGGTGCCATATACTCCTGAACAAAATGGCAAGGCGGAGCGAGAGAATAGAACTCTAATAGAAGCAGCACGTACAATGTTGTGCGCAGCAGGTCTACCTAAAAAGCTGTGGGCAGAAGCTGTGCATACTGCAGCATATGTACTAAACAGAACAAGTAAAAGCAATGAAACTGGAAAGACTCCATATGAAACATGGACAGGTAAACAATTTGACATAACGGGCCTTAAAATCTTTGGAAATCCTGTGTATGTCCATGTTCCAAAGGAAAAGAGGAGGAAATGGGATCCTAAAGGGGAGAAAGCAGTCATGGTTGGCTACGAGGAAAATGTCAAGGGCTACAGGATATTCTTCTCAGAAAAGAATACTGTTGAGGTAAAAAGAGATGTCATATTTCTAGAAAAAGGTGAAAAACAGAAGGAGCGATTAGTTATGCTGGACACTACAGTTGAGGAGATGACAGACACTAGTCAAGAGCTACCTAAAAACAGAGAGAAAGCTGAAGTTCAAGGAAAGAGGATGGTTCAAGAAGAAATACAGACCAAAGAGGTAGAGGAAACCCTGAATGAGTCGAGTGAAAGTGACAGTATCTACATACCATGTTCCAGTGATGATGAATTCAGCAACAATGATAATGGAGTGATACAGACGCGGGAGAAGAGTAATCGAATCAGGAAACAGACTTCATTTTACAAGTGTCATCATGTCTATGTGGAGGGAAATGAACCAAAGACTTACCAAGATGCCATGCAACGGAATGATGCAAGTAAATGGAAAGAAGCAATGCAGAGAGAATTGAATACACTTAAAGAAAATAATACTTGGAGTGTTTGTGAGGAACCTGTAACTGAAAAGACGGTTAGTAGTAGATGGGTATTTAAAATCAAAAACTCTAATAATAATGTAGAATATAAAGCAAGATTAGTTGCAAGAGGTTTTGAGCAGTGTGATACTATGGAACTATGTGATTTATATGCACCAGTAGCTAAATTGTCAACATTCAGGTTATTTGTTTGTATAGCAACAAAATTAAATTTACCGATCAATCAAATGGATGTAACAGGTGCCTTCCTATATGGAGATATTGATGAAAAAGTGTATTTAGAATTGCCAGAGGGTGCATATTGCGGTGATAAAAATATTGTTAAATTAAAAAAATCTTTGTATGGGTTAAAAAAATCACCAAAATACTGGAATGACAAATTTAATTCAGTAATTAAGAAAGAAGGTTTTGTAAAATCAAAAAGTGATTCTTGTCTGTACACTAAATGTGAAGGTGATGCCCGAACATATGTTTTACAGTATGTTGATGATTTATTAATATTTGGAAATAATCAAGAGCATATTTGTGACCTTAAGTCACTATTAAATAAAGAATTTAAAATGAAAGATTTGGGCTTAGTTTCAAACTTCTTAGGTATTCATATAAAACAAGATTTATATAGGGATCACTGAGCTTAATCAAAAAGAATATTTAGAAAATGTATTACAAAAATTTGATATGCAAGATTGTAAACAAATATGTACACCAATGGATCTGAACTTTGACACTAAATTATTTAAAGATAACAATGATTCTGTGATTGATAAAAACATTGAAAATAAATGTAGAAAAATTATAGGTTGCTTGTCTTATGCTGTATTAGGAACAAGGCCTGATTTGTGTATTGCTGTGTCAATTTTGAGCAGATATCAAAATAATGCAAATAATGTCTTATTAACTGCCTTAAAGAGAGTATTAAGATATGTAAAACATACAATAAATTACAAACTTGTCTACAAATGTACTAGCAATGTATTAGTGGGATATTGTGATGCAAATTGGGGAGGAGACTTGAAGGATAGAAAGTCAACAACTGGTTATTGTTTTAAGTTTGCAGATTGCTTAATTTCTTGGTCTTCTAAAAAACAGGCCAGTGTCAGTCTGTCTTCTACCGAGTCAGAGTACATAGCTATAAGTATGGCTTCTAGCGAAGCCTGTTGGTTGATTAACTTGCTTAAAGATTTTAATATTGTTAAAGTGTGTCCTGTCACAATATTTTGTGACAATCAGAGTGCTATAATGGTAGCAAACACTGAAAGTGTCAAAAGACTAAAACATATTGATATTAGATATCATTTCATTAAAGAGTTGATTAAGTGTGGAAAAGTAGTGTTGAAATATATTAAAACTGAAGACCAGACAGCAGATATGTTTACAAAAGCATTAAATAAAAATTTACTGTTAAGATTTATTAAAAACTGTGGGTTGTATGAATAAGTTAAATAAATATGTGACTGTAAGGGTGTATTACATTGAGAGGGGGTGTTGGTAGCAATGTAATACTTTTCTATTTTTATGTGTTGGTAACACTGTTCTTCCATATCCGCTATACTGTCATGGCCAATATTGCTTCGCTGTGTTAGAACTTATAATTAATTCAATAAAAGTCAGCTACAAGAGTATACGATTGTTTTACTTATATATCAAAAGTAAGAAATTGTAATTCTAAAGCTCCTCTTTGAAAAGATTGATGAATATAGATGAAGGTTGATGCTTGCCAGGTTGCCAGGATCATACAAAGTTGCTATAGATAGTATACCTACCCCAATAGGAACTAATGGCATAAGTATATGTAAATCAACTCAACTCAACTTCCAAAAGTGGCTGAGGAATTTATAATTCCTTAGCTCTGGTTACCCCTTCTAGGGAAATATAGCCGTGAGTATATGTTTGTATGTATGTATATGTAAATTATCCAACCAACCTTGCCTCCTTTGCTGATCACCATTAGACCCAGAATTGTATCGTTGATAGTAGTCATTGAACTTGCTGATATTATCATCATTAACTATCGGACTGTGTTCTGAGCTTGATGATGATGATACCTCCATAGTGTGCACTCTTATCTCATTTTGAACTGGCTCCATTTCACATTGAGTCTTTTGGGAACTGTAATAGATGAAAACTAGAATTTTGTTGAAATTAGATTGTCTGGTGCTAGTGAAAATCAGTGTTGTGGGGTTAATCTCACAACAATATGCTCAGTCAACAACCATTTCACTGCCAGACTTGTTTTAATTATTTAGTCTGTACTTTTTATTTGTTTTAAGTGTGTATTATTGTAAGCAATGAATAAATATTTTCTTTCGAAGCTGTGTTTTGTAAAATATTTGATATTAAGAATTATGATAGTGTATTTGAGAAGTTGTTTGTTTTAATATTTTGTTGCATAACTTTTAAGTCTAGATTTATATTCAATAACGGTAGAGAAGACCTTTTTTTATTAAAATATAATTTTAAAAACGGCAATAGGCCTGCCCCCTAACACGTAAGTACACTGTCCATGCAAAACGTGGGTACTCTGAACACCAGGTGACAAAGTCACGTGATGTTCAGAAGTATTAGTACATCTGCCAACCCCTTCGGGGATATTCGGCGTGAACGTTTATGTTATGTTTATGTTAATTTTTAAAAAAAAAAACATGTAAAATTGTTGTTGACCATATTATAATGCTCCTGAACTAGTTTTGCTAAAGAAAGTTGAGAGAATATTAATGAAACAAATATAGCATTGGCTTATTTAAAACTCATGAAAGCATCCTCATTTAACCCCTCAACTGTGTTGTCACGGATCCGTGACAAAATTTCTTGAAGAATCTTTTATGTAATTTAAATTTCGAATAATATCCAACAGATGAAAGGTTAAAAGGACAACACATCACATTTAGTATGCACTAATGATCTATCGAGGATGCATCTCATTGCCCCCATGTCGCAGGTCACTGGAAAATAATTGTTTAAATGAAAAGAATTGAGGGAACAACTTACAAAAAGTATGAGTAAAGTGATATTTAAATTTGACAAATAAACTCTAACTTACATAACTATAATATTAGTTAATAACACACAATCACCCACCAGACCCACCGCCCAGACATACTGACAAACTGAATTTACAGTTGTAGAAAAGTGTCGAGAACTTTCCACTTATATATTATCACAATTATTATGATTACAAGATACATACATCTACTCATGCCATTAGCTCCCATTGTAGTAGGCAGAGAATATCAATTGTATTTATTGGTCTAAGTAAGAAGAGAGGGATTTTGTGGTATCACTTAAAGAGACTGCATATTATCTGCCTATCTAAGTAGAAATCTACAGAGAAAACTATATGAAGGCTATGTTTGCATTGCCTTTTTTACATTGGGAGTGGATAATAGTTTCAGGTATTCAAAAACACAAAGATCAAATGTTCTTTAAGTATAACAATATCTTAAGTTTATCAAGGTGTTAAATAAATTACTTAAAAGTACTTTACTTACATTAAACTAAAAAAGGAGATCTCCTCACAAACAGGCTTGAATTTATCCTTGAAATTAGATTGGTTTTATCATATAAGACACATTGAGCACCAAATTAAACCGAAGAGTATGCTTATCAACCAACAATTAAACTACATTGTCCAAAGAGTTTATGTTGAAGTATTGTTTAGTTTTCATAATATGTTTGTAAAAGCGACAATAAAAAACTTTGGACGCGTAGTTTTTGTTTTGAAGTTTCAAAGGTTTGCGGTACTGAATATTAAATATACATTTCCATCACTCAAATCACTACAGCAATAAATTGGTGGGTTAACGAAAAGAAAAGTTGGTTTTGCATAAGTGAAAATAACAAAGCGTGACGAAAAACAGAGAAGTTCAGAGAACCAACAAATCAACATAAATTTTGCCTTAATATAATGTTGCCAACTTCCAAAAACAATTATCCCTCACGCAACATATTTTTTAAATAAATAATTACTTATGTAATAAGCAATATCAAATTTAAATGTTTTGGACAGAGCACTTAATAAAATTATGCCCCAATATGTTATACCATCATAACAGTACAAAGATGAAAAAACCAACTGTAATAAAACATTAAGGAAAAAAAACAGCTGACTGTATGGTATGGATACCACTGACCTCCATTATACTATATAAGTACGCTGGACTAACGATACGTATCAAAATGACAGCTATTTACTGTGCCAATTTGAAGCGCCCCCAATGAAGGAACGAGGAACTAAATACGACGTAAACTGCAAAATGGCCTGTGTTTTTTTACCATAAAGCATAATATATCTATGGTTTTTAGAATAAATCAATAGTGCTGTAAAGTTTCGTTTCGATAAAACTTAGCCTTTCCTTTAAGCAGAAACATTTTATTGATATATTTTATCTTACTGTCCCATCTCTTTTATTAGTTCCTTCACTGCTGCCGTAAGCGCCAAAATGGCGAAAATCAAATCGCCTCACTGTCACCCGGCCTATAATTAGTCCAGCGTACTTATATAGTATAATGGAGGTCAGTGTATGGATACCCTGTGTACTGTCTGCTTAGAATAGCACAACCTCATTTCTTCCCTTGGGTGTTTAACAGGCAACTAAGGGTATTGGAGCTTTTTAAGTGATTTCTAGGGCGATGAGGTTTACCCATCACCAACAACCTTTACTTTACAATCTTAAATACACTTAATTTTCAACAGTGGCTGAGGAATTTGTTATAGTACAATCATCTTGTAATTTAAACACAAAACTTGGGAAAGGAAACCGGTAAAACGGTAACGCATCTGAAATGCTCTACTTTATTGTGGTAAGTAAGCACAGTCTACTACTTATTTTATACAATTAAATGATTTGAGTAAGACGTCTCTAGTAGGATGCGAAGAGAGTATATTTTCCATGTTATGTAGTTTTTTATAATCAAAAATAAAGTGCTCTTAGGGCTTGTACACAAAACTACGAAAAAGTATGCAATGACCTCAAGCGATTATAATTATATCATTCGCTTCGCATCGCAGTTTTTTTTCAAGAGCTTTCTTTGAGGCTCCGCTTGTTAATACCCTAAAATAGGGCAAAAAGGCCACATATGGCTGACATTTTGATTTATTTTTATTACGGTTTTTAAAAAATTATATTGAATGATAAAAAACACTACCAATTCCAAGGTCATACATAAAAGGGACTGCAGTTAACCCGCAAAAAATCCAGAGATGCCCTCAGTAATATAACAAAAAACTTCATGCTGACTTAGACTCTAAAATATACGGCACCAGAACTGTTTTTAAATATAAATTTTGAATTCTTACATTATTAGTCTGTGTTTGTTTGTTTACAAATATTTCATTTAAATCGTATCGTTTTTACTTCATTTCAATTTCTTATAATATCACGCTAAATGACAGAACTAACAAAATTAGGTACCATCAAATGCAAGCAACAAGTAGTACGTGCTGTACGATTTAATATTGATGGCTCTTATTGCCTTACATGTGGAGCAGACAAGAAAATGAAGCTATGGAATCCTCACACTCAAATTTTACTTAAAACTTACGGTGGACATGGAAATGAAGTCTTGGACGCAGCTGGATCCAGTGATAGTAGCCATATTATATCGTGTAGTGCAGATAAATCAGTCATTCTGTGGGATGTAACAACCGGTCAACCTCTACGGAGATATAGAGCTCATGCTAGTACAATAACTCGTGTAAAATATAATGAAGAATCAACTATGGCTATTTCTGGCTCTGTAGATAATACCGTTGCCTTTTGGGATGTAATGAGCAGAAGGCTAGAGCCTGTACAAGTTTTAAAAGACGCAAAAGACACTATAACCTCCATACAGGTTACTGACCATGAAGTTTTAACTACCTCTGTAGATTGCCATGTTCGGTTATATGATATTCGAATGGGTAGAATGACAACAGACTTTCTAGGTGATATCATTACTTTTGGAAGTCTAACTCATGATGGTCAATGTTATGTATTAAGTTGTTCTGAAAATAATATCAAATTGTTTGATAAAGATTCTGGAGAGTTACTAAACACATTCACAGGTCACCAAGCCAATGATCTTTTGTTAGAAAATGCTATTAATAATAAAGATAGTCATATAATATCAGGTTCGGCTTCTGGAGAAATATTCTTCTGGGATTTGATAACTGCAGAATGTACTCAGAAATTAGTACATGGCTGCAAACCTGTAGTTTCTCTTAGTCATCACCCAACAGAAAATAGTTTTCTATCGGCTTGTGAAGATGAGATTGTTCTTTGGGGTGAACCAACACAAATGGATGAATAAAGAATTATAATTAAATTATAGTTTATTTCACTCAGTAAAACAATTTAGTCCTAGAATGTATTAAGAATAATTTTAGTTTCAGGATTAAAAAGCTTTGGTGCTAAAAGTTATATACATCGAAATCAAACATAGAAGCCTGTTATTTGATTGCTTAGTTCAAATTATTGTTCTAGTTTAAATTATAAGTAAACTTGGAGGCTGTGAATATATCATGAACTCTGTAAATATTGCACTTGATAACATCAAAATCATCAACCCAGTTCCAATATTATTATTTGTCTTACCAGTCCAAACTTCTGACAAATGGTTTATTCAAAGTTTCTCTTTATTTATTTCTTTTCCTTTATCTTACTTTTTGTCACTTTCTCTTAGGTTTGCCAGGATTGAACAAATAAGTGTCTTCCTACTCCAATGTTAAATTTTTGTCTCCCTCATTAGGATCAAAGCTGTGAGTAATGACAATATTTCTGTCTAGGGATGGCCTAAAATAAAATAACACTATTTATGTCTACAGTTAGCATTGCATTGCAAGAGGTCTGATAAGGTCACCAGGCGAAATAAATTATTGCGCTAAGCCTCTAAATAACCTTTCATAACATACGAAAATATACTCACGTCCATAAATCCCAAAAAAGGGTAGCCAAGCCAGAGCTTTAGAGCTAGAAACTCCTCAGCCTCATTTGGAAGTTGATGAGGAACAGGATGGTATAAATAAAGTTTCTTTGCATTCATTTGTTTTGTTAGGTAGTTTATTTATATAATTAAGTGAGAAAACTATTGTATGCCATCATATTTATCTAATGCGCTCTAATCAAACTACTAAAAAAAGAAAGATTACTCTCAAGACTAGGCTGTATAAATCTTACTATAACCTGCCTGATAATAAACAATGTGAAAAAAAACAATTTATTGTAAATATAAACATAACCTCATTTAATTACTCATAAAATTGAAGATGTAACCAAACAATGTCTTCGTTTATATCTTTGGATTTTGAAGATTTCGAATTAAATAGTGATGTTCTGACCAGCTCGTCGTCTTCATATTGTGTTTGTTGTTTGGACAAAGGTTTACAATTGATAAGATTGAATAACTGTGGACATGCTAACTACCTTTATCATTTTATAAGACCTGAGGTATTTTTAACATTATTTTACTAAAAGAAGTCACTATGGAACATGAGCAGTTTACAATAGCTTCATTATACCTTATAAGTATGATCATGAAACTGACAAGATGTATATTTTGGAGAGTCCCCCTGTAATCTCTGCCAAAAATTATAGTACCAACGATTGGTTGTTGTAGATTGAAGAAAAATAATCGCCTTTAAAAAAGAACGTAAATGGCGTACTCAAGGTGGTATTGTTGTTTCATAATAAAGCAATGTCTCCATAAAGGTCAGTGCTTAAGAATTACATGCTTTTCAGCCATTTCTGGAATTTGAAAATAGAAAGATAACAAAATAAAGTTTAGTTGGTGATGAAACTGCAGCCTCATCGCCAAACAATCATTTAACAAGCCTTAATATCCCTTGTTTTCACTGATTATCAATGAGTGTTTTAATTATATGCGGCATTAATGTAACTTTACTTTGAATCTAATAGAGAATCGCTGGTGTGTGTAAACAGTACAAAAACAATACACTACTTCTCCCTGAGTGTATCGTACACTCATATGATGGAAATTTATTTCAATTCCAGATTGACTACACATGTCATTTTGTGTGTCTCCAATGTCATGCCACATTGAAACGCATCTACAGCTTTAAACGACAGGTGGAGAATAGCTTGAGGATATTAAATAAACAGGTATATAATACATACATACATATACTCACACAGTTAGTATATAGAAAGAAAGAAAATATGTTTATTCGCCGTTGTAGGCACAAGAAAAACAATTATTTTACAAATACAACACACAAAAAACAGTAAAAATACAACAAAAAATTCTCATGTACAACACTAGAACGCGACAGTATAAGATACAGAGTATCAGTACTTCTTGCGCCGCTGCAACAGCAAATCGGTACTGTCTCAGCATTTTCTGTGAGCCTTCGACTTGCAGTACTGATTTTCAGCCAGCACCACAAGAAGCATCTCAAGAATCACGAACGGTAGTATATAAAAAAAAGCAATAAAAATATACATGTTTGTTCTCATTGGGGTAGGTAGCGACTACTGAGATGCAATACCTTGTTGCTCTAAGCACATTCTGTATTTGATCTAATTATTTCCTATATGGTCGTCATCTCCAGCCATTACCAGCCTCATTAGCATTATAAATCTCTTCCACTAAATTAGTCAGGCATGAGTTCAAATCCCGGGTCAGGCCTACACTAATTTGTCTTTAATTAAGTCATATGTGTGGTTAAATTATCATGGTTTTTAATAGTGAGGGAAAACATAGTGAGTAAACCCTTATGTCCGAGTTGTACTTAGCCATGTGACAGTGTCTTCGTACAAAATGGCAATAGGCCCCCTATCAAGTGAGTACACTGTCTAAGCAAAACGTGGGAACCTACTCAAAATACTAGGTGGTGCTGTCACATGATGTTCAGAAGTAATAGAACATACATACATACATATACTCATGGCTATAAATCCCAAGAAAGGGGTAGCCAAAGCTAAGGAATTAGAAATTCCTTAGCTACTTTTGGAAGATGCGTGGGGAATAGATGGTGAAATAAAGGTTCTTGGTTATGGGTCTCCAACCGCATCGCCCAAAAATCCCTTAAAAGCTCCAATACCGTTAGTCGCCTTTTACGTACACCCACCGGAAGAAATGGGGTAGTGCTATTCTAAGCCGACACTACACAGCAGTTAGACGGTAGAAATATGTTGCCCAATATTTCTACCGTGGACTAACCATTCCCTTTGATAGAGCCAACTTTGAGAATGAGGTCAATCTTTGAATCCAGCTCGGCTGGTCATCGTTCAGGAAGCTGCGCCATATCTTCTCGACCAAAATTCCGTCATTTAATCTTTATTATCGTAAATCATTTTTGGTTTATTAAATATAATATATCTTTTTACATACATAATACATAAACGTTCACGCCGTTTATCCCCGAAGGGGTTGGCAGAGGTACCAATACTTCTGAACTCACATGGCAGCGCCATCTAGTGTCCAGAGAAGGTACCCACGTTTTGCTTAGACAGTGTACTCACGTGATAGGGGGCAGGCCTATCGCCGTTTTGTACGAATACACTGTCACATGACTAAGTACAACTCAGCCATGTGGGTTTCCTCACGATGTTTTTCCCTCACCGTTAACAACCATGATAAATTAACCACACATATGACTTTAGAAAAGACAAATTGGTGTAGGCCCGACCCAGGATTGGAACTCACGCCCTTCAGTTTTTCGGGCGGGTGTTCTACCCACTGGACTATCATGTCGTTAATATATCTTTTTCATAAGCTTATATTCCTCAGGCAATCCGCGTTACCAACACAAAAGTCCCATTGCTGCAGCGCACAGAAGTCAACCACATAGAGATAGAAGATGACATAGAATGTCTGAAGAAGGAATTGCAACACATTGGAGAGCCGATTGTAACTATACATGAGGGGGAGACCACACATCTGTATGATGAGCTCGATATACAGCTTAAGAAACATGCAGACAAACATGAAGGTAATAAAGAAAAAATATATACCCACGGCCATATATTCCAAAAAGTTGTAACCAAGGCTTTAGAGCTAGAAAGTCCTTAGCAACATTTGGAAGTTGATAGGGGAGAAGATGGTAGAAATAAAGTATCGTTAGTGATGGGTCTCCTACCGTATCGCTCAAGAACCATTTATAAAGCCCCATTCCTATAGTCTACTCTTACGACACCCATGGGTAAAAAGGGGTAGTAATATTCTAAGCCGGCATTACACAGCAAATTTTCTTTGTTGTAACCCTAAAAAAATATCTTTTCAGCCAACCCCACAAAACGAAAACCCCGCGCCTCCCCATACTCTCGTTACGAAGGGAAGATCAAAATGATACAATTATCCCGAGAAGAGTTGGAAGAAGAGAGACAGAGGGAGATAGACAATGATTCTTTTCAGAAGATGCTGTTCAAGTGTTTAAGTTGTTTGGTCGGGTTCGATCATGAGGCTAATTATAATGATCATGTTAGTAAGAAACATAAGGAGGTGAGTTGAATGATTTGATTTAAATCTTTTTGTTTATGAAAACCTCATGTGGGGATTATTACTAATAAATAAAGGAAAGAAAAATTTCGACACAGGCGGGGATCGAACCCGCGACCTCGGGTAAACGCCCCGACGCTCTGCCAACTGAGCTACCGTGTCAATTGGCCGCCAGTGCGAAATTCTTCTATCCTTTATTTCTTTTACACGTTTAAGTAGTGTTTGCGTTTCCTACCTCCGAATTTTTACTACTTAAACGTGTAAATGAAATAAAGGATAGAAGAATTTCGCACTGGCAGCCAATTGACACGGTAGCTCAGTTGGCAGAGCGTCGGGGCGTATACCCGAGGTCGCGGGTTCGATCCCCGCCTGTGTCAAAATTTTTCTTTCCTTTATTTATTCTTTATTTATTAGTAATAATCCCCACATGAGGTTTTCATGAACAAAAAGATTTAAATTATGTGATAGTCAGGCGTTTACAACATTTGCATTCTATCTGAAAAGATAGACAAGTGGCCTTCCGAATTAGTAAAAAATTCGGAGGTAGGGAACGCAAACACTACTTAAACGTGTAAAAGAAATAAAGGATAGAAGAATTTCGCACTGCCGGCCAATTGACACGGTAGCTCAGTTGGCAGAGCGTCGGGGCGTTTACCCGAGGTCGCGGGTTCGATCCCCGCCTGTGTCGATTTTTTTCTTTCCTTTATTTATTCTTTATTTATTTGAATGATTTGAGTTGCGGTGATTACCTATAATGACACCTATAAATCCCGAGAAGGGGTTAGAAACTCCTCAGCCACATTTGGAAGTTGATTGGGGGTTTTTGCGCGATGCGGTTGGAAACCTATACCATCTTGTCCCCTATCAACTTCCAAATGTTGCTCAGGAGTTTCTAGCTCTAAAGCTCTGGCTACCCCTTCTCGGGATTTATAGCCGTGAGTTTATGTATGTGGCTTATTCCGTTTATCCACCCTAAAAAATCCTCCCTAAGTCGGATATTCGGAAACGCATGTCCGATTATCCACCCTGAACGGGGTGGATAATCGGAATTCATAATAAAATGTTTCTTCCGATTTTCTACCCTGCCTACGTACAGTCATTTACAGATAAAAGACCCTAAGTTTGTAAGGTATTTTTATTCAAACTGTAAGTAAGAAAGTAAGTATGTTTATCTTAAGTATTTTAATGTTCACGATGTTTCTTGGACCCATTTTGTTTCTGTAAATTACTGTACTTGGGGTAAAAAATCGGAAGAACCATATTATATGCATTCCGGATATCCACCCCGTTCAGGGTGGATAATCGGACATGCGTTTCCGAATATCCGACTTAGGGAGGATTTTTTAGGGTGGATAAACGGAATAAGCCATGTATGTGTATATGATCTTACAATAGCTGCCAATTTTCCAAATTTAATTATATAAAGTATATTTTATTAAAATCTTGTTTGCAGTTCGAAGGTGGTGAGTCATGTGACATATGTCAGACGGTGTTGCCAGCCGGAAGTCGTCACAGATTACACGTCAGCAATCATTTTAGTAGGCAAGTACAACATTTTATAATGTTTTGTAATCTTAGAGTACTTAACTTATTTGTAGTGTTGAATTTGCAGATTTCAAGGGTTAGAATGGTGATTACATACGGTACACTCACGGCTATAAATGCCAAACGGGTAGCCAGAACTTTAGATTTAGAAATTCCACAGCCACTAATTGCTACTTAATTGTAGGACTTTATTGTCTCCTGGTGTTCAAGGTACTCACGTTGTTCTTGGACAATTTAGTCACGTGATAAGGGGCAAGCCTATCGCTGTTTTGCACGATATCACTGTAATGTCACATGACAAAGTATGACTCAGCCATGTAGGTTTCCTCTAGATATTTCCCCCACCGTTAGCAACCTTCAACCATGATCAATGAACCATACGTATGAGTTTAAAAAAGACATAATGGAGTAGGTCCGACTCGAACTCACACCTCCCTGCATGAGAAGTGGTAGTTTTCCAACTATTATGGTTGTAAACTATTCATAAATATATTTTAGGTACGATTGCGGCGAATGCGGTAAGAGATATAACAGACTGGAATCAGCCACGTCTCACTATAATCTATGCCATGGAAAGTTAGCAGTGCAGTACAAATGTTCTCATTGCGATTTTACTACTGAGTAAGTGTTTGAATTTAAATTTAACTTAAATAAAACATTCTATATAGATATACAGGGTGCAAAAAGGGGGCTAATAAGCCAAAAAACGGTTGTTAGCAGGAACATTCTGAACACTTTTAACATGGGACTAACTTGTTTAGAACAATTTTATTAACACGCTTTAATTTGGTTGACCTGTATGTATGTAACTATGTAACAACATCTAAGAAAACTAATTCAACCATCTTCTAAACATCGTACCGTCATGAAAATTGGCAGTTGTATGCGATTTTGGTAATAATACAATAAATGATAATATGGTACTGTCGAGCTGATTTGATGATGGTGATGATGATGGAACTGGAACTTCATGACGGATGATTGTTCGTTGCCGTATTTGGACTTGTTAGAAAGGTCTTTGGAGAGGAAAGGTTGACCATGATTAGGTTTCAAGGTCTGATTATGAAGCCGTAAGATTGGCACTAGCATTCCATGGAATGTTGTATTATAGCGTGCACCTATAAAAGACTAGCGTGTTCTTAGTGATTACTCATAGAAGGGCATTAGATGTCAATAATGATCGAGTCGTTTGTGAAGAGCGTACAAAGTGGCGATCGATAGTCGTTGCCTACCCTAATTGGAACTAAGGGTGTGAATTTATGTATGTATGTGTTTATTGAAAGTTGAAAAACTTACCTCATTTTTATATCATAACAGTAACTTTTATATCATTTTAGTAAACATGTGTTCAAAGTGTATTAAAAAAAAGTATCTGCCTCACAAATTAATATATAATTATTAGAATGTTTTGTTCATGAAAACCTTTGACGCTGTAGCTCAATTGGCAGAGCGATGGGGTCGCATACCGGAAGGTCATAGGTTCGATTTCCGCTGGAGTCGAAAAAAAAATTCTTTACTTTATTTATAAGTATAATGATTTTTTTATAACCTTATTTTTTATATTTCCTTTTATTGCAAGCCAAAATCATTTCTAAATTATTCCTAATTGTTTCAGTCTACTAAACGCATTCAAGTACCACAGGAACAAGCACAAGAAGAATCTGATTTGCGACGAGTGTGGCAAAGTTATGTCCAGTACAGCTAACTTGAAACAACATTATTTGTGAGTATTATTCTTTTTAATTTACATTTTACATTTAGCTGTGTAGTGTCGGCTTAGAATAGCACTACCCCATTTCTTCCGGTGGGTGTACGTAAGAGGCGACTAACGGTATTGGGGCTTTTTAAGGGATTTTTGGGCGATGCGGTTGGAGACCTATCACCAACAACCTTTATTCTACCATCTTTAAATTTCTAATTTCTCAGCTCTGGCTACCCCTTTTAGGGATTTATAGCCGTGAGTATATGTATGTAATTTACATACCGAATGCCTAACTAACCAAGGAAGTCGTCTATGTATATATGATATAAAATGAAAATTGGTAAAAGAGATCTATAGAGCCAATGTGGAAGGTAATGTTAGTAGAGGACGACCTTGGAGGACACATTTGGATCAAATAGAACATTTTCTATAATTGATCAAAAGTACGAAGAATAAAAGAGCATGTATGGAAAGATTGATGGATGTGAATGAAGCTAGAGAGGTTTGCCAGGATCGTACAAAGTGGCGATCGATAGTCTCTGCCTACCTCAATGAGAACTAACGGCGTGAGAATATGTATGTATAAAATGGATAAGAAAAAAGAACAACATGTTTATTCGCTGCTGCAAAAAATAACAACTTAGAACAAACAATAAAAACAGAAAAGTCACACAAAAAAAACAAAGTTAATTCGCTGCTGGCGACTAATATTACTTCTTATGACTATTATATATACATACTTATTATAAAAAGGTGAATAAATATTTTGTGTTTGTTTGTCAGTGTGAATGAATAGGCTTCGGAATTACTCAATCGATTTAAAAAAATCTTCTTTAGATGAAGCTTACAACCTTTGGAAGAAAGATAGGCTATACCACCATCCATCACTAAAAACCTTTATTTTTACCATATTTTCCCCACTCAACTTCCAAAAGTGGCTGAGGAATTTCTTATTCCTTAGCTCTGGCTACCCCTTCTAGGGAAATATAGCCGTGAGTATATGTATGTATGTATGTATAGGCTATGTGTCTATACCCAAATATAATGATTGAAGAAACCGTAGATATTCTAAAAATAACATAACATAACATAAACGTTCACGCCGTTTATCCCCGAAGGGGTTGGCAGAGGTACCAATACTTCTGAACTCACATGGCAAGCGCCATCTAGTTTCCAGAGAAGGTACCCACGTTTTGCTTAGACAGTGTACTCACGTGATAGGGGGCAGGCCTATCGCCGTTTTGTACGAATACACTGTCACATGACTAAGTACAACTCAGCCATGTGGGTTTCCTCACGATGTTTTCCCTCACCGTTAGCAACCATGATAAATTAACCACACATATGACTTTAGAAAAGACAAATTGGTGTAGGCCCGTCCCAGGATTGGAACTCACGCCCTTCTGTTTTTCGGGCGGGTGTTCTACCCACTGGACTATCATGTCGCTAATATAAAAATAACACTAGGTAGAAAAGTTTATCTTAGATATGGCATAGCTAAATGACTATGAAAAGTTGATTTAAATATATGATACTAGCTGATCCGACAGACTTCGTACTGTAAATTTGCTTATGCCAAACTTTAGGCGTTTTTTCCGGTACTCTGAGTTCAATCAGGCGTGAATATTTTATTGGTCAAAATTTTCCGGTATAAAAAGTATCCTATGTTACAATTTGCGTCATTATATAGCATTCTGCTATATTTCATTCATATACATTCTGTAATTAAGATGTTTTTTTACCTGAAACACACAAACATCTAAAATTACACATTTATAATATTCTTGAAAAGTGTGGTGTGAAAGATGATATTGTAAGTAAGATAGAAAAAGGAATGTTGAGATGGTTTGGGCACATACAGAGGATGGATGATAGAAAATTGGTAAAAGGGATCTATAGAACTAGTGTGGATGGTAATGTTAGTAGAGGACGACCACGGAGAACACACTTGGACCAAATTGAGAGTGTGCTCAAAAAGGCTGGCGTCCGAAGTATGAAGAATAAAAGAGCATGTATGAAAAGATTGATGGATGTAAACGAAGCTAGAGAGGTTTGTCAGGATCGTACGAAGTGGCGATCAATAGTCTCTGCCTACCCCAATGGGAACTAATGGCGTGAGTATATGTATGTATGAGTTGCAATAAAGAGTTTCACGTTTTTATTGTGTGTGTAAATGTTTTATTTTGTAAACAAAATATACTAAAATATTCCTATATTTTTTTTTGTTACAGGATAGTTCACAACAACTCATCCACTCGACATACGTGTAATATCTGCAATAAGTCATACAAAACGAAGCCAGGACTCGAATATCATAATAAAACTGTAAGTCATTCATAGCCGTGTAGTGCCGGCTTAGAATGTCGCTAGTAGGGTTACCATCTGATCGGATAAATCCGGTCTTGACCGGATTTATAACGGTCTGGCCGGACTCGCTACCCCTTTCTACCCACGGGTGTCGTAAGAGGCGACTAAGGGTATTGTGGCTTTTTATTGGATTTTTGGGCGATGCTGTTGGAGACCCAGCACCAAAAACCTTTATTATTACCATCTTTTCCCCACTCAACTTCCAAAAGTGGCTGAAGTATTTCTCATTTCAAAGCTCTGGCTACCCCGTTAAGGGATTTATAGCCGTGAGCATATGTATGTTTGTATGTTATTTAATGTTATGAGCTCTATCATTTTTAGCAGTATTAGATTGCTTTTTGTAATTACAATAATTTATCATGTAATTATGTTTTTTAACGGTGACGGAAAATATCGTGAGGTAATGTACATGGCTGAGTTGTACTTAGTCATATGACAGTGTATTCGTACAAAACGGCGATAGGCCTGCCCTCTATCACGTGAGTACACTGTCCATGCAAAACGTAGGTATTCTGAACACCAGGTGACAATGTCACGTGATGTTCAGAAGTATTAGTACCTCTGCCAACTCTTGTTAATAATGATGTTTTTCGTTCGTTCGATTTTTTAGGTGCAACATAGTATCTTATTCTAATATTAACAATATAATAGTTTGATTTATGTATTCTGAGTATCTTTGTTTCCCGTGATACGTAAAACAAACAGTTTTATTGGTTACTAAAAAAACACTTTTTTCGGACAGCTCCAGTGAATCCCTATCCTTTTAGTTCATATGCAAAAGAAATGCAAAAGACTACTTTTGTAATAAATTATACTTGGAAAAACAAAAACAAAAACTTCAAATTAAAAACTAAACAGAAAAATTAAATATTATTATTTTTTATTTAAAAAAGAACCGCCTTCAAAAATCCAACTGAAAAGTATAAAATAATTTTTATTTATTTTATTATGTACAACTCTATTCAACTTCTTCTTTTTGAAGTCGGTGCCAAACCAATTTTCATGACAAAGAAGAACGAATATTAGTGGCCCGCCCAAGTTGAGTGAGTTCTCCACCCCATCAGCGTATGTCATCCTTATAAACCTTCCTTTTTAATCAATTAATAAAAAAATTCGCATTAAAATTCATTTCGTAGTTTTACAGATTAAAGTATACATATAGGATGTCCGTATATCCCAGACAGGGAGAGGGAAATCGACTTTGTTTTATACATTACATACATACATACATATACTCACGCCATTAGTTCCCATTGGGGTAGGCAGAGACTATTGATCGCCACTTCGCACGATCCTGACAAACCTCTCTAGCTTCGTTTACATCCATCAATCTTTTCATACATGCTCTTTTATTATTATTGTTTTATACTATGTAGTGATTTAGATTCTCGATCGTCTTTTTACAAAGTGTTAGAAGTATTGGTTGTGCCAACTCGGTGCATGCATGTCTCTGTCGAATTGTTAATTCCGTTAGTTTGAAATCTGATAATCTTACATAACCTAACCTAACGTTAGTTTACTATCTCGCTATCTATCTAAAATTATAATTTACTAGTATTTACAGTTTTACGGTGACATGTATATTATGATAATTTCTCTGCGGAGTGCGACGCATGCACACCAGGCTAAGCACCGCTCACTGTCCCCCAATTCCATCCTTTATAAAGCGACGTCGTTGCGAGCGGAAGAAATTTCTTGATTTTTGAGCGCGATTGTGTTACCTACTGTTGTTGAGGCACTATCGATTGATTTATTATTAGTATGGTTTTCTCTATGTAGCAATTTTCATTTGGATTTGTCTGTTTGGCACCGACTTCAAAAGAAGAAGTTGAATAGAGTTGTACATAATAAAATAAATAAAAATTATTTTATACTTTTCAGTTGGATTTTTGAAGGCGGTTCTTTTTTAAATAAAAATAATAATATTTAATTTTTCTGTTTAGTTTTTAATTTGAAGTTTTTGTTTTTGTTTTTTATTTTATACTTTTTAGTGATAAGTTCTTAAATCACTCTGAGTTTTTTTAGTGAATTAGTGATAGTTTTTGAGAGATAAGTTTTACTGTCCGTTTATTTTATAGTTTTTTTAACAGGTAGTTATAATATTTGTTATTATGACTTTAGCTTACTTGTTACTATTTTGTTTACCTGCGGGCCTAGATAGAAAAGCAAAGGATGCTTTAAGGAAAAGTCGCGTAAGGGAGAACGAAACACCCATCGAAAAAAAACAAAGACTTCAGCAGGGCAAGCACGAGCCGTATTTAAACTAGTTATTGCGTGGGATAAAGCAGCCATCTTTTACGCACTTACTTAGTATCGTATACTGCCATCTCATTCTAACCGTTATCGTGTCGATAACTCGTGCTTGCCCTTCAGAATGAGAGAGATCGTCAGCGTGCTGCTCTTGCTGCCGAAACAGATGAGCAAAGAGAAGTTCACCTATCACAAATGCGAAGAAACACTCTTATATATATATATATGTAGCGTTGAGTCGTGTAAAATCCCTTGATGAGATGGCTTTAAGTGATATAGATTCAAAGAAATTACTTAACCATCCGAACCATGACGAAAGAGCCTTGATTGAAATGACCAGGATGAAAAACATGATGTTGCAATATATATTTTTTTCTTTAATATAATTAAGAGTAATTTATTCATGTTTTTATATACTTTTTTGTTCAATAACTCTGTTTATTACTAATAAAAAAAACTTTATTAACATATTGATAAATTTCTGTCTAGTATTGATAACTTTACATACATACTTATATTTCAAACTAAGAAACCTCCTTTTTTTCGAGTCGGTTAAAGAACTTTTAACCCATCTTCTAAATGTAACGAATACTTTTCTGAAAACCGCATCCAAATAGCTTAAGCCAAACGTGAGATAATCGCGGATCAACACACATACATACAGGTCAAACACAGAACCTCCTTTCTTTTTTTGGTCGGTTAAGGCTCTAAAACCTTCTCCTAAATGTAACGAATACTTTTCTGAAAACCGCATCCAAATAGCTTAAGCCAAACGTGAGATAATCGCGGACCAACAGACATACATACAGGTCAAACACAGAACCTCCTTTCTTTTTTTGGTCGGTTAAGGCTCTAAAACCTTCTCCTAAATGTAACGAATACTGTTCTGAAAACCGCATCCAAATAGCTTAAGCCAAACTCGAGATAATCGCGGACAATTATACATACATACATACATACATACAAACATACATACATACAAACAATCGAACTGAGAACCTCCTTTTTTGAAGTCGGTTAAAAATACAATAAATCAATAAAATTGGCTTTATTATGCGCTTTTGACAGCACAAATTTAATTAATATCCATTAATATTATAAATGTAAAAGTTTAGATGTTAGTGTGTTTGAGGCAAAAAGGCTCCTCAAGTACATGATGTATATGAATGAAATTTGGCAGAATGCTAGATAATGACCCAAATTAAGACGTAGAATACTTGTTATCCCGGAAAAAATGATTACTAAAATATTCACAGCTGATTGAACTAAGAATACCGTAAATAATGCCTAAAATTTTGACATAAACAAATTTGACAGTACGAAGTCTGTCGGGTCAGTTAGTGTTCCTTATATTATTATAAAGTTTACAAATATTCGACAGAAACACGATACGGGCGAGGGTCCATCTTTCTTCTGCGTAGAATGTAGCATGCACTTCAGTTCTGAGAACTCCTACAAGAATCATATGAAGAGAACTATCAAGCATGTCGCTGTCAATGCTAAGAGGTAAATGTAAATAAATAAATAAATATCAATATATACAGACATATTATACAAAGATCAAGTTTGCCCCAAAGTAATTAAGATTTTTGTTATGGGATGCTAAGTCAACGATATATTTAATACATACATACATACATATACTCACGGCTGTAAATCCCTAAAAGGGGTAGGCAGAGCTTCCCAATAAGAAATTCCTCAGCCACTTTTGGATGAGCGGAAAAAAATTTGTAAATTAAAGGCCTACCTCAACGTTAACTAATGGTGTAAGTGTAAGTATGTTGTGCTGAGTCGGAGTAGAATGGCACTGATTCGTTTTTTCCTGCGGGTTTCGCAATAGGCGATAATTTAAGGTTTTGGGACTTTTCAAATAATTAATTTAAATAATTAATGCGCGATGTGGGAACCTAACTGCGCTCAACTTTCAAAAGTGGCTGAGGAATTTCTCATTCCGACGCTCCTGCTACCCCCTTTATATTTGTGAGTATATGAAATGGTGGGGGTATGTTACTAATGTTACGTATATGTATGTAGTTGTGTAGTTGCGGCTTAAAAAAGCACTACCCTATTCTTCTCATGGGTGATCGTAAGAGGCAACTAAGGGTATTGGAGCTTTTGAATTGTTTTAGGTGATGGGTCTCCAGCCGCATCGCCCAAAAATCCCTTAAAAGCCCCAAACCGTTAAGAACTTATTCCATTTGTCTGAATTCAGACGTCTGAAAGCGCGTGCGTTAAGCTGGCGTACCATGAAGCTGTATCGAGCTGGTTACTATGTCAAAAAACTCTGCCTAAATAGTGAAAACGTACACAGTGTAAATGGTGTTTATTTCCTAAACTAAAGAGGCACTATTTTTTTAGTTTTACACTAATTAGGCACTATTTAGGCAGAGTTTTTTGACATAGTAACCAGCTCGATACAGCATCATGGTACGCCAGCTTAACGCACGCGCTTTCAGACGTCTGAATTCAGACAAATGGAATAAGCTCTTTAGTCGCCTCGTTCATCAAATTGTCATAAAGTTCATTTGTCCTTAGGTTCGAATGCAACGAATGTTCAGCCAAATTCTTCACATACAACAGTATGATGGGCCACTACAACTGGGTGCATCTGAAACAGTCCAAGCATAAGTGTGATGTGTGTGATACGGTGAGAAATATTATTAATTAAATAGTAATAATAAATAAATAATAAATAAAGGAAAGAAAAATTTCGACACAGGCGGGATTCGAACCCGCGACCTCGGGTATACGCCCCCGTCGCTCTGCCAATTGAGCTACCGTGTCAATGGCTGCCAGCGCGAAATTCTTCTATGCTTTATTTCTTTTACACGTTTTATTTCTTTCCTTTATTTATTCTTTATTTATTAGTAATACATGAGGTTTTCATGAACAAAAAGATTTAAATTATTAAATAGTAATGTTATATACATGTGTTACATACTCATACACACATATTCTCATGCCGTTAGTTCTCATTAGGGTAGGCAGAGACTATCGATCGCCACTTTGTACATCCATCAATATTTTTATACACACATACATATACTTACGGCTATAAATCCCTAGAAGGGGTAGCCAGAGCTAAGGCATGAGAAATT
The DNA here is from genome assembly GCA_963576735.1 of Bedellia somnulentella. NCBI lineage: Eukaryota > Metazoa > Arthropoda > Insecta > Lepidoptera > Bedelliidae > Bedellia > Bedellia somnulentella. Next base: position 3,299,751 of record OY755198.1, read on the forward strand.
CCTCAGCCACATTTGGAAAGTTGAGTGGGAAAAAGATGTTAAAATAAAGGTTGTTGGTGACGGGTCTCCAACCGCATCGCCCAAAAATCCCTTAAAAGCCCCAAACCGTTAGTCGCCTCTTACGTACACCCACCGGAGGAAATGGGGTAGTGCTATTCTAAGCCGACACTTTTCGTTGCATCACTAATATGTATGTATGTATGTAATTAAATATGACTTACCTCTAGTTTAAACTATGCTGTACCATTATAAGTCTTCAATGTATGTAACTAAATTTAATAATCATTTGCAGGTCTTCAAAACCGCCAGTAGATTGAAGGAGCACAAAAGCAAAGTTCACGATAAGATTCCTGTTCCGAAAAACAAGATTTGCCAATATTGTGGGAAAGCGTTTACGGTATATATACATACATACATATACTCACGGCTATAAATCCCTAGATGGGGTAGCCAGAGCTAAGGAATAAAAATTCCTCAGCCACTTTTGGAAAGTTTAGTGGGAAGAAGATGGTAAAATAAAGGTTGTTGGTGATGGGTCTCCAACCGGATCGCCCAAATATCCCTTAAAAGCCCCAATACCGTTAGTCGCCTCATACGTACACCCATCGGAAGAAATGGGGTAGTGTTATTCTAAGCCGACACTACACAGCCAACGGTATATATATTGATCATAAAAAATTAGTGCTGTTAATAAGTGCTGATAAGAAATTAAGATTACATATACATATACTACACTATACAGCAACTAACTAAAATTAAGATTGTTGGTTAAATTCCTAAAACCCTCAGTCGCCTTTAACGTACACCGACGGGAAGAAATGGGTAGTGCTATTCGAAGTCCTAACCTAAACTACACAGCTCAGGTAGTGTAGTTTAATATTATAATGATGGTGTTTTGCTGTGTAGTGTCTGCTTAGAATATACATAAACATAACATATACATAAACGTTTACGCCGAATATCCCCGAAGGGGTTAGCAGAGGTACTAATACTTCTGAACATCACGTGACTTTGTCACCTGGTGTTCAGAGTACCCACGTTTTGCATGGACAGTGTACTCACGTGATAGGGGGCAGGCCTATCGCCGTTTTGTACGAATACACTGTCACATCACTAAGTAAACTCAGCCATGTGGGTTTCCTCACGATGTTTTCCCTCACCGTTAACAACCATGATAAATTAACCACACATATGTCTTTAGAAAAGACAAATTGGTGTATGCCCGACCCAGGATTTGAACACTAGTCGTTTGCACGATAACCGAGTGTTCTACCCACTGGGCTATCACGGTTGCTTAGAATAGCACTACCCCATTTCTTCCGGTGGGTGTACGTAAGAGGAGACTAACGGTATTGGGGCTATTAAGGGATTTTTGGGCGATGCGGTTGGAGACCCATCACCAACAACCTTTATTTTACCATACTTTCCCCCACACAACTTTCCAAAAGTGGCTTGGGAACTTCTAGTTCCTTAGCTCTGGCTACCCTTCTAGGGATTTATAGCCGTGAGTATATGTACGTATAAAAATACTCAAATGTTCACGCCGCCGCATATGCCCAAAATAGTGGCAAAGATACTTATATACTATAAAGATACTTATACAATAAAATAAATAAAAATAAAATACTACACATCACGTTTTGTTTTAATATTATTATTATGTTTTGTTTAATTTTATATCGATCACTGTTTTTTCTGTTGTATTGTTTTCTTTGTCACTGTTCACGGTTTTGTTTACATTGTTTTTAATTTTCACTCTGAAATGCTTTTATTTTATTTTAAATTTATTTTTCTTGATTGTTAGTTTTAAGTTTTATTATTTTTGTGTTGTATTTAATTTGTGCCATATTTACGGCGAATAAACTTTATTCTTCTTCTTCTTCTAATTGCTCTTTCATTCTTCATATTTCGGACACATGCCTTTTTGAGCATACTTGCTAATTGGTCCAAATGTGTCCTCCGAGGTCGTCCTCTACTAACATTACCTTCCAAATTTGCTTTATAGATCTCTTTCACCAATTGACTATCATCCATCATCTCTATTTGCCCAAACCATCTCAACGACCTTTTTCTATCTTATTTACAATAGTGTGAAAGATGATTCACACTATCCTTCCACATTAGCTGTATAAATCTCTTTCACCAATTTACTGTCATAAATCCGCTATACTCAAATTCAAAAAATTTAATTATATGTGCCCAAACCATATCAACATTTCATCATCTTTCACACTATTTATCACTCGATCGCATAATCTAACATTACAAACTAATTAAATAAGAAAATTTACGTCTTAATATGTGAATTATACAAATATCACCCCAATATAATATAAAGTTTAAATAAAGGAAAGAAAAATTTCGACACAGGCGGGAATCGAACCCGCGACTTCGGGTATACGCCCCTGTCGCTCTGCCATTGAGCTACCGTGTCAATGGCTGCCAGCGCGAAATTCTTCTATCCTTTGTTTCTTTTACACTTTTAAGTAGTGCTTGCGTTCCCTACCTCCGAATTTTTGATAAATTCGGAATTTTTCTTTCCTTTATTTATTAGTAATAACCCCCACATGAGGTTTTCATGAACAAAAACATTCAAATTATACTAGTGGGGAACCCTGGCACGACTACGTCGCGTCCAATAAAATGAGTTTATTTTGAAATTTTCCGACCAATCACAGCGCAGCTCTTTTGAATTTCTACCGAATTTTTCTGATTGGCCGGTTTGAAAAAAATCCGACCCATCACAGCGCATCTCTGATCGGCTCAAGTTTGCGCGCTCTTATGACACTCAAGCAAAGTCTATGGGCCAAAATCGAAACTTTGAAATTCGGTAACAATTAACTTAATCCAGTTACATCAGATTTTGTGCACACCACGGCCGCGAACTGTACAAAACGATACCTGAACCAAATTTCTGCTTAACTCATCGCGTCACAGGCTTCCGGGCAAGAAAGAGGCTTACAGAAATAATATATAAAGATAATATAAAGTTGTTTGTCCACAGACGGACCAGATCCTCGCCACCCACATCCGCACTCACACAGGAGAGCGACCTCTACAATGTTCTCATTGCGACGCTAACTTCGCGCATCCCGCAGCGCTCTATACACATAACAAACTTATACATAAAAGATAATAAATGAACTGACTAGTAATGGTGGTTTTATTTATTAAAAACATACATACATATGCTCACGGCAATAAATCCCAAAGAAGGGTAAACAGAGCTAGAAACTCCTCAGCCGATTGTGGAAGTTCAGTGGGGAAAAGTCAGTAAAATTAAGATTACATACATACATATACATATACTCACGGCTATAAATCCCTAGAAGAGGAAGCCACAGCTAAGGAATTAAAAAATCCTCAGCCACTTTTGGAAAGTTTTGTGGGGGAAAATGGTAAAATAAAGGTTGTTGGTGATGGGCCTCTTAGGTACACCCACCGGAAGAAATGGGGTAGTGCTATTCTCACCCGACACAACACAGCAACTAACTAAAATTAAGATTGTTGGTAAAATACCTAAAACCCTGAGTCGCCTTTTACGTAAATCGACGGGAAGAAATGGGTAGTGCTATTCGAAGCCCTAACCTAAACTACACAGCTCAGGTAGTGTAGTTTAATATTACAATGATGGTGTTTTGCTGTCCAGTGCCGGCTTAGAATAGCACTACCCCATTTCTTCCGGTGGGTGTACGTAAGAGGCGACTAACGGTATTGGGCTCTTTAATGGAACATTGGGCGATGCGGTTGGAGACCTTTATTTTACCATCTTTTCCCTACTCAATTTTCCAAAAGTGGCTGAGGAATTTCTTATTCCTTAGCTTTGGCTACCCCTTCTAGGCATACATAGCCGTGAGTATATGTGTATGTATGTGTGTTTTTATACCATGGGTGATTTTTTACTGAATAAAATGTGTCCTATGTCCGTCGTCATGTATAAGCTACCTCCCCACCAATTTGTCTGTCTTCTCGTCAGCAGAACAATGTTTATCTAAGTTACATACACACGTGATATTTGATTAACTCATAATATACTAAACTCTATATATATATATATATTATTATTATTCTCTATACTCATAATATTATTAAATATAATATTAAAATAATTGGAAACATCTGGCAGGTTCCCCAACACATTTTTTATATGTTTGCAATACTACGAAAGATAGACTTCAAATTCTTTGTTGGATTGCGAGTTTCAATCGTAAGGGCCAGCGCTGACTGCCGGCATGGCATGGCAAAGCATTTCGGTACAGATATAGCATTTTTAATCTTATTACCATGAGCATAGAATTCATTTTGACACAACGATGCCGAGGGAGGCCGCGGTAGGACAGAACGTCGGCATCGTTGTATCAAAATAAAGTAAAATGAATTCTATACTGATGGTAATAAGGTTAAAAATGTTATATCTGTACCGAAATCCTTTGCCGGCCCTAATGTTGTTTTTTACTTCGACGTAAACGATTCAATAGAACTTAATCAACCGCCATCGAATTCGATTCGATTTTCGAATGTCAAACGCACATTTGGAGCTCAGTTGACGGGTAATCATTAAAATTATAACATACATATACTCACGGCTATAAATCCCTAAACGGGGTAGCCAGAGCTAAGGAATTAGAAATTCCTCAGCCACTTTTGGAAAGTTATTTGGGGAAAAGATGGTAAAATAAAGGTTGTTGGTGATGGGTCTCCAACCACATCGCCCAAAAATCCCTTATAAGCCCCAATACCGTTAGTCGCCTTTTACGTACACCCACCGGAAGAAATGGGGTAGTGCTATTCTAAGCCGACACTACACAGCAAAAACATTACAACTAACTCTCTTAGAGCATACACAACACAACTAGAGAGATAAAGAATACGTCACGACGAGCAAGAAAAGGATAGCTAATTATAAAACTTAAAGATAGAAAGAGTTAGTACTGTGCTTTTTGTCCCTTACGGTGTAACCTGTTTTTTGTTGGATGAAACTGTCACTCTCGACAGATTGCAGAAAATTCATTAATTCAGTGTCAGAATAATTAATAAGCTCTTTTTTTACTTTTGATGATTTAAGAATATTTTGTTCAAATACGTACAACAAATCATATTTTGGACTCGTAGGTTGTAATTTTGTTTAGGACAGAGACCTTGTTTATGTGTTTGTGCTGTAAAAATGGTTAGATGCGAAGTTTTGGGCTGCAGTAACCGAAACCACAAAAAAGACCCCGATGTGACCCTTCACAGGTTCGTATTCAATGAAAAATTGGGATATATTTACAGTCTATAACCTTTACTAGATTTACAATAGAAGATAAGCTGTTATTTATACGTTTTGTCTGTGTTTTTCATTCAACTTTTTATAACCTTCAAAAACCCAAATTAAAGGTGTTGCCCACCACAAAATCTCAATAAGCCTAATCTTACCGGGCTTGACTAATCTTTAGTATATTTATACCACCATACCACCCTCTTATTTACATATTTATTCCTTGTCACATATCATGTTCCAGATTTCCATTGTATGACCCAATACGAAAAGATTGGATATTGGCTACCGGACGCACAAATTCTATCTATTTATAAACTCTAATCAAATCTATCTATTTATAAACTAAGTTTTTGATCATATTTGTCATTTAATATTTTTCATCAAATAGAAAATGTGCTTAAAAAGGCAGGTGTCCGAAGTACGAAGAATAAAAGAGCATGTATGAAAAGATTGATGGATGTGAATGAAGCTAGAGAGGTTTGCCAGGATCGTACAAAGTGGCGATCCATAGTCTCTGCCTACCCCAATGGGAACTAACGGCGTGAGAATATGTAATGTAATGTATTTGTCATTTTTGTTCAGTAACATAACATGTTTGGTGTTACTGAAAGTTTGGGAAATTCCCTACAAAAATACCACATGCGAGGCAAAAAATTTTATTGTGTCAACACCGATTGTGCGAACGCGAGACATATAGGGTGCCACGCACGCAGTGTTGCCAGTTTGGTGATTTTGTCACTAGATTTAGTGATTTTTAGGAGTTACATAGTGAAATTTCGGAAAAAATATCACTAGAAACATATTTAGTGATTTTTAATGATATTTTCAAATCTGTACTAACGAAGTATTTAATGTTGATTTTTAACGTTTTGATTTACTTATCATAAGTTAAATTGTGTTTTATTTAATATTTTGCTATTTAACTTGAGATTAAGATTACATACATACATACATACATATACTCACGCCATTAGTTCCCATTGGGGTAGGCAGAGACTATTGATCGCCACTTCGCACGATCCTGACAAACCTCTCTAGCTTCGTTTACATCCATCAATCTTTTCATACATGCTCTTTTATTCTTCATACTTCGGACGCCAGCCTTTTTGAGCACACTCTCAATTTGGTCCAAGTGTGTTCTCCGTGGTCGTCCTCTACTAACATTACCATCCACACTAGCTCTATAGATCCCTTTTACCAATTTTCTATCATCCATCCTCTCTATGTGCCCAAACCATCTCAACATTCCTTTTTCTATCTTTCTTACAATATCATCTTTCACACCACACTTTTCACGAATAACACTATTTCTCACTCGGTCACATAATCTAACATTACAAATTTTTCTGAGGGACCTCATCTCTACTGCATTCACTCTGCTCTCATGCTTCTTCTGCCACACCCAACATTCGCTTCCATACATAAGCGTAGGAACAAGAACAGCATCATGCACAGCCATTCGGGCCTTTTCAGACACCGTTTGACTGATCATTAGGCTATTCATTGCTCCATTTACCGCATTACCCTTTTTCACTCTTCTTTCAATGTCTTCATCACATTTTCCATCCCTTGTAAACAAACTTCCCAGATATACAAACTCCTTCACCTGTTCCACATCCTTACCATCAATCGCAATCACGCATTCTGTCACATCTTCCTGTCTCTCAAAAACCATCGTTTTGGTCTTATCCACATTCACCCTCATTCCCTTTCTTACAAAAGACTCACATGCAATATTCATCATCTCTTGCAACTCTTCTGCCGATGATGCAAGTAGCACTTGATCGTCAGCATACAAGAGGCATTTAATAATGAATCCACCCATCCTTAGTCCATAATCACTTTCACGCAACTCTGTCAAACAGTCATCCATGAACAAATTGAAGAGCCACGGAGAAGCTACACATCCCTGTCGGACACCCCTAGAGATTCCGAACCAGTCAGTGTTTTCCCCGTTTACTCTTATACATGCACTAGAATCCTCATAAAGTGATACCAATGCACGTATAAGTTGACTCCCCAAACCGAACTTGGATAACACCTCCCATAAACACTTTCTTACCACCCTATCATATGCCTTCTCTAAATCAATGAAGGAGCAATACACCTTTTGGTTCTTAGCTAAAAACTTTTCGGTGATGCTCCTTAGAGAGAAGATTTGATCCATACATCCCATTCCTTTCCTAAATCCCGCTTGCACATCCCATATTTTCTCATCAGTTTCATTCATCACTCTTTCAATCAGTACCTTAGCATACAATTTACCAACAATGCTGAGTAAGCTGATGCCGCGGTAGTTTTTAGCCTCTTGGTGTGACCCCTTTCCTTTATATAGAGGCACAATCACCGCCTTGCACCAGTCTCGTGGAACTTTGCCACTCGACCAGCATTTTTGGAAAAGGAAGTGCAACCAAGAAGCCACCAACCCTTTACCAGCCCTCAGCATTTCGATAGTAATCCTATCATACCCTGCCGCCTTCCCTAATTTCATACTTTTCATTGCTTTCATTATTTCTTCCATACTAATCTCGCTGTCACTAAATTCACCCATCTCCCCGTTCCAATCAACATTACTGTCGATTGGCGAAGAAATGGAAGCATCCTCTTTCTCAAACAGTCCCTCAAAATAATTCTTCCATACCCGTTTCATGCTACTTTCATCCGTCGCCAATTCACCTTGTTCATCTCTTATTACACTCACTCTCGTGTTTTGGGAAACTCCCTTTTCTTTCCGGATATACTTCCAGAATAACTTTTGGTTATTCCGGAAATTATCAGAAAGTTTCCTCTCACACCACTCTTGCAAATCCCGCTTTTTCTTTTCTATTTTCTTCTTTACCTCATTCTTAACTCTCTTATATTCATCTTCACTTTTCTGCACTACATCGTCAGTTACACTCGCATCCATCCGTTTACTAGCTTTAATCGCTAGTAAATCTAACCACGCTTTCTTCTTATCTCCAACCGCCTCTTTCACAACTTTATCCCACCAACTTGTTGGTGGTCTATTTGACCTTTTACACACTCCACATACTTCCGTCGCACATTCAACCATCGTCGATTTGAGCACATCCCATACTTCTTCTATTTCCATTTCATCCCTCATCTCCACGCAACTTAGTCTATCATCCAATTTCCTCAAGTATTCATCTCTGATATTTTCATCTTCTTGCAGTTTTTCTACTTTTATTCTCGCTAAATCCGTTGTTGACACTTTAGGCCTGTGACGCCAACGCGTGCACAGACCCCTTAATCGTGATATAACGAGAAAGTGATCTGTGCCAACGTTCGTGCCCCTATAGACCCTGGTGTCAACAACTTTTGCTCTCAGCCTTTCATCAACTATCACAAAATCAATCATACTTCTCTCGCTTCCCCTCTGTCTTGTATACATATGGATATCTTTGTGCTTAAACAACGTGTTTGTAACACAAAGATTCCTCTCCAAACATACCTCAATCAATTTCTCACCATTCTCATTTACCCTTTGATCACCAAACTTTCCTAAAACTCTTTCGCAACCGTTGCGTGACACACCAACCCAGCCATTAAAATCTCCTAACATTACAAGTCTCTCATTCTGATCACACCCATTCACAACATCGTCTAACAGATTCCAAAACTCCTCCCTCTCGGATAGGGATTTAGACATGTCCGGAGCGTATACGCAAATTATGCGCATCCGGACTAGTCCCAATTTCACCTTAATCCACAGGAGCCTTGGACTCACACATTCGTAATCTTTCATACACTGAGCCATCCTTTCAGATATCAGAAGTCCCACTCCTTGGCAAGCTCGGTCACTGTCAGCGACTCCAGACCAGATTGCTGTAATGTTGCCAAGTTGTGAAACTTCCTTTCCCTTACGCTTCGTCTCATTTACACATTTAGATTAAGATTAATTATTATAATTCTTACAATTAAAATTATGTTTCTTAAGAAATAACTTGTAATTTTATTTTATACTTAACATACATACATATAGCTCACACCTTTGTCCTTATACTTGACCTGGTAAAAAAAAATTTTAACGAATTTATTCATTAGTGAATTCTGGAGATTTTTTAAAGCCAAAATATGTAGAAATCTAGAGATTTTTTAAATTTAGCTAGAGATTTTTTTTTCTGTGAGCTGGCAACGCTGCACGCACGTTATCTGTCTATAGGTAGTTGGTCTGAGCTAACTCTTTTATTTGCATGCTCTTTCACGAGATAGAGAGAGATAAAGAATACGTCACGACGAGCAAGAAAGGGGTAGCTAATTATAAAACTCTAAAGATAGAAAGAGCTAGTACTGTGATTTTTGTCTCTTACGGTGTAATCTTGTTTTTTTGCTGGTGCCCACTGTCACTTTTGACAGTGTGCTCCCAATTCTGTGTATGAATAATAAACTCTTTGTTTACGTTTGACGATTTAAGATTATTCTGAACAAATACGTGCAACAAATCATATTTTATACTCGAAGGAAGTAATTTTGTTTAGGACAGAGACCTTGTTTATGTTATTGTGCTGTAAAAATGGGTGGATGTAAAGTTTTGGGCTGCAGTAATCGAAGCCAGAAAAAAGCCCCCGATGTGACACTTCACAGGTTCGTATAAAAGAAAAATTGGGATATATCTACAGTTTATGACCTTTACTAGATTTACAATAGAAGATAAGCTGTTATCTGTACGTTTTATCTGTGTTTTTGACTCAATTTGAATCATAACCTCCAAAAACCAAAATCAAAGGTGTTGCCTACCACAATATTTCAATAACCCTATAAACTTACCAGGCTTGGCTAATCTTTAGTATGTATATGTCGCAGGAAAATCGTCAAACTCGTGAACTTATAAGTTTCCTAGGAAACTTGTAAGTTGACGGAAATCCGTCAAACAGCATGCGAATTTACATCTTACCTGATAGGTTTTAGAAAACTTGTAAAATAACGAACTCACTTCAGGAAAATTGTAAGTGGGGATCATTTTTGATAAGTTTCCGAGTTTAAAATTCTGTATTTTAGGAACTTTACAAGTTTCCTGAATTCCGCTAGGAAAATTGTCAATGCAGCGCTGACGGCGCGGAGAGAGGGATGTTAGTGAATGCGGATTGGCTGGCGGCGGTCACGTGACGTGACGCATGCGCGCGTCTTGTCAACTCGACAATCGAAACTAATATTTTACTTGCTTTACTAATGCTAATCTATTAATTTGGTATTATTTGCTGTTACTGACATAAAATTAAAAAGTTTTAAGAGTTTTTATTAAATATAAATTGTTTGTGTATATATCGTGATACTTTATTGTATAGCAACCGTGATAGCCCAGTGGGTAGAACACTCGGTTATCGTGCAAACGACTAGTGTTCTAATCCTGGGTCGGGCCTACACCAATTTGTCTTTTGTAAAGACATATGTGTGGTTAATTCATCATGGTTGTTAACGGTGAGGGAAAACATCGTGAGGAAACCCACATGGCTGAATTGTTATGATTTCATCGAATAGTGCATTTCAATCTTATCGCAAATATTCGTTAAATATACAGTAACAATATAAAAAAGGATGAGCTTATTTTTACAACTACTATTTAAAAGTTACTATTTACTAGTGCAAATAATTTAAACCAAAATAAGCGATCAATAAAAAAAAACATAAATTTATGACTTTTATATTGCTAGAAACTACAAACTAATTACCGAGTCCAATTTTATTCAGCGCTTCACAATCATCGTGTGACATAATTGGGTTTTCTGAGTTACTAATATCGAAAGGAAAGAGAGAGAGAGAAAGGTGAGGGAAAACATCGTGAGGAAACCCGCTGAGGCTGATTTGTACTTAGTCATGTGACAGTGTATTCGTACAAAAACGGCGATAGGCCTGCCCCCTATCACGTAAGTACACTGTCCATGCAAAACGTGGATACTCTGAACACCATGTGACAAAGTCACGTGATGTTCAGAAGTATTAGTACCTCTGCCAACCCCTTCGGGGTTATTCGGATTGAACGTTTATGTTATTTCGTATGTTTATTGTAATATAGTATGAGTACCTTTTAGATCTTTTTTAAAGAGCGTTTTTATACCGATACATACATACCTATACTTGCGGCAATAAATGCCTAGAAAGATTGGGTAGCCTGATAGTCGGAATAAGAAATTTCTTAGCTACTTTCGGAAGTTAAAGGGAAAAAGATTGTATTATAATGTAAACATTATTGGAGATAGGTCTCCAACCGCATCGCCTCCAATGACATCCATTGTTATAGGTTACCGCCAGAAATATGTTAGTGCTATTCTTAACCGATGCTTGTAAGATTTTAAACTCTTGCAAATTTACTGCATTCATAATATCTAATTTATCCCGCGGTTGTCCTTAGAGGAAACCAAAGGCTTTTTAAGTGATTGTTAGGTGAATTGGCCGCATACCCAGCGCCACCTTCTGATTTTAGTAGTAATTCGCTACTGTGATGTGAGTGTATGAAAAGCAAGTCAGAAGGTTGGTTGCTAAACGAATGGAAACTAGTGTAAAAATCCGTCATAGTAATAAATTATTCGTAGTTAGAAGTAGTTACGTAAGACTAACGGCCAGGAAACCATTCTTAGTCCAGTTCCTCATTTATATTTGAAAATATCAAAACATGGTCATTACTTTAAATTCATGCTTTTTTCTTTACTCTACTGGTTCTATTAACAATTTAAATAGCAGCTATTAGGAGGCTTACAAATTTCCTAAATTATAAATTCAAAACTAGGAAATTTGTCAAAAATGATCCCCACTTACAATTTTCCTGAGGTGAGTTCGTTATTTTACAAGTTTCCTAAAACCTATCAGGTAAGATGTAAATTCGCATGCTGTTTGACGGATTTCCGTAAACTTACAAGTTTCCTAGGAAACTTATAAGTTAACGAGTTTGACGATTTTCCTGCGACATATATACCACCATCTTATCTATATATTTATACCTTGTCACATATCATGTTCCAGATTTCCATTACATGACCCAATACGAAAAGATTGGATATTGGCTACTGGACGCACGAATTGGGAACCATATTTAAACTCAGCGTATATATGTTCCAAGCATTTTGAATTAAAATGTTTTGGTAAAGTTGGTAATTCGAAGTGGTTGCAATCAACAGCAGTACCGACTAAGTTTTTGTATGTGAGTAGAATCAATATTTAATATAGTAAAATACCTGGCAGGCTTCTGCAGCTGGTATTTTAATATAAGTAAAATAGTTCATAATTTTTTGGCAATCACATTTAGGCTGGAAAATCTGACACGCATGGAGAAAGTTTAAAAAGGAAAGTGGACAAAACAGGAGATAAAAATGAACCAGAGTCCAAAAAAGGAAAAAAGTGTAAAGGAAATGAAAAAGTATCTATGAAGGTAAAGGTATAAACCAAATTTCTGCACAATACCTTTGATTTGAAAGAAAAGGAATGAGAGTGAATGTGGATAAAACCAAAACCATGGTTTTCGAGAGAGAGGAGAATATGACTGAATGCGTGATTGAGATCAATGGTAAGAAAGTGGAACAAGTGAAAGAGTTCGTATATCTGGGAAGTTTGTTTACTAGGGATGGAAAGTGTGATGAAGACATTGAAAGAAGAGTAAAAAAGGGTAATGCGGTAAATGGAGCACTGCATAGTCTCATGTCTAGTCAATCGGTGTCCGAAAAGGCCCGAGTGGCTGTGCATGATGCTGTCCTCGTTCCTACGCTTATGTATGGCAGTGAATGTTGGGTGTGGCAGAAGAAGCATGAGAGCAGAGTGAATGCAGTAGAAATGAGATCCCTCAGAAAAGTTTGTAAGGTTATGTGATCGTGTGAGGAATGATGTGATTCGTGAAAGGTGTGGTGTAAAAGATGATATTGTAAGAAAGATAGAAAAAGGAATGTTGAGATGGTTTGGGCACATAGAGAGGATGGATGACATTAAAGTGGTGAAAGAGATCTATAGAACCAATGTGGAAGGTAATGTTAGTAGAGGACGACCTCGGAGGGCACATTTGGATCAAATAGAAAATGTGCTCAAAAAGGCAGGTGTCTGAAGTATGCAGAATAAAAGAGCATGTATGAAAATATCAATGGATGTGAATGAAGCTAGAGAGGTTTGCCAGGATCGTACAAAGTGGCGATCGATAGTCTCTGCCTACCCCAATGGGAACTAACGGCGTGAGAATATGTTGGTATGTATGTACCTTTGATTTCTGAAATAAAGCATATAATTTCCGAGGCTATTATTATTAATATATATATATATATGTATATATATATTCAGTTAATGCAGCCAGGCCCAACAAAAAAAAACATTGTAAAAAACAGCGGAATTAAAAAAATGACACTTAATAATAGTAGGTAATTAACCCATTCAAAAAAGTATTTTCTGAACTAGACCCATATTAAATAGCACAGATATTGTACATTTATTTATCCTAAGAAAAATGATTTGAATAATTTTCATGATTTAATTTTCATGAATAGGTAGTAGTTGTGTACATTGTTGTAGTTAGTAGTTGGACGTACTTCAAAGATATGATAGGTAATTATTGAGTTCAAATGCGTTTTTTCTTTTATAATTTTAAAATCCGACGCGAAATATTGCGAATATGCAATAAACGTCATGTTTAGTGCCCGCGCGACGCCGGGACGGGCCGCTAGAGTTTATTGTTGTAAATATTATTCATTTAGAATAGAATAGAATAACTCTTTATTGTACATCAAACACAAATTTACAAAATAAATTATCATACAGTTTACAGTGAGGTACAATCGGCGGTCTTATCGCTAAAAGCGATCTCTTCCAGACAACCTTTGGAATTTACTATTTGATATATTTTTTTGTTTGCTCATATTTTATCTATTTATAAGCAATTTTTTTACAATATCTGCCATTTTTGTTCAGTAACATAATATGTTTGTCGTTACTGAAAGTTTGGGAAAAGCCCACAGACATGTATTTGAATAGATGCCGCAAGTGCATGTACTTCGCGTGTAAAAACTTAGTAAAATTATCTTAGTTTATCGCCATTTGATTGAGTCCGTGCTCGAACGTTCTCGGTGACAGATGTCAAGCTAAATATAAAAAATGCCTAATTGTGTCGTATTGAGTTGCAAAAACTATCTAAATAAAGCGGGACTAATTAATAGAAAGATTTCCTTTCATCGGTAGGTCACTTTATTATTAGATTATGTGGTTTTTATTGCAAAATCAATTATTTCGTGTTCTCTGTGGTTTTACACTGAAAAACTTTTAAACGAGTGTGTATCGCTTAATTTATAATACATTGCCGCTTTTAGTTACAAAGCTATCTGGTATGGCTTGTCTATTAAAACACGCAATGAACATCAAACTGAACGATATTTTCACCTGTCAATCAGCTACACGGTACGGTAGCTATTGTCATATTTCTGTCATTTTAAGCAAAATGTGTTGTACCTACACAGATAGTTGTATTCGATTCTAATTCTTATCGATTTTGGGAACAGAGAAATGATAATATTCGCGATGGATGTTCCATGTATCAAAAATGTTTTTATTACTACAATGTTTCTGTTAAATAATTAATTGGAATACTCTCGTTTTAACTTTGTTTTTATTTAATAAAAGAACAGTTTAATTTTAGTTACAAGTTTTTCTCTAAGCTACATTTCTTAACGTGTGGTATGTGTCAATCTTTATTTACTTCCTTCCTTCACTCAGTGTTGCCAATATAACTGTACATATATACACGAACACGCCTCCTTACATAAGTTCAAAGCTTCTTAAGTACTACAGTAATTATAATCAATTAGGGAACTATACTCCGTTAAATTTAGTTATCTGTAATTTTATTTTCTGACTCTATTTTGTATACTTCCCTGCTAAACTTCAATATGCTTAGAATTCTTTGTAAAGTTTCCATACTTAGAAATAGCTACAGCTGCTGAATTATCTTAATAGATTTTAACTGGTTTACAAACCTTAGTAAAGACATCATTCATTACACAAATGAGAAAATTTAATTCTGTTACTGCTTCTGATAATTCTACATATTCAGCAAATGTTGAAGAGTTTGTTACACTACTTTGTTTTTTTTATTTCCAATATTGAACAAACGAAGAGTTCCGTACTATCATCTTTAATAGAAAATAACGTTTTTTAATTTACTTTACTGTTATTTAATTATTTATTTTGAAAGGTGATATACAAGTAAATATACTGTGAAAATTTTAAGTATCTACTTATTAACGTTTTAATATTGAGCAGCAAATACGGAAAGAAACACGTTTATTGTAAGGAGCCCCCCTTAAAATCTGTTTTTTACTTGTATTTGTTGTTATAGCGGCAACAGAAATACGTCATTTGTGAAAATTTCAGCTTTCTGGTTATCACTGTTTATGAGATACAGCCTGGAGAAAAACAGACAACGAAAAAAAAATACTTGATTATTTTTCCTTCTCTACAAGTTATTTTATTTGTTTTTTTTTCAAATCCGAATTAGTTCTGGGTTGTATTATATTTTGTCATAGCGCCTTCTACTGGCTTTCCTTTTTGTAGATAAAATTTTTTCTCGGGGTTTTTTAAAATCATTTTGTAACTTTCCGAGAACAAATTATTAGTACTAGTTAATTAGGTAGGTTATCAATAAGGACAAGTTATTATAATAATAAAGGCTACTGAACTACTCACTGACTAACTGACTCATTAACTCACTGATTTAGATCATTGTTCTCCGAGAAGATGTAGTGGCGGAGGAAAATAATGTAGGAAGAGTTGCTCAGAATAAAAATGAGACCATGAGAAAAAAGCGTTATTATAAAACAGGTATAATTCTAGATTTATCATCATTCTTCTGCCAATTTATCATTCGTCTGTCGATGCACACGAATATAATCGATTGAATCGTTTACGCGCTGACGGGGAGTTCCCATCACTAAATTGCTCATGTGTAGAGATGGGTCGAGGGCATAAAAACTTATTGGGCAGATTGGACGTATTGGGTTAAAATGGGCAAAAATGAATTTACGCCCGATAAATGCCCAATCGCTGGGCGGAAAAACAAAACTCTACTTTAAAATTAAACTACAAGTGGATCATTATTTTAATTGTGTTAAACATATACATATACATCAGCGTCATCAGAATAAAGGAATAAGAAGAAAAAAAAAGTTACAATATGCCAAATATAGGCATATAAGTACTTTAAATTCTTACTTAGATGACATTATAGTCCAATTGGTAGAACGCCCGCCCGTAAACAGACAGTCGTGAGTTCAAATCCCGGGTCGGGGCTACACCAATTGGTCTTTTCTAATGTCATATGTGTGGTTAATTTATCATGGTTGTCAACGGTGAGGGAAAACATCGTGAGGAAACCACATGGCCGAGTTGTACTTAGCCATATGACAGTGTATTCGTACAAAACGGCAATAGGCCTGCCCTCTATCACGTGAGTTCACTGTCTAAGCAAAACATTGGTACCTACTTTGGACACTAAGTGGCGCTGTCACGTGATGTTCATCATTGGTAGCTCTGCCAACCGGCTCTGATAAACGGCGTGAACGTTTATGTTATGTTAAATTCTTAATCTTAACCCACTTTTACTTTGAATGATAATAATAATTATTATTTATACCCTTACAATAAAAAACAAATTCAATTATATCAAGCGATAGAGAAGCTATAAGATATTAACTTTAGTATAACGAATAATGTTATAAAGTAACTAAGCGAAAAAACACATATATTTTATTTTAATTTTTCAAGATTATTAACATAATGTAGTAACGGTATATTCCGCTAACAGAATTTTAAAATGTGAAAATACGTTCACGCTACTTTTTATACTCAAAGGGGATGAAATAATACTTAGGTATTAGGGTTTTAAACTGAAAAACAGTTCGTGTTTAATTAGTAAAGGTCAATGAGCATCAATGTATGGAAAAAAAAACCACAGCGGACACGAATGATTTTGATGTCATATATTGACAGAGGACATGAACTATTCGTGGCAAAAGGCGCATATTTCCGGGTTGTAATAATTTGGCGGTAGATGGCGTTGACACAAGTAAAGATGTAAAGAAACAGGCAAAAACCAATTTTCGCGCCAGTGATCATGATCACTTGATACTATAGCTCAGTTGGCAGAGCGACGGGAGCGTATATCCGCTGCTAGATTTTTGTTAAGTTGTGTCTTACCTTTTTAAAGGCAAATGCAAATATAACCTAAGTTAAGTAAAATTATACATACATACATACATATACTCACGCCATTAGTTCCCATTGGGGTAGGCAGAGACTATTGATCGCCACTTCGCACGATCCTGACAAACCTCTCTAGCTTCGTTTACATCCATCAATCTTTTCATACATGCTCTTTTATTCTTCATACTTCGGACGCCAGCCTTTTTGAGCACACTCTCAATTTGGTCCAAGTGTGTTCTCCGTGGTCGTCCTCTACTAACATTACCATCCACACTAGCTCTATAGATCCCTTTTACCAATGTTCTATCATCCATCCTCTCTATGTGCCCAAACCATCTCAACATTCCTTTTTCTATCTTTCTTACAATATCATCTTTCACACCACACTTTTCAAGAATAACACTATTTCTCACTCGGTCACATAATCTAACATTACAAATTTTTCTGAGGTACCTCATCTCTACTGCATTCACTCTGCTCTCATGCTTCTTCTGCCACACCCAACATTCGCTTCCATACATAAGCGTAGGAACAAGAATTATATTATTATTAATATTTTTATTAAAATTATACAATAGTAAAAAATATTTATATATTATATAATATTTCAATATTACGAACACGATATCAATTCAATTTTAATTACCTTATTTATTTTTTTATCTGGCACCTTCTTTGTTAGTCCAGGTTTAGTAAACCTTTTTTCTGTGTCGGCTAAGTGCCGGTTTAAAATAGCGCTACCCCATTTCTTCCCATGGGTTATCGTAAGAGGCGACTAAGGGTATCGGGGCTTTTTAAGCGACTTTTGGGCGATGCGGTTGGAGACCCATCACCAAAAATATTTACATAACAATCTTTCTCTACTTAACTTCCAAGTGGCTAAAGAATTTTAAGATTCAGAAGAGCAGGCTACCCCTTTTAGGGATTTGTAGCCGTATGTAGATGGATGTAAAACGTAAAGCAAATCGCTCGCTCTGTATTATTTATTCAGAGTCGCTCTTAGCTGTCGTTATGCGTGTGTCTTGTCATGCCATGTCATTCGACTTCTTTGAATACTCAAATGCGCTCATTTCTTTTCGGTATTTGCTATAATTTTTTATTATTAACTGTTATATTTTAAAATTTTCTGTTCACCGTGAATGCGCTTTTTGCATTTGCAGCGTAGAACATAATAAAAATTATATATTATATTCTAACAAATAAAATGAGTTGACGTGGATGTTCATACTTTAATAGAAATTAAAAAAATGAGCCTTATCAAAAAGATTTATAACCTCTGACATGTCAAAAAATGGCAGCTGTCAGAATTCTACGCAATTTAAAATCTAGGTACAAAATAGCGAGATTGAATCCGGCGGAATGTCAATGTCAATTTGGTCTCAACTCTATATAATTATACTCAACTTTATATTATATAAAGTGTCCAATAGGAGCGCGCGATTTGTACTTGATACGAGCCCAACGTAAATAGGGTTAGATTCTCATACGTTTATAGTGGAAAATCATCATAATCTGGACTATGACCATCCAGAATGTTTGTTTAAATTAAAAATTTTAAACAGTTTCACAATTTTTCCCTATTGTATTGTAACAAATTAATGAATTATCATAAAAAGTATGATAAGATTCTTGCATTTAAAAATGTTTGCGTTTTTGTCTGCAAAACTTCATAAAACGGGCTGGATTGCACCCATTGACTTTTATGCTAATGGTCCCTATCATGAACCCTATAAGTATTATTCATTCTTTCAATAAAATAGGTCATTTTATGATGATTTTAACTAATAACATCAACCACACTCTTACAGTAATGATATTTTGAAAATTAAAATTAAATAAGATTTCTGCCCAAGTAATGGACATTTATTCGGCATTTATGGACATTTATTGGGCATAAATCCAATCCGCCCAAAATGCCCGGGCAAAATCCCATCTCTACTCATGTGACGTCACAGTAGGTGGAAAAATAATGGCACGCTTGGTTTCTATACAAGAAATGACACTTGCGTTATCTATTCAAATCATATTCAAATACAGATCTGTGGAAAAGCCCTACAAAAATACCACAAGCGAGCCAAAAATATTATTGTGTCAACACCGATTGTGCGAACGAGAGACATGACACATTATTCAGTAACATTGTCTATGGGCAAGCACCTTTGACAATAAACACTATAGACAGAGCGATGGTACTTTATCCATTTTAAAAAGAGAAGCCCTTATGTAAGTTCTTATATGTTAAAAAGGGACACAAGTCTTTATTGTCATCTCTATCGCGTAACCCGTTTTGTTGATGTCACACTTTTAAAGCGTGACAACAAAGCGTCGACTTGTGAGCGGTTTTGGTTTTCTTTTCTTTTGTTTTTGAGAAAGATTTTAATCATTTGTATATTGTTATTGTGACAAAAGAGACCCCATTAGTTAAGTTATTATTTAGTGAGGTATGGTTGGGTGTAGCGTGCTTGGCTGCGGAAGCCGCAGCGAACAACACATCGAAGGATTGACTTTCCACAAGTGAGTGAGTTTTGTATTGTTTTTCTGTATTGCGCGTTGAACTAGATTACTGGCATTCGCTTTAGTTATTTTGAGCAATTTTTTAATAGCATAACCTCAAAATATTATGCAGTATCTCGGTGTTGCCATAATTCACGTTTTCATCCTACCCTGTCGTTAGGGTAAAAATTTCAAATTAGTAAACTGATGTTAATGAGTGAGTATATTATGTATTTCGTCGCGCTATAGCGACTGATAACGAATGATTTCCAATTGTTATCTACGGAATTAGTAAGTAATAAATTTGTTATATTTATTTAATTTCTTCGTATTCATTACAGTTTTCCTAAAGACTCGAATCTACGAGAAAAATGGACTGCGGCCACTGGAAGATACCATTGGAAGCCAACCAAATACACCAAAATGTGTTCCAAGCATTTTGATGACAATTCAATTTTATTGAAAAATAAAATAAAGAGACTAGATCGTGGTTCTGTACCTGTAATAAATGTGCATGTAAATATCTTTGTACTATTTGACGGTCTGCATAGTTTAAATTAAATTCATGTTTTTTAAATCATGAAAGCTCCAAACTTATTTGAACTGAATCATTCAATCATCCCATGATTACGAACAACTTTTTTTACGGGACTAATTTTGTTACTCGACAATAAAAATATCTACTGTTATGGAACAGCTGATTTTTTTTTGTCCAGTAACAAAGTTCAGGCATCGTTGCTAGTTCGTTAGAACATGGTGAATAAATAATATTATTTAATAAAAGTCCAATGGGGGTCTTATTACTACAAGCAATTTCTTTCAGAAAAGCTTTTAATAAATTTATAACCCTAGAAAAATGGTCTAATAATCGTTAGTTATGATATGATCTGAAGGGCAAGCACGAGCGCTATTTTATCGACACGATAACGGTTAGAATGAGATGGCAGTATACGATACTAAGTAAGTGCGTAAGAGATGGCTGCTCTATCCCACACGATAACTAGTTTAAACACCGCTCGTACTAGCCGGGCTGGTACGATTGCGTGCGCGTGAACTGGTATCTCTGACAATTGTGATATTTTCGTTCGTTAGTTAATTTTTCTATATTTATTTCGCCTAAGAAATGTTATTTTAATCATCTTTAGAGCTTAGATTTCAATTGGAGAATAGGGCATTAATGTGTCGTCAGAGGATGTTTTTCTGAAACTTACCGAGGCAGTTGCCTAACCTTTCACTGGTACGTTTGTCTTAATTGTACACTAGGGTAACCAAGTTTTATATGATTTGTAAGATTTTATCATACATTTAAACTTAATTTTTGATAATAATTTAATATGAAATTAAAATCTATGTGTTTTAAAAGTCAGATAAAAGGTTTGAAGTAGCATGAAGTAATTTATTATATTTCATCTGCCCCATAGAAGAACGTTTAAAAACATATGGAATAAAATTGTTCCCGGACTACGGGAAAGAGAAAATAATAAAGTTAATTATATATGCAGCTTACATTTCAGAAGTGGAGATTATGTAGATAGATCAACAAAAAGAAAGTTCAAGTCGGGAGCGGTACCGACAATATGTCCACAGGTGATAATAAAAGTATAAATTTATTTAAAATCTTCAAAACGTATTTTAACTTAACTATTATTCGGAATATCAAAAAATACTTTAAATTTATGTGAAAAGTGGGAGGTTTTAAGCTCTGAAATAAACTGGAGCAATTAATGAGTAGTAAATAGAAGAAAGAATAGAAAGGATTACTTACTGGTGACTAATAAATTAATACCATATATTTGTTTTAAATTTTACATTTGTACATCATTTCTTAATTATGTTCTGTTATCTATCTGAACTTAGGACTCTTGATATAATTTGTACGATTATTAATCTACATGTTGCATCATATGAGGGACTAAATACAGTTTTTTTTACTTTTACTCTGAATATCGTCAAAAAATGAGTGCTTTGCCAGTTATCCACCCTCTCTTGGAATCCTTAGGTTATTATTTTCACGATTTTCACTCAATGCAATTTATGTTTTGTGTTATTATTAAAACGGCTTAGATTAGCACTAACCCGTTTTCCCCGGGTCTATGTACGTATTATTAGGCTATAGTATATAGTATTATTGGGGCTTTTTAGTAGGTTTTTGGGCGATGCGGTCGAAGATCCATCACCAAAAACCTTTATTTTACCATTTTTTCCCAATCTAACTTACAAATATGGTATCTAACTGATAAATATCGAAACGCTGTCGAAATAGCTAAATAATATGCTGATTATTTATGTAGTTATGCAATAGTATTTTAAATTAATGGAATATCATGGCTACCCTATATCAAAGACGCTCATCCGCTCTCGCATACTTACTTTTGTTCATTTTTAAAGTGGTACGGATTGGTAATTTGGTAGATTTCAGCTATCAAATTTATATTTATTTACGATTCAAGTTTAAAAATTGCAAAGGTTAACAGTTTACTCAGTAAATGTTGCAAATTTTGTACATTTACACGTCCTAAAATGAGAGTGATGATTAAAGAGTGCGTAACATAGAAATGTGCGTAATATCATGCGATGTGAATTCTTGATTAGAAGCGCGAAGTCGTAGAAGTGGTTAGTTTTGCAATGGGGGCACGAGAAAAAGACAAAACTGTTACCTCCAAATCGTTATATACATGTAAATACTGCATGAGACTTTTTCGTACGAAATCAGCGCTATTAATTCATGAACGATTTACACATTCTCGGTCTACGCCTCCAAAAATACTTCAAAAGAAAAACAGTGTTAGTGATACAAGAATAGTTAGTGATGGTAGTGAAACTAGTGAACCGATAAAGACGGTAAACAGTGGTGGATACTCAATTTCGGATGCCGAAAAAGCTTCGGCTGTAAAGGTTCTCAGGATGCTTGTTTTTATTAAACCTTTCATTCTCTCTGAGGGTTGAATACCGGCATAACTCTGCAGGATTAAATTCCCATTCATTTAGCTATTCTGTCTTACACGAATGCATTACAACCCCTTTGTTGAGCATTAATTACATACACTTCTTTCAATAAAGTAACATAAAAATTATTCAAAAGTCCTTACTTATACAGTCTGTTACTCCTAGAATAGAGTTATGGGGTTACTTTGAAATATGTAAAGGTTATCTTATTATTTGATGTAGCCAATACGAAATGTATATTATATTTAAAACCTTCAATCAAAATTTGCAATTGGGATCTCAATATTAACTTTCTATAACATACATACATATACTCACGGCTATAAATCCCAGGAACGGGTAGCCAGAGCTAAAGAATTAAAAATAAAGGTTGTTGGTGATGGGTCTCCAACCACATCACCCAAAAATCACTTAGTCGGCTTAGAATAACACTACCCCATTTCTTCCGGTGGGTGTACGTAAGAGGCAACTAACGGTATTGGGGCTTTTAAAGAATTTTTGGGCGATGCGGTTGGAGACCCATCACCAAAAACCTTTATTTCAACATCTTTTCCCCACGCAACTTCCAAAAGTGGCTGAGGAATTTCTGATTCCTAGCTCTGGTTACCCCTTCAAGGGATTCATAGCTGTGAGTATATGTATGTATGTTATTATAAAGTAATAAATACATGTCATTAATATCTTAGTACATACTTTAGGGTTAACTGTATCTGGGTAATAATGTCTGTATATTTTTATTATATTTTTTTTTGTATTTCATAGAGGATTTTGCATCTTTCTATATAAAATTGTATGACTTTGTCAAATTTGTGTCTATACCAAAAGTAACTAACATACATACTGCACTGGGTAAAAAAGGTTAATGTTACATGATCACAGCTTCCTTTGTCTAGCCTTCATCTGAAGGTTTCAACTTTCCATTAGTGAAATATCTTTGAAATCCGTTGAGCTATTTCAGAGCCTTTCCTCGTTATAAGAAACCTCTTCTCAATAAACAAATATATTATTGAGAAGAGGTAGCTTGCTCATGAGATTACCAGTTGGAAACTGAATTGTTTTCTTGTCCACCGCTAAAGGAACTGTCAGTTTTGAACATACATACCATTATATGTAACAAGCATTATCACATAAGTATGGTTTTTTAGTAGCAAAAAAACTCTATAGAAATTTCAGGACAACTGCCAAAAGTAGGACAGAAACTTATTAGAATAGGGATTCAATTCAATTAAGAAGTGCCCTCCAGAACAGTTCTAATTCAAAGCTATGTGTGGAAACCAATACATAAGCTCTATCCATAAATAGCAACCACCAAAAACATTTTCATGTAAAATGTTGCCAAGACGAGCCCATATGACTCGCACTGTCAAAAAGTTATCAGATCTCATGTAGAGCCAAGCTTCTAACACTACACACCCTAACTCTACAAGGCCTAACTGCACAAACTCTACACCTTTGTCAAAATATGTGGCTTGGCCATTTCACTACATTCACATCGGCGTAAGGTGAAAAATCAATTCACTGTTCATTACTTTTGTGTTATACAATAGTTTTTGTAGTAACGAACGGCCAAGCCACATATTTTGACTAAGGTGTAGAGTTTGTGAAGTTAGGCCAGATAAGCTAAAAGTGTTTTTATATTTGCTTCAGATACAAGAGGAGAAAATTTTGGGTGAAGTGGATGAGCCCAAATTCAAATGTCCAGTTTGCAATGAAAAGTTCTTTAAGTACCTTGAAGCATACACACACATACAGGACTTGCATCCGATTGACAAAAATGGGGATACGGTGTAAGTATGCATATTTTTACGTCTGTAAGTCCTAAAATGAGGTAACTACATTCATACATACATATACTCACGGCTATAAATCCCTAGATGGGGTAGCCAGAGCTAAGGAATAAAAATTCCTCGGACACTTTTGGAAAGTTGAGTGGGGAAATGATGGTAAAATAAAGGTTGGTGATGGGTCTCCAACCGCATCACCCAAAAATCCCTTAAAAGCCCCAATAACGTTAATCACCTCTTACGTACACTCACCGGAAGAAATGGGGTAGTGCTATTCTAAGCCGACACTACACAGCTACACTTTATAATTAACATATAAATAACATCCAATAATAGAGATAGATGATAGTAAATTGGTGAAAGAAATTTATAGGGCCAATATTAGCAGAGGACAACCTAAAGAGCCTGTGTACAGCACAACTTCTAAGGTAACTAAAACTTCAAAATTAGAGATTTCTTAGCCACTTTCGGAACTTGAGTGGGGACTGTAAAATAAATGTTGTTGGTGATGGGTCCGCATCACCCAACAAAGCCTCTTTTTTGACACCCTTTGATATATTTAATATTCATGGTACTCCTCCGATTGCACCACAACTAAAGACAAGTTCCAAAGTTAATTGTAATTTGGAGAATTTCTATTTAACGAGACACTATTGTGGGAGCCGTGTAGTGTCGGCTTAGAATAACACTACCCCATTTCTACCCGTGGGTGATCGTAAGAGGCGACTAAGGGTAAAGGGGGTTATTAAGTGATTTTTGGGCGATGTGGTTTGAGACCCGTCACCAAAAACATTTATTATTACCAATCAACTTCCAAAAGTGGCTGAGGAATTTTTCATTCCAAAGCTCTGGCTACCCCGTTAAGGGATTTATAGCCGTGAGTATATGTATGTATGTATGTATTGTGGGAGTACTGTGGAGTACACTAGCAGGATCAGGTATCAAAGAACTTCTCAAGCTAAGTTAAAATACAAATATTTAGTTCGTACACTTGTGGGTGTACTAGCCGGTATATCTATGCTGTATCCATACTAGTAACATCTATTGTTGCCAGGACCAATATCTATACATCTGGTCCACTGATAGACATAGGTCTCTCCCAAAGATTTCCACAACGACCGGCCCTGTGCTACCCTCATCCAATGTCTTCCCAAACTACACTTCTACCCTTAATTCATCTTCTAAGTTCAATAATACATGTTACAAATATTTTTTTCTTACAGAGACCCATGGTCCCCAAACCTCATCCACCCACAACCAATATCAGGAAACAGAGAATCAGGAAAGAGCCCTGAGATGGTACAAGTGTTACCCGCAGGTTGCTCCATGCAGTGTGCTGGATGTAGCAAGGTTTTCAGTACTAACAAGGAGTTTGACTTCCATATTGGTGTCGAGCATTGCAAATTGAGTGATGTGCTGTTCTTTGCCAATCATGCAGGTGATTATGAACATGATTACTTTTTTAGAAACAGTCTTATACAAAATTAATGCAAAAAACATTTTAAAAAAACAAAAAAAATATACTAATTGGCTATTGATACTGCCTATCTACACCACTTGTAACTAATAGCGTGATTGTATGATATTTCCATTATCCAGTGTTCAGTTGTGTGAAAGAGACAATAGTAGAAGTATCATAGTAGTGTGAAAGAGACAACAGTAGAAATATCAATAGTAGTGTGAAAGAGACAGCTTGTGTTTAAAGTATTAAACAAGCAGGTTGACTTCCATATTGGTGTCGAGCATTGCAGATTGAGTGATGTGCAGTTCTTTGCTAATCATGCAGGTGATTATGAACATGTATTTAGATTGAAAGAAGAATGTAGTTAAAAAGGCAGGCGTCCAAATAAAAAGGGCTTATATATAAATATTGATGAATGTAAGCAAAGCTTAAGCAATTTGCTAAGATCATATGAATTGGAGTTCGATAGTGTCTGTCTACCCCAATATGTATGCATAGAAAAGTATGACAGAAGGATGCAGTGTGTAGGATGTAGTTAGGTGTTCAGTACTAACAAGCAGTTTGACTTCCATATTGGTGTCGATCGTGCTGTTCTTTGCTAATCATGCAGGTTATTATATACATGTTTTCCTTGTAAGAACAGTCTTATACAAAAAAATACAAAATTAATGCAAAAAATGATTTAAAAAAACTAAAACAAACTTACTAAGTGGCTATTGATAGTTTCTGTCTACCCCATTGTAACTAATAGCGTGATAGTATAATTTATCCATAATCCAGTGTACAGGTGTGTGAAAGAGACAACAGTAGAAGTATCATAGTAGTGTGAAGGAGACAACAGTAGAAGTATCATAGTAGAGTGAAAGAGACAGCTGGTGTTCAGTAGTAACAAGCAGTTTCACTTCCATATTAAGTAATTATAGGCTTTAGAAGTTAGTTATCTGCCGATATATACCATTCATCCTAAAACCACAGGTTTTGGGATTCCAGATAGGGTGCTAAGGCCATATGCTATAGTAGTGTTTGATGAAAGTAAATGAGGAAAAGGGGGATATTATCCAGGGGTATGTGGCCAATGTAAATGGTATTGTTAGTAGATACATACATACATATACTCACGGCTATAAATCCCTAGAAGGGGTAGCCAGAGCTAACGAATTAGAAATTCCTCAGCCACTTTTGGAAGTTGCGTGGGGAAAAGATGGTAAAATAAAGGTTGTTGGTGATGGGTCTCCAACCGCATCGCCCAAAAATCCCTTTAAAAGCCCCAATACCGTTAGTCGCCTCTTACGTACACCCACCGGAAGAAAAGGGGTAGTGCTATTCTAAGCCGACACTACACAGCAGTTAGTAGATGACAACCAATAAAGAATGTGTTAGAATAGTAGGCGTCTGTAGTTTGAAGAAAAAAAGCATATGTATGCAAAGATGATTGTAGACGAAGCTAAGAGGTTTGCTTGTATCATACTAAGTGGACATTGCTAGTCTGTCTACCCCAATGGCAGGTAATGGGAAGTTATAGCGGCGAGTATAGCCGTATGTATGTATATATGTTCCACGTTTTTCCTATATGAAGTGGTTTGGGCACATAGAGAGGATGGATGAAAATAAAGTAGCGAAAGAGATATATAGAGCCAATGTGGATGGGATTGTTAGTAGAAGACGGCCTCGTAAAACGTTTCTTGACCAGATAGAAAACGTTCTTATAAAGGCGGGGGTCCGAAGAGAGAAGAATAAAAGAGCATGTATGAGAAGAATAATGAATGTATGGGATGCAAGAGAGGTTTGTCAAGATCGTACTAAGTGGCGATCGATAGTCTCTGTCTACCCCAATGGGAATAATGGGCGTGAGTATAAGTAAGTAAGTAAGTTTTCCTATAACGTTAAAGCAACTCTTGACAAAAGATACAGGTGATCTTCACAAGTATTACGAACTCTTCCACCTGTAGGGTTTGAACGTTTAATTGACTTATTATTATGGCAACGATATTAATTTCTACTTAACACTACCCTTCTAAATAATTTTTTTTCTTATTTCAGAGTTTCGCAACTGGAAAGGGTGTATCGAAGATAAATTAAAAGTAAAGTATCAAAAGACAACAGCAGTCAACAATAAATGCTACTTTACATGTAGGATGAACAAAATGGACGATTTTACTAACATAAAAAATAATAGCGTTATAAAGTTCTGCCCTTCAGCCATTGTAGCCGAAAAGCTATCTTTCGGATTCCAAGTTTATTTTTACAAGCAACATTGCGGACATACGGCTTACAAAATAAACTCTATAAAAGCGACGTCAATTAAAAAATATCTTCTGTCTTCTACAAATCAGTGCCTTAGTGAAAACGAGGATTTGTACGTAAAATTTCAAGTTTTGTTAGGAAATGTGATAAAAGAAGCGGCCAACGTTAATATTGATGCTCTTAGGACGCTCTATAGTAAAGCTGCTTCACTTTGTCAAATTATTGAAATGGTGGCAGAAAATGACGCAAACAACACTGATGATGAATTCGGTAGGGGAATCTTGGATTCATCTATAGAAATCATTGAGGACGATAAAGAAAAAATAACAAAAAAATCGAAAAACTATGTACCTGTACAAGAAGTTTTGCCAGAAAAAAGAAAAAAAAGAGCTAGTACATTAATCGATAGTTCTCCTCAAAACTATTTTAATAGCGGCGATTCAGATACGCCGAAAATTCTAAACACATTCTCTTTAAATACCGATTTTTCTGACGACGATTTTGAAACGGGAAAAATCACATTAGTGAAAAATAGACCAGTTAACTTAACTCCCAAAGTGGAACCTTCACGGAAAAGGGTAGGGGCCGACTCTTTTCCACAGGGGCTGGAAACTTGCTTCCCGAAAAGGGTAGAAGCAGTAGTGTTGCCACAGCCAACGCAAATACTACCCAACATCAAACCAGAAGCTGCGGTGCTACCAAACAAAATTAAAACCGAGATTACTCCAAATACAAAGCCTCCAGCCAAGCAAAATAAAAATCAGAGCAGAGAATATAATGATGAGTACAAAAGCTTTATTGAAAAGAACTTTTCAGTAGAAACTTCGGTACAACCAGGTAAAAAGGCGGTGGTTAAAACTAAATTAGGATTATTCAAACCATCGTCACCAAGAAAATCGCTGTCCCCTAAAGTGTATCAAAGAAAAACTATGTCGCAATCGCCGAAACCAGAAACTACACAATTTATTATAAAGTCTGTAACTGAAGAGCAGACCATTGATCAATCTACAAATGAGGAATCAAGCAAACTAAATTTGTCCCTTACACCAAAAGGACAATTGGCAAAACAAATTTCATCGTCGACACCTAAAGGCAAAATTACAAAACAATATTCTGCACGGAGGTCTAAAGGAGAAACGACCAATCAAAATTCGACTTTGACGCCAAAAGAAGATATTTCTAAACAAAATTTGACACGGACACCAAAAAGTGGACTCTCAAAACAAAATGCAAAGACACCTAAAAAAGAATTAGCTAAACTAAATACATCCCGAAAGATAAAAGCAGAAATAACAAAACAAAACACGCCTAAGACACCTGCAGCAAATAATGCAAAGCAAAAAGTATCACAATCACCAAAAGTAAATAATAAATCTGAAACAGCGAAAAATCAAAAAAATAAAACATTAACTCCAAAAGTACAATTAAAACCAAACATTTCCCAATCACCTAAAACAACAACTAAACGAAAGAGTTTGTCCCAATCGCCAATGGTAACCACGAAGCGGCAAAGAGTGTCCGAATCGCCAAAAGCAGAAACTAAACCAGTAAAAAGATTTTCTAGTGCGTCCAAATTAGAAAGAGTTTCAACAGGAAAGTTCTATAATAAAAAAGATGAAAGTTTAACACCAAAACCGACAAGTAAAAAACCTAAAGATGTTAAAATACCTGCTAAAATTAACTATGAAGTAAGAGAAAGGGATGATGACTGTAATATTTTAGTATTAAAGTTTTAAAGACAGTTTTTTAGATAAAGGTGATTGTTGTTCCCCACTGATTATGAGTTTTTGCATAGAGAGCTTAACTAAAGAGAAGAAACAAAGAATGTTAATATCCGTATACGGTTTAGTGTATTTCTACTGCTAAGCGAAGCAGGATGTATGACCACCAAAAACCAAAAGTCTAAAGCATTGAATCAACCAATAAGGACTTAGATTTTTTTTTGACAATTCGTTTTTAGCAATTTTTGTACTGAACTATGTTCGGTGTCCCCTCTATTGAGTTAAGTTCTCTTTGGTTTTTTGCGACCATGTGAAAGTCATAAATTCGCATAGGTTTTGACAGCGACAATACTTTAGGCTTAGCTTGTCTTACATTTTAAAACTTTACCTAACAATTGGTAAAGAAATCAATTGAAAGGTAGATAAAGTATGTGCAAACTGTGTATTTGAAATGAAATTTACTTTCCTGAGTAAATAATTTTCAAGACCATTACACAAACAGAGAAAAATTTAAACCTTAGCCAGCAATTAGATGTCATTCTTGTATCTATATCGGACTTATTAAAGGCATTATATCCTAAATTGGACTTCCAGTACGACTCATGAAAGCCTTGTAGCACTTAAAATATCTTGTTCCTTTTCCTATTTAAATAAAAATAATTAGCAAAAAAAGCAAATTACTTTACTACCATGAAAAATTATACATATTAGGTAAATAAAATAGTATGTATGTATTTTGGGTGTCAGCATTCTGGAAACTCAATTATTCTTCGAAGAAAGTTGTTACACACAGTCAAAAATAAATTATCATATTATAATTAAATATCCTAATGGTGAAGAAAATATTAACGAATGACAATCAACCAACAATAATTTATTGGTATAAAATATCGGTATTTTTTCTTCATAAAATTAATTGGCTCGAAATGTTTTTAGTATTATTTTCTATCATGTTAATGTAAATAGTATATTACTGTAAATATACTTCATTTTTATTTTAGAAATAATGTAAGTCGGATAGTATGTTAACAAAAACTGCACTGAAAGATCTTATTAGAAAGACAATCATTAATTTAAGCACGGATCAGAACTTCGACCAAAAATGTGTTTATACATTAGCATGGTATGGCATTGATCGTATTAGCGGTCTCACTCTTTCACATGACGCCATCTCATTCAAGTGAGATCGCATCGCGGTAACAAAATGTTTTTTCCTTTGTATATACCAAAATTTATTTTAGACTTGTCAGTTTTTTTGTTGTACCCATAAAGTCTATATACTATCTATATATTTACTGAGATAATATGGGCCATGGATTATTTTACATAATTTAAATTTTAGTCCGCCCTTCTAATGTCACGCACACTCTGTATTTTTTTGGTCTCGCTGTAACCTTTCTATTGCCAATCTATATACGCAATGTAACTGTATATACATCAACGTAAATATTAGGTTTTTACCATCATTTATTTTTTCCCAAAATATTAGAGATGGAGATCTGGCAACAATATCCCAGTTTAGTTTTTAATGAAAATGTATTTTAGTGCGAAAGCTAAAAAATAAATTACTGACAAGACAAGATGATTAAGAATAAATATTTTCACGAAATTGTTATTATAAAATTTTAGATTAATTGGTTTTTTTATAAAGTATTGAAGTGTGTGGCGAATAAAGATGTGTTATTAAGATTAAGTAGTTTTATTTGGTATCAAGAAATAAACTTTTGGCCTTAAATTTCAAAAGGAGGTAGCCAGAAAGTCTACTCTTCACACCAGAACGATAATGGCATACCTATATATAAACACCTTCATATCTCTTCTAATCCCTATCAAAATTTATTTTTATCTCGCTCGCGCAAAACGAGTATTTGGATTTTGTCATTTTTATAGGTGAGTATACATTGTGATATTCGAAGAATCCAACGATGACTCCGTAATTTAAATCTTTTTGTTCATGAAAACCTCATGTGGAGATTATTACGATTCCCGCCTGTGTCGAAATTTTTCTTTCCTTTATTTATTAGTGATGACTCCGTATTTGTCGTTGGTTTCATCGACTAGAAAGTGCCAATATTAATCCCACCAAAAACATTTTCATGTAAAATGTTGCCAAGACGAGCCCATATGACTCGCACTGTCAAAAAGTTATCAGATCTCATGTAGAGCCAAGCGTCTAACACTACACCCCCTAACTCTACAAGGCCTAACTTCACAAACTCTACACCTTAGTCAAAATATGTGGCTTGGCCCTTTCGCTACATTCACATCGGCGTAAGGTGAAAAATCAATTCACTGTTCATTACTTTTGTGTTATACAATAGTTCTTGTAGTAACGAACGGCCAAGATATATCCCGAAAATTTTGTTGATCTAGCATAACCCAAACCCAAGTTATAAGGGTTCAAAAAAACGACGAAGCGCTTCGAGAAAAGGTAGGTAGTGCCTGTGCGCTTCGCTTGGCTCGTCTTGGCGATAGATATTGTTTTATACATGACAAAATCCGAATATTCGTTGCGTGCGAGCGAGACAGAAATAAATGTTAATATGGGTTATCGTTCTCGGCGTGAATTGATTGAATGAAATTACTTAGCTACTTCTGAAAGTAAATGCCGTGTAGTGTCGGCTTAGAATAGCACTACCCCATTTCTTCCGGTGGGTGTACGTAAGAGGCGACTAACGGTATTGGGGCTTTTAAAGGATTTTTGGGCGATGCGGTTGGAGACCCATCACCAACAACCTTTATATTACCATCTTTTCCCCACTAAAACTTCCAAAAGTGGCTGAGGAATTTTTAATTCCGTAGCACTGGCTACCCCTTACCACCTGAAAGTTGAAAAAGTAATATATTATTATGTTCTATGTAATGATAAGTCTCCAGGCACATCCAAACACTATTATTCTTATTTTTTACAAGACGCACTACTGATTGATCAGTTGATCACGCAAGCTTAAAAATAATACATAAGAGGGGTAGCCAGAGCTACAGCACTAGTAGCATGAGGCTTGTGAGAGCGCGTATGTCACATGAGAAGTGAGAAACTGACAGATTGCTCATACAAAATCTAGATCTTGGATTGAATCAGGCGTTACTTTGCGGAAATTCATAGCAATACTAATATTACTAAATTTCTTCGCTTAATTCCGCTTAACCCCTGCAGTGTTCATGCAACATGCACTGTGCACCGCCCGCCCTCCCACTTACAAAAAATCGAAAAGCAGACAATGCTTGCGGGTGTGTGTGTGGTGCATTGTCTGCTTTTCGATTTCTTGTAAGTGGGAGGGCGGGTGGTGCACAGTGCATGTTGCATGAACACTGCAGGTGTTTAGTCTGTCAGTATCTCACTTCTCATAAGACATACTAGCCCATGCTACGTAATAAGAAATTCTTCAGCCAATTCTGGAAATTGAGAGGGGGAATTGATTAAAACAAAGGTCACTCAAAAAGACCCAATTTCCTTAGCCGCCTCTTACGAACACCAACAGAAAAAAATGGGGCTGTCCTATTCTAAGCTGACACTACACAGCTTAAAAATAATACGGTAATTCAATCTGATTGCAAATAATACATGAAATACAATAAAAAAAACAACGTGATCGCTGACGTGACAATGCACCACACACACACCCGCAAGCATTGTCTGCTTTTCGATTTCTTGTAAGTGGGAGGGCGGGTGGTGCACAGTGCATGTTGCATGAACACTGCAGGTGTTTAGTCTGTCAGTATCTCACTTCTCATAAGACATACTAGCCCATGCTACGTAATAAGAAATTCTTCAGCCAATTCTGGAAATTGAGAGGGGGAATTGATTAAAACAAAGGTCACTCAAAAAGACCCAATTTCCTTAGCCGCCTCTTACGAACACCAACAGAAAAAAATGGGGCTGTCCTATTCTAAGCTGACACTACACAGCTTAAAAATAATACGGTAATTCAATCTGATTGCAAATAATACATGAAATACAATAAAAAAAACAACGTGATCGCTGTATACCTATTTTACGATGTAGTTGAATAGTATTCTTATGTCAGAATAAATTAGCAAGAAACATTTAAAACCCCAGTTTTGTTCGTCTCATAGTATTCTAGACCGATGAGGTTCTGTAATGCGCACAATCACGCACAGCTATGACTAAAAAGTGGCCAAGTGCGAGTCGGCTCGCCCATGGATGGTGTCATAGTAGCAAGTAAAGAATAGGTAAGCGAAGCGATATACAAAGAATAACATGTAAATTCTTTGATATGGATTAAAAATGCAAATTATCTTTGTTTTTAATAGATTTTAAGTTACATTTGCCGTGTAGTGCCGGCTTAGAATGTCACTACCCCTTTCTACCCATGGGTGTCGTAAGAGGCGACTAAGCTTTAGGCTTTTAAATTTGTATTTGGGCGATGCGGTTGGAAACCCATCACCAATGATACTTTCTTTCTACCATTTCTCCCCTATCAACTTCCAAATGTGGCTGAGGAGTTTCTAGCTCTGAGGCTCTGGCTACCCCTTTTTGGGATTTATAGCCGTGAGTATATGAATGAATGAACTTGCATTTTTACTATAAGTATGTAGTCTAGATTTTATTAAGGAGCATCATAAGTGAGAGATCGAGCCAGTCTAACTAGCAAGCGCATCGTCACATGACTGTATAACATAAAATAGTATAATTTGTAACAAGTGAAGTGAAGCAACCGTGATAGCCCAGTGGGTAGAACACTCGGTTATCGTGCAAACGACTAGTGTTCAAATCCTGGGTCGGGCCTACACCAATTTGTCTTTTCTAAAGACATATGTGTGGTTAATTTATCATGGTTGTTAACGGTGAGGGAAAACATCGTGAGGAAACCCACATGGCTGAGTTGCACTTAGTCATGTGACAGTGTATTCGTACAAAACGGCGATAGGCCTGCCCCCTATCACGTGAGTACACTGTCCATGCAAAACGTGGGTACTCTGAACACCAGGTGACAAAGTCACGTGATGTTCAGAAGTATTAGTACCTCTGCCAACCCCTTCGGGGATATTCGGCGTGAACGTTTATGTTTATGTTATGTTATGTAACAAGTGAGTGAGACAAAAATAAATATTAATAGGGGTTAGAAGAGAAGTGGCGATCGATAGTCTCTGCCTACCCCAATAGGAATTAACGGCGTGAGTATATGTATGTATGTATGTTAGAAGAGAAACATATTCCTATAATCGTTCTCGATGTAAATAGTTGACCCTTTGACTCCAATACTATTCAATTACATCGTAAAGTATTTATACAGTGATCACATTGATGATTTTTTTATTGCATACCATGTACTATTTTAAATTATATTGAACTACATACATATACTCAGGGCTATAAATCCCTTGACGGGGTAGCCAGAGCTTTGGAATGAGAAATTCCTCAGCCACTTTTGAAAGTTAATGGGGGAAAAGATGGTAATAATAAATGTTTTTAAATTATTGTTTTTATATTGAACTACCGTATTATTAAGGTGTGTAGTGTCGGCTTAGAATGCCCTACCCCATTTTTTTCCGTTGGTGCAAAAGTTCGATATGTCGCATTTTGTTTCGATTCATTAATGAGAGGTTTTCTTTTTGAGAAATAAAAAAACAACATAGTTTCCTAGAGTTGTGTAGATGGCGTTGATGTAACTACGTTACTTACTTATATTTTTTCTTCGTGGCCTCAATCGTGTTGCCAAAATAATTTCGCCAATGTCAACTTTAAAAACATGTGTCACATCACCATAGAGTAACTTTTTGGCGAGTAAAAACAACAAATAGAATGTTAAATATAAATACCGTCTTTGTTTATTTACTTTAAGCTATCTTGGCTTAAACTGATATTTATTTAGACTTTCAAATCAGAACGTTTTTATGTACGTTCCGTTTTACGATATCATTACATCCAAGTGTGAAAAACGGTGTGACGTTCCGTTCCTACCAGTAACATAGCAAGTCTGGCGCCATCTATCCTGAGAACAGGGAAGAAGAAAAAAAGAAAAAAAGGAAAACCTCTCATTGAAGTATCGAAATTAAACATTATCTCTTATGTTCTGTGGTTCTACCTAACAGGCTTGCAACACTGAAAAAAAATATTTATGTTTGCCTATGGACTTGTTTCCGGCGAATAAATGATTTAAAAAAAAAAAATGTTTTGTTTTGTTCGTCGTTTGATTTGAAATGCTAGCGATAGCAACCGCTTACCGATATCAAATCAAATTAAATCAATAAACAATAAAAACATACAGTTTTGTTATGATTTGAGTGCCTGCTTGAGTGATTTGATTGTAATACCGCCATGGATTCTCAAATCAAAGTGGAAGCATTCAAAGATGGTACGTAAATATTTGTTGACAATTTACTTTGTTAATTTACTAGATTTTGTCAAGACTAGCCACTTAATCATAAAAAGGTGGACAGAGTAAGAGAATATAAAAACCTGTAGATTTCATTCCCCTAGTTTAGAATCTTTTTCTTACTCAACAAAAGTGGCTGAGTAACTAATTCAGAATCTAAGGTTGCCCCTTTCTTGGATTTAGAGCCGTTAGTATAGGTACTATTGTAGTTAGGTGGCTATGTATGTCTGCTCTCACCAAATACCTATACATTTAATTATTTTTTAAAAATACTAATTAATTCAATAATATTATGTGATGATGGTTAGGTGTATTATTTAGTTCAATGACTATCTCTTTAATTATATTGAAATCATCTTGGTTAAGCTTGTAACTAACGATGTCCACTTTGCACAATCTTGAAAAAGTTCTCTGGTTTTGCTTCCATAATTATTCTTCATTAACAACCTAGATAATTCACATATTGGCATATGTGGGTGTGGAAACGATGCTTCACATCATCAGATGCAGTGCTGTTCACTACTGAACTACCAAAGTCTCTTTGTCCTAACAAGTGATGTCTGTGGTGGAGTGGATAGGTGACTAGCTTCTTGTAGGTTGCAGGTTTGACCCCCGCTGAGAGCAACATTTATGTGATAAGCATATATTTTTGTTTATTAGTGTTGCACTTTATTTATATGTGCTTTAAATCAGAGGAGTGCTTTAAGGAGAGGAGAGAGGGTGAATTTTGTGAACCAGCCTGTGTCGCAATGCTAAGAGCTAGAAAATTGGTTCAGGTATCAAATTGAGGGTCACCATTTGAAATTTTACCAAAAATTCATACATTTTTCATAACTGGATTAGTTAAATTGTTAGCAATTTATAAATTGTCAAAATTGGCCCATAGACTTTGCTGGAGTAAAAGCGTGCGCAAATGTGTCAGTCACAGCTTTTAGTATTATATTACAAAGCCCACGGGAATATAAATATAAAAAAAACAGAAGTTAAGATAGTGTTTTAGTATTTTGGATGTAAACTGGATGCAGCGGGCAAGAAGCTAGTATGAAATAAATTGTTGAGTTAGTATCCCATAATACAAGTTCTACTTAGTTTGGGGCTAACTTAATCTGTGTATAATATGTCCATATGTTTATTTATAACTATTATCTGTGTAATTACTATATTACACACTTTAAACACAAACTTCCTTACATCAAAGGCTGTCTCATCAAGTTTTACTCACTGTACTACAAAGCTTGTTCATAATGACATTAATAATAATTATATTTTATTATTATTATTATATTATAATGACATTAATGTTTCAGCTCTTCTCCAATTCCAATCAACTATATCCAAGATGTCACTCCAAGTATGCTGTGTGACAGTTCTACCTGAATTAGGTGTGCGATGGTCAGAGGTCCGCAAAGCTGTGAGGAATGCAAGACTGCCGATGACAGCGGCCAGTGTTGGGAGGATCCTCAGTAAACATCTTGCAAAGACTGCCAGTGAGGAGGAAGTTAGAGAGCTGGTAGCGATTATGAGGATAAAATGTAAGTTCTAAAGTAAATTGCCGTGTAGTGTTGGCTTAGAATAACACTACCCCATTTCTGCCCGTGGGTGATCATAAGAGGTGACTACGGGTGTAGGGGCTATTTAAGTGATTTTTGGGTGATGTGGTTGGAGACCCATCACCAAAAACACTTATTATTACCATCTTTCTCCCAATCAACTTCCAAAAGTGACTGATGAATTACTAATTCCAAAGCTCTGGCTACCCCGTTAAGGGATTTATAGCCCTGAGTATATTTATGTTTTAAAGTGATAAATAATCTGAAAGATATAAGACAACTATTTGACTTTTGGATAGAGCTCAGGTGGATAGAATGAAGGCTGTGTCTCATGTGAAATGGCCCTGTAGTATTTTTAATTCAATCTTACAGGCTCTCTCTTTGGAGGCCTAGTCGAAGCGCTATTTTGTAGTTACGATATCAGTTAGAATCAGATGACAGGATATGGTACTAAGTAAGTCTGAAAGAGATGGCTGTTTTATACCACTCTATATTTAGATATAGTGCCGGCTTAGAATGTCGCTACCCCTTTCTACCCACGGGTGTCTTGAGGGGCGACAATGGGTATTGGGGCTTTTTATTGGATTTTTGGGCGATGCGGTTGGAGACCCATCACCAAAAACCTTTATTTTCACCATCTTTTCCCCACTCAACTTCCAAAAGTGGCTGAGGATTTTATAATTCCTTAGCTCTGGCTACCCCTTCTAGGGAAATATAGCCGTGAGTATATGTATGTATGTATATTTAGATAAGTTTGCTCGTACAAGCTATGCTGATCACAAGAATCATGACCCAAAATCTATTTAAATTTAGTGAGTAAGATTTAAAATTTAATTAGGTTGTGATTAATTATGTGGAGCGTCAAAAGAGCTTCAAATTTAAATTTATATATTTTATTTGACAAATAAGATTATTTTTTTATTGGCCAAAAATGAACTTAAGTGGTTCTCAAAGTTTTAAGGCAGTTATAAGGCTAGCAAAGATGTGGAAACGTTCGATTTTTTTTTATGTGATTGCGCAAATGAATAAAAATAGTAATTAAAATACCACTTACTCTTGTCTAGCGCGTCGTACTCTGACGGATAATACGTTGCATTCATGAAATAGTGTCATGATTTTGAGTAATACCCATAAGACATATATACATATACTCACGGCTATAAATCCCTAGAAGGGGTAGCAAGAGCTAAGGAATTAGAAATTCCTCAGCCACATTTGGAAAATAGAGAGTGGAAAGGATGGTAATGTAAAGGTTGTTGGTGATGGGCCGCATCGCCCAAAAATCCCTTAAAAGCCCCAATACCGTTAGTCGCCTCTTACGTACACCCATCGGTAGAAACGGGGTAGTGCTATTCTAAGCCGACACTAAACGGCAAATTGTACCCATAAGAATTGTTCAATATATATTTGACATTTAATTTCAGTGACAGCCTACTCTACAAGTCGAGTCTGGCACGCCATTAAACTAGTACAACCTGTCTATGAAGAATTTGAAGATCCTTCTATATGGAGCAGTGTTGTTACCTCGCGTATAAGGAAAATTGCTAAGAAAACGTTGAGAGACCATAGTGGATATGTTGAGGTAATTTATAGAATATAATAGAAAACTCTTAATTGCACATCTAAATGAATACATACATACATATACTCACGGCTGTAATTCCCTAGAAGGGGTAGCCAGAGCCAAGGAATTATAAATTCCTCAGCCACATTTGGAAGTTGATAGAGGACAAGATGGTAGAAATAAGGTACTGTAAGTAAGTATTAAATAAGATTGTCTGGAAAAGATTGCTCTTAGTAATAACACCGCCCTTTGTACTTTGTTGTTAAATTTTGTTATTTGTAAATATATTTTTTAAGATGTGGAATAAAGCGTTTTCTATTCTATTGTTGGTTATGGGTCTTCAACCACATCGCCCAAAAACCACTTAAAAAGCCCCATAGCCTTAGTCGCCTCTTACGACGCCCGTGGGTAGAAAGGGGTAGTGACATTCTAAGCCGGCACTACACGGCAAAAAATAGAATACATACATACATATACTCACGGCTATAAATCCTTTAACGGGGTAGCCAGAGCTTCGGAATGAGAAATTCCTCAGCCACTTTTGGAAGTTGATGGGGAAAAGATGGTAATAATAAATGTTTTACTTTAGATATAATATGATGTTACAATGGGCGGTCGGT
Source organism: Bedellia somnulentella (assembly GCA_963576735.1). Lineage (NCBI taxonomy): Eukaryota > Metazoa > Arthropoda > Insecta > Lepidoptera > Bedelliidae > Bedellia > Bedellia somnulentella. The sequence goes on from OY755198.1 coordinate 3,339,901, forward strand.
TATTGAGTATAATTAGAGTCTGGCACGCCATTAAGTTTTAGTGATTTTTTTGTTCTTTTTCTGTTATTTTTGACATTCTCAACTGAGTTGAGTCAGCTTAGAATAGCAGTTACCCATTTCTTACCTTGGGTGTTCGTAATAATGTATGTTTGCCTGAAATAAAAAATATTTTATTTTATTTTGTACTTTATTTATTTACTCATACATACCTACATATACTCACGGCTATAGATCCCTTGAAGGGGTAGCCAGAGCTAGGGAATACCCCTTCAATAGTGGATAAAAATGCCGTTTATTTTTTTATTAAAAATATATATTTCAGGTACACTCAAGTCCAATAAACTCGTACCTATTCATTAGTATCACCAAAGTGAGGTACGGAGGCTCCACAGGAGTTAATCTAGTAGTGGCAGCGAGTATTGGGTCAGATGTGGCTTTCGTTACGTCGTTGGCGAATGCTCCTATCATTAGGATTGTGGCTAGAGGTAAGTTTATATGTATTTTTTTATTAATCAATCAAGGTGTGGAAACAGCAAAGATATAGTGGCCAATACACCCTGCTGTGTACCAACTTAGAATTTGTATCTATGCTGAACTCGAGAAACATTTACATACCGCGATGTAGGATATGAGTGAGACGCTGCTATGTGCGAGTGAGACCGCAGTAGTGTACGCTTTAACAGTACTCCCACAAACTTACAAGTGAGTCCACGTGTAAATAATTATGTTGATTTTGGTAGCTTAGTGTTACATAAAAATAGTATTAATTATATATCTATTCTTCAGTCATATGTTCCGTACTCAATCACGTTCAAATGAAACATGACTCCCACAAAGGAAAGAAAAATTTCGTTCCCAGCAGGACTTGAACCCGCGACATCCCGGTCTACGCCCCGGTCGCTCTGCCAACTGAGAATAGAATAACTAGAATAGAATAACTCTTTATTGCACATTAAACACAAATTTACAAAAATAATAATATGATCAAACAGTTTACATACATACATACATACCCCTATATCACGGCTATATTTCCGTAGAAGGGGTAACCACAGCTAAGGAATTATAAATTCCTCAGCCACTTTTGGAAGTTGAGTGGGGAAAAGATGGTAAAAATAAAGGTTTTTGGTGATGGGTCTCCAACCGCATCGCCCAAAAATCCAATAAAAAGCCCCAATACCCTTAGTCGCCTCTTACGACATCCGTGGGTAGAAAGGGGTAGCGACATTCTAAGCCGGCACCACACGGCAAACAGTTTACAGTGAGGTACAATTGGCGGTCTTATCGCTAAAAGCGACTGAGCTATGGTGCCAAGTAACCACTGATGCGAAATTTGTCTTTCCTTGCTTCTTAACACCTCGATGTCGCGGTTTCAAGTCCTGCTGGTGTAACAATTTTTCGTTCCTTCCCGTATATTATGTACTATCGACGACGGTCGCTCATTACCAATTTCAAACTATTATCCCTTGCAGCCAGCTAAAACCAGATGCGCCGCCCACTTTTACTAATACAATAGATGTCCTTTAACTTTATTTTTTTTGACTTCGTTAACGCATTTCTGTGCAGATCATTTGTTTGCTACCAGACTTTTGAGCAGCTCCTATTTTAAAAACTACGCTGTAATCTTAAACAGATGTCCATTATTATTATATGGACACAAGTTGCCTCCAAAACACGACGATGAACTTCGAAGATATCTCTCAAATATTTGCCGCTTGTTTATATTTCGTTGTTATGTTTACCACTTTTTAATTATTTCTCCAAACTTGACTTGCTCATCGTGGCGATAGTGGGAAGACAATCGTGTTTGGAAATATGGAGGTCTATGAGAAACAGTGGATATCTTTTGGCTGATGATGATAAAATAGTTCAATGGCATTATTACTATGAGCTGATTGAGCAGTCTATTGTGATTCCTTGGAGATCAAATAATGTCATGATTATTATGTGTTTGCGTTACTTTTTTTTAAACCTTAGTTTACTCGAAGAAATAATGTTTTCGTAATAACAAATTTTAGTAAAATTTCTCACATTTCGAGCTTTATTATAAGTAACAGCACCCTGATTGTAAAAAGGTCCTCATAAAAACTTTCAAAATAAAATAAACAAACAAATTCTCAATGACTTGCACTTGCATGATTATTTCAACATTCTACGTAAATTGCTCTAAGAGACAAACCATTAATTTTGTCCTAGAAAAGAACCAATGCTATTGGTCAGTTTTCACAATAGATTTGGTCCGGACTTTAACATGTGCAAACAAATTTGATCTTTGTGGTGGTAAAGAGCTCCTGTTGTCGATAGTACATACATACATACATACATATACTCACGGCTATAAATCCCTTAACGGGGTAGCCAGAGGTTTGGAATGAGAAATTCCTCAGCCACTTTTGGAAGTTGATTGGGAAAAGATAGTAATAATAAATGTTTTTGGTGACGGGTCTCCAACCACATCGCCCAAAAATCACTTAAAAAGCCTCTATACCCTTAGTCGCCTCTTACGATCACCCACGGGTAGAATTGGGGTAGTGTTATTCTAAGCCGACACTACACAGCAGCAGTATATTATGTATGTGAAAATAAGAAGATAATATCGTACTAAGTGGCGGTCGATAGTCTCTGCCTACCCCAATGGGAACTAATGGCGTGAGTATGTATGTAAGATCAGAAACTATATAAACTTATTTAGTAGTGAATATGGAGCTAACGAAAATAAATGTCTCTCTATTATGATGAGGAATGGCCTAATATTTTTTAGTTGAATATTGTCCATTTGATATCTCGCTAAAACGTTTTAAAAATTATAAACGCAAAGTTTATAATTAAAGTTTTAAAAATGTTAACTTCCTTTATTTTGCCATCGACTGGCTTTATATATCTCTTTCACCAATTTTCTTTCATTCGTACTCTCGATGTGTACAAACTATCGTAGCATTTCTTTATCTATCTTACAAAATATATCCTATTCCAGGCTTGGGCTACCAAAAGTACATCGACGCCGAGCTCCACGGAAAAGACATAACATCACTGCAAAGAATAATGGAAAGAGATCAAAACATGGAAATTGACCAACTTTTACCACCAGAAGAATACAACCCTACACCAGTGATCACCAAAAATAGTATAGATTACACCAACAAGACATACAACGAAAACTATGTCCAAAAACTTATAGGACCTAATGCTCCTTTACTAACAGATTTAAATGTTCAAAGTGAAAAAGTGTTTTTTGATCCGGTACGACTGAATAAGAGTATTAATGTGACGATGGTAATAAAGAGTGAAGATATATCGAAGACTTTGGTGTCTTGGGTCAATGCTAAAGCGATTCCTCCCACTTCTGAGTTCATATCTATGTTTAAAACTATTAAGAGTAATAAGTACAGTTGCTGAGGTTATTAAATGGTTTTTGAAGAGTAATGTGTTTTATTTGGACTGATAGTTTAGTAACAGCGGTTTCATTAATATATGAGTGATGCCGTGCCGGCTAACGCCCGATTTCTCAATTGAGTATTCCAGATGAGAACAACTTAAGTATCGTTCTGTCGCATTGAAATCTTAACAACTGAATGAGACAAAACAATACTTAAGTCATTCTCAGCTTGAATACTCAATTCGGTATGCAAAGTTTTTTTTTGGTATTTATTAAATATTTTTATTCGATAGTAAACACAAAAATAAAAGACTAATTTGAATATTTTCCATTTAAAATGAGTAATTGTAAAGTTATGATTTTTTAAAGATTGTTCAACTATTGTACTTAATGACGTCATCGATCGATAAAATCACGTAGCGACATGCAAATGAAGCGAAATGTTTTATAAAAATGTTGCTGATTGCAAAACATAATAATTTGTGATGTCAAATGAAATTATAACGATATTATACTAAACAAACCTATGATTTTCGATATTTTATTAATAAACTGCAAAACCGTATGTCTTTGAAACAACATTGAAGGTCAAACACTGTTACAGTTTTTTGATAAAATAACAGTCATCTTAGCTTCAATTGATATAATTTCAAGAAAATATTGTTTATAACCATCGATAGTCTCTGCCTACCCCAATGGGAATTAATGGTGCGAGTATATGTATGTATGTATCTCGAAATGGTTTTGTAATCAGCATCGCTTTAGTAAAACTTTGCATACCGAATTCAGAAATCGGGCGTAAGAATGTCACTAGCCCTTTCTACCCACGGGTGTTGTATGAGACGACTAAGGGTGTTGAGTTTCTTTTTATATTTTTTTGGACTATGCAATTGGAGACCAATCACCAATTAAAAAGGTATTTAAATTGATAGAAATAAAGTATCAACTTTATTTCTACCAACTTTCAACTTTCAAATGTGGCTGAGAGCTCTGGCTACCCCTTTTTGGGATTTATGGCCATGAGTATATGTATGTATGTATATTAAAAACCCCAACATGTACAGTCACTGCTTTATATTTCAAAAAAGTATTATCGGAGCTTCAGAGTTAGAAACTCTTCAGTCACATTGAAAGTTGAGATGGGAAAAGATGGTGATATAAACGACTATTGTTGTAGTCATTCATAACAAAGCGTCCTGCCAGGCTGCCACCTTTAATTTGGTTTGGTATCATGTTTAAATCCAGCTCTTTTCCCATTTCTTATGTAAATATATGCATGTATTAAATAGAAATATACTAATTCATATTATAAGTTGTATTTTTTGTGTACAGATATATAACGAACATATTTGTTATTTGAGTTATTATTGATTTGCTATATATGATTTGTATTCTTATTCAGTATGTAAGTACTATATAGTAGGTCGGAGCTGAAAATCGAAGCTATCTACTTGCTGTGGATAGACCGAGCTCCGAACCTTTTTGTCTTATGTAAATATTCATTGTCGTTATTTCATTTCATGTCATGTGTGTAAAAGAGACAAATAAATGCTTTTATTATTATTATTATTACTAAAATATATTATTTTTATACTTTTGTATTATATTTGTGTATGTATTTATGTAATCAGCATATTTTAGCACTGATAATTTTTTGTTATGTTTTACAATCAATTGGCTGTAGTGATTTAAATTCATGTATGATCCGTGTGTCACTACAAATCTGGCGCAGACTGAAAATCAGTGTTGTGAGGTAAAACTCACAACGACAACGCTTGAGTCAGACGCCATTTTGTTGTTTTCGCGCATTATGTGAGATCAACACTGTTTTTATTGTTAAATGTTTTTTTCCTTCATTTATTTTGTAAAAATATTTACATGTTTATGTGCGAATAGCAACAAATTAACGTTTTTTCTTCCTTTCTTCTAAATAGTTTCTATTTTTGGTAAAATAAAAAAAATATACAAATAAAAGTTTATTCTTGTCATCTCATCCTTATCATGCTGTCATAGCAGCCTGAGATCGATTGCTTGCATTTAAAATCCAGATACCTTAGAAACCTCTTTTGAATAGCTTCTAGTAGAATAAGCGTACTCAAGATGACTTCGGAGGTAGGCTCAGTACAATAGTTTAATATCTTGGAAATCAGATGCAGTTCTCATTATAAATCCTAATATTCTAGACGCTTTGTTCACTATACTGTTGATGTGATTATCAAATAAAAGATGGTTATCGACAACAACGCCTAGATCTTTTATAAAGTTCACCTTGGTAAGGGTTCGTCCATTTAATGAGTAATTAAACTGAATGAGAGTTCTCTCTTTCGAGAAAATGACACACAGTAACATTTAGAAACATTCAGGTCAAGCTTATTTGTGAGACAATAATTTTGGAAACGATCTAAATCCGACTGTAGGTTGCGGGCGTCACTTATACTTACGTTACGGCTAAAAAGTATTAATAAGTCTAGTTCACGTCCAAAAGAATATGATTACATATACTCAAGACACTTCACTGACGTCTGTTTATTAAGCAGAAGCATGCTCTTTGAGAAAGTGAAAAACTTTATTTTGTTTGTACTTAATATAATAAATAATAAAGTTATGTTTATTTTCTATAAATACCTAACCTAATTTATTATTTGTATTGTCACGGGCAAGTGAAACGGATAGCAGCTCATTATGTACTGAAGTTGAAGTTTCATATTTATTAAAAAAAAACGTTCCCTTTTTAGGGTTCCGTAGCCAAATGGCAAAAACGGGACCCTTATAGATTCGTCATGTCTGTCTGTCCGTCCGTCCGTCCGTATGTCACAGCCAGTTTATTCCGAAACTATAAGAACTACATTATTGGAAATTGGTGCGTAGATGTATTCTGGAAACCGCATTAAGATTTTAAAATAAAATCTGAAAAAAAAACCAAAATTTTTAGGGTTCCCCATACATAGAACTGAAACTCAAATTTTTTTTTTTCATTAAACCTATACGTGTGGGGTATCTATCAAAAGGTATTTGAAAATGATGTTGAGGTTTCTTATATCATTTTTTTCAAAACTGAATAGTTTGCGCGAGAGACTTTTTCAAAGTGCTAAAATGTGTGTCCCCCCCCCCGTAACTTCTAAAATATGGGCATGATAATACTGAAAAAAATATATGATGTGTATTACTATACAAACTACTAACGAAAATTGGTTTGAATGAGATCTAGCCCGTAGTTCTATTTTTAAACGTCATAAATCAAAATACTTACCTAATTTGGCTCCCATGATTTTCACACAAACGGGATTTTCTATATATATGATAGTACGGAACCCTTAGTGCGCGATCCGACTCGCACTTGTTATTGTTGGATCTAGCTAACTATACATAAACTACCCACATTTCCCGGCTTCGGCTTATCCTACGACTATTCAATCCTTGGTTAGTCATAGTATTAGCGATCAATTGAATTAGTTTGGACATTAGGCATGATTTATGCATTAAGACTAATATGATCCATTCCTTTAAGTAAAAGCTTTTATCGATATATTCTATCTTACCGTCCCATCCTTTCATTAGTTCCTTTCTCTCTCACAGCTGCCGTAAGCGCCAAAATGGCGAAAATCAAATTGCCTCAATATGTCATGGCCTATAATTTGTACAGCGTACTTACATAGTATAATGGAGGTCAGTGTCTACACATATGAACGAAGTATAGAATAGGGTTGTTGAGGAACTTATTATGAGGAAGAGGAATTTTTCAAAATCAATTTTGAGGAAGAGGATGAGGAATCTGGCAGACTAAGAGGATGAGGAAGAGGAAGAAAATAACAAGTAACATAACGCAGATTACGCCAGTATTGAACTTGTTTACATGTTTCCATCTCTGTCTTCCTTGACTATTTCATACGGCGAGACTTCTCTGTCTCTCTCTCTCTATCTCTTTCACACACATTTCGTTTCAACAAAACTTATAACTCTGATTCCTTAAAAAATTCCTCTTAAAATATGAGGAAGAGGATTTATTAAAATAAAATTTGGAGGAAGAGGATGAGGAACCTCAAAAATATGAGGAATTTCCTCATTTTGAGGAAGAGGAATCCTCATCAACACATAGAAATGAGCATCATCTGAATGATGTAGTGTGGGTAGGGCTCCCACAATGCGGACCGACGAGTTAGGCATAGACCTATGTATGAGGGGAGCACAGCCCCTGTAGCATAAGCCGTGTGAGTTCGAATATGTCATGTGAGAAATGATAAACTAACGGATTATTCATGCGAAATATGTTAGTTTCTTGTGAGATGCGTGACATACACTCACAGAGGCATGCTACGAGTGTAGGCCGGTCATTGTGGAAATCTTTAGGGAGGCCTATGACGAGCAGTGGACTTCTATTTGGTGATGGTAGAAATGTGCAAATCTATATGGCCCAATTATTCAAATGTGCCACAAATAAATGAAAGCAAATGCTGATGTCACATATTAATTGTGCTATCGAATTGTTTCCAGCCCGGGTAGCATGAGTTGTCATCTGAGAAGTGAGAGCCATGTCACAAAACATCTCAGTTAGCCAACCTATGTCATTTTTGCGAGCATGAGCGTCAATATGACAGACGGATGAGATCTGAGAGCCCTGTCACCGAATCGATAGAGCATTGTTGCCATCATTGGTCTGTGAATATTTTTTCTCTATTTTATTCGATCTTTTTGAACGAAAATAGTAGCTAAATCTGTCATATTTCACTCATTTTACGTCAAATATTGACATTTTGTAACCAAACAACGTAAACACAAATATTTAATTTCTCAATGTTTACAAATTTTCAATTAAAATCAAAAGTTTTAAGATTACAACAATTTAGATTACAAGTTTAGTTTGTAGGGAATGTCCGACTAAACTTCCTTACAATGATAGGGGAATTATAAAATATTAAGTAAGTAACTAAGTTTTATTATTCTATATACTTAACTATTATTTAACTAGAAAGTGAGCAGCATACTTTTAATGATTTGTATTGTCTTTTGTTTGCAGATATAGCACAGTTATATAAGCGTTTGATGAGAAAATTAAAGAAATGCTGTGCAGCCTATGGCACATATTGCCATCTTAGTTCCATCCCGCCAGTACATTCCCAGATTCCCATTCGCCGGTTCCATCGCGGAGATGGGCATTATTGAACTTAACAACCTTCACTACATTTCAATTTCAACAATATCCTTTATTCCCAAAAGCTAGTGAAGCTCTGATGTATGGAAATAGTCTTGTTGAATGCTCCTGTTTATTCAGAATTTGAGTATGCATCCATACTTAAAGAGCATTCTTATGACTGCAATGTGTATAAACAAGCTGTATTGTTTCTATAAGGAAAAAGTGATGTTAATATACTAAAAATGTGAAGTACAGATGAGTTTGTGAACAGAAACTATGATGTTGAGCGGTAGTTTAAAAGAGTTTATTCAATAAATAAAGTGAACTCCACAAAATGTGTTTTACTAGCAAATAAAGCCCATTCATAGGCAGCTTTTACTTTTATACTTGAGATGAGATTTCAGTTGTAAAATGTGCATGCATATATTCTACTATACATTATTTCCCATTGCAGTAGGCAGAGGATATTAATTGCCTCATCAATAAACTCACTCATACTTACAACCATTATTCCCACCTATATATCACTTTTGTTACTTAATTTGTATCCATCTGCTCCATTTGCCCAAAATAAAATAACATTGCTTTTTCTATGTATTGAAGGTTTGCAGTTTTAACCATGTGTAGTATTGTCTTTGAATTACAATAATCCAATATATCCCCAGGCGTTGTATGATTCAACACCAAACATGCCATGATTATCATTTTATTCTAAATGGTCTGAAGAGTTCTGCTATGAGTTGGGTATTGGAAAATGTTGGATTTACTTGCAATGAAGGGGATTAAAACAAGTGGTTTTCATTAATATTTAGGTAATTTTATTGATAATTAATTAAAAACCGTTACATTTTGCTGATTTTTTTTTATTTCATTAGATTCCTTCCAAGTCACTAAATTGTTCCAGAATATTTGTATTAAATCAATATGTTTTACTGAAAATAAGAAAACAACATGAGCATTACATTCATATTTAGTCATTTCAATATGCTAGTAAGGTGACTACTCACCTATCATCTACTAGACTATTGTCTACTCACACTATCCAGACTTTGCCTGTGCCTGTTGATGCAAGCATATGCTATGAGCTCGGGTGTCTTTTATGATAATGATAATGTAAGACTACAAACCCTACATAACAAAAAAAAAAGAATAGAAATCTATTTTACATGCATTATATTTGACCTCTGAAACATACCATAAGTTTAGAAACTGTTCTTAATAGTTATTTTCAAGAAGATCAATGAAATTCATTGATTTTCTCAATTGCATCAGAAAATTGAACGTATACATGAATTTAGGCTGCAGAATTTGTATCCTCACGCCTAGTGCATTGCTGGTTATAAAAGCCAAACGTATTTTAACGAATTTAAAACTTAATACACAAGCACTAGTTGTAGATTACACTTAATTTACTTAAAATTTAAAATTCAATTGATATCATGTGGAATGATTAAATCCTGTATGTATCCTTATGTGAAACTATACCCTGAGGCTTTTCATAGGTCACAAGCTATCATAGAGGTCCTCGGAAATCGTCATGTCATGACATACAAATATGTTTCATAGGACTTGTTTGCGGCAATCTTTCACCCGGATGAGTATCATATCCATTTTTCGTTTTTTTTCCATTCAAAACAAATCTAAGTGATGTAGTCGCGTTGCTATCACACTTTTACACTAAGAACTACACAAAACAGTTAAAAAAGCTGCAAAACAGCACTCATATTTTAATAAGTAATCTTTCTCACTGGCTCTCGCGCTCAATTTTGACATCGACATAAATTTGATATAAAATGACAAACATCTCAGTTTATGTCGCTGTCACGCCGCTCATGCTCGCACATGTGACTCGGCGCTGCGATGTCAAAGGCGAATCACTAGCGCTCTCACATCTCAGATGCCTCATGCTCGGGCGTGCGAGAAACGGTCAAATATGCCAATTCGCCCTTGAACGGTGACATAGCCCTATCTCAGAGGCTCTCACACGCCTCATGCTACCCCGGCAGGCAAGGGGTCTTACTCAATCTCGGATTATCAATTTCTATTGGGTTAGGTTAGATAATAGGTGCATAAAAAGGACGGCATCCCTTAAGGATAAATAAGCATGTATGAAAAGATTAATGGATGTGAATGAAGCTAGAGAGGTTTGCCAGGATCGTAGAAAGTGGCGATCGATAGTCTCTGCGTACCCCAATGGGAACTGATGGTGTGAGTAAATGTATGTATGCAATAAATAAAACAGTAAATAGATTTTCGAAATCTTAGTTTTAATTTAAAAAAAAAACACATTCTTGTACCACAAACATTAATTTAAAACTAAATAGTTTATGGCCATCGTTATTCTAACCTACATATATAATTTGTCAAAGATTTTTTTGTATGGTTTTAATAAATCAAATACTCATTTATATTTCAATAGAATTTATTGAACTAAAGTATTCAAATTCTTCATGGATATGTAGGCAAAAAATATACACATTATTTCTTTGAATGAATTTGAGATCTAAAAATATGAATGATAAAGTGAACAAATTCGTATTTTATACACATAAAAATGAGCATTCTATATATTCATAAACAATCTGAGATCTTTAAAAATCTTTGACAAACGCACCATGGCAAGAAATTAACATTTACATTCTATCATAACTTACATCTATAGAAAATAACAAAAATAGTAACTCTTATTAGGACCAATGTTCGTGCCCCATTAGAAGGATTACTTGACGTCTAGAGGTGGCGCCACTTTCAATTATTTATTTCAAAATTTCTTACTTAAATTTGATGAAATCTTAATAAAAGTACCTCAGTTATGTTTCTTACTGAATTTAAAAAATATCGGCAAAAAGAGCAAAATTATAAGTAAATTATAAAAAAAGCTAAAATACAGTTGAGCAGGTTCATTACGTTTTTTTTTGTTGAAATAAAACTTTAATATTGCAATGCTAAAATTGTAAGGTGATAAAATTAGGATTCGGAGAAATCGTGTAATATAATCAATATTGACTTACTGAATGACTTTAAAATCCATAGAAATCTGAAGATGAAAAACCTAAAAATAATAACGAAACCACCTAACCATAACATATGTCAGAGCGCTATCTAATGAGGCACGTATAACTTAATGAGAAGACTATCATTTTAAAATGGCAAATTATTGCACCTTCGACATAAAACGTATTATTATTATAACAAGAAGGGTATCCCATAATTTGACTTTGTTGTGCATAAAACCTCAAGTGGGGATTATTTTACCAATCAATTAAAGAAAGGAAAATTTCGATACCAGCAGCACTGGGGCGCTATTTTATCGACACGATAACGGTTAGAATGAGATGGCAGTATACGATACTAAGTAAGTGCGTAAGAGATGGCTGCTTTATCGCACGCGATAACTAGTTTAAACACCGCTCTTGCCCTGCTGGATATCGCGGATTCAAGTCTTGCTGGTCTCGAAATTTTTCTTTCCTTAATTGATTAGTACAAAGGGTATCTTTTTTCATGCTTAGCTCACATTCAAATTATATTGATAAGTTTTTTTTCGGGTGTATAAGTATTTGACAAAAAGAACTAATATTTAATTAGTAGAATTCATGTGGGTGCGGAATTTTTTATTCTGACTTCTGACCCTTTTAGGGATAAATGCCTTGAAATATTTAACAGGCAGTTAAAATGAAATTATGAGCTCTTTCACAAAATAAATGACAATAATTTTAAATATATAAAAAAGCACCATAAAACTTTATGCCACTCTGTGTGAAAAATTCTGTAGCAATTAAAGGAGGCTATAAATAATTTTATTATTCAACACACATTAAATATGGAAATATAATCTTTTAGGCTTTAAAATCTGCGTTTTTATAGAAGTAAATCAACTACAATGAATGCTGAAAAAAAATGCCAAACTGACATACTAATACTAAAAAATAATAAAAAAAATAGAACCAATTTGCATTTTTAACAATTTTGACTAGGAATTTCAAATTCACACTCTTATAAATTAAAAAAAGAAATCTTATAATGTGCATAAATAGCACCGTCACTTAAGCTTAACAAATAATTGAGAAAAAAACAATATTAAGTAATTAACTATTTTCCGTTATTTAAAAGCAAGGATGACAGATTTTTCATAGAGTTTAAAATAAAATATTAAAACAATGTTTTCTCAATAATATTGAAAAAAGTTGACAACTATTACCAAATGTTACGATCAAATGATGTTGAAGTTGTTTTTAACTGATTTCCACTTGCATTTAAAGATCCTTGCAAAGAAACAGCAAAATGATTATCTAATAAGAGTTTTAGTGCAAAACGACTTAGTTTAAATGAGCCTTTTATGGTAAAAAATAACACGCATATATAATAACATAAAGGCTTATAGGATATTGAAAATTTAATGAGGCTTTCTAGAAATTATTCTTGCTGGCTTAATAAAAAATCAACAAGGTTTTACAAAGAATATGTTGTCCCGGCTTTAAAAATCACAATATAACGCACACTTACAAAGCAATCATTTCAAACGGTTAACAAGGGTTGAAGCATGGTTGAAGTTAGAAAGATATACTTTTAACAATCAGTAGATATCTTAATGTATTGAGTAATGTACTCCTTCTTGCACACAAAAGTATATTTTGAACGTTTTTTTGTGATACATAGTAGTGGTAGAATAAAAAAACTACTTCATGCTTTAAAAGAAAAAAAACAAAGTATGATTTAAATCTTTTTGTTCATGAAAACCTCATGTGGGGATTATTACTAATAAATAAAGAATAAATAAAGGAAAGAAAAATTTCTTTTGTCGCCTGTGTCGAAATTTTTCTTTCCTTTATTTATTCTTTATTTATTAGTAAACAAAGTATGACTTGAATGTTGGCTCAGTACTAACTACAAATACACCAAAACATTTGTCTTAATAGTTTTTACTTAAGTAGAAAAAAAAAATCAATTTACATATCTTTTTTTAAGAACTTATCACGGTAATATCTGATATGTTTGACTTGTGAAAAATCCATAAAATTCAGCCATTTTAAATGACGATAGAAACGGAAGCCTTTATATTGCAACGGTTAAAAAAACGCTTATTTTTTTATGTCTTAAGAATAAGAGACGTCCTTTTTCGATACTATTAATTTTGTACTGAGAAAATTCCAAATATAAATTATTTGCTAATTAGTCTAACCTACAATCACATATTTCCGACTCATCACAGATGTTTAGACACCTTTCCTACAACAATTCAGACAAAAGGGCTTGGTAAAAACACTATATCAATTAAAACGGACATGATACATACATAAAATATACAATAATGACTTTTAGTATTAAAAACATACAATACACATATAATATGCATCCAACACTAAGAAAGAAACATCTATATCAATTATATAAATGATCTCCTTTAGCGGGAATCGAACCTGCAACGTCCGGACCCAGAAGTTAGTTTTTTAACCACTGAACCAGAGAGGTCGTCTATTAAATTCAAAATTCAACACAATGATACATAGACACAATTAGAAAGTTTTGTTCATGAAACATGGGAATGATTACTAATAAATAAAGAAAATAATGATACACGTTTTTTTTTTATTTTTGAATGTTACCAAGACAGTCGGCTTTCCCGTGCCTTAGGTGATCTTTGACGAGATTTTTTTTAAACAAAATATGTAATTCCTGATTAAGATGGAATACAATTGAAAACTCTTTACTGCACAAAAGATGATTAAAACATTAAAGAATCATTAAGTTCTTAAATATAAGTACAAATGGCAGTCTCATCACTGAAAAGCCCTCCATTTCTGATAAACTTTTACTAGTAGTTGAAGGAAATAAGTAAAACTAAAATAATTTATTTAATATTGCCATGTGCTCTTTGAACAATAATTTTGTTGAATTAATTTGATATATCAATTTAAACGACAGATGAATCTGACATGCAGTAGTAATGAACAACGTCCTTGGGTAGTGCCATTTCGTATGAATGACGCTAAGAAAGAGTATTGATTATGGATGATTTTTTATCTTTATAAGTAATATATTTTAACATATTCGTTTATTTTACCAAGCCCATCGTCATACACATTTTCTTACATATAAATATCATATACATAAAATACGATTCAATTCATACAATATCTTTTCCTTACATGGTACCAATAATTTCACATCAAATGTACATTTAAAAATTCAACGTTTCACGTATTTGCTTTAGCATCTAAAAATTACATTGAGATTTTTTCATTGCACCAAAACGCTTGCATCTGAAACGTACCTAAATTGTTTGATTAACTACCAAAATATTGCCAGTTTAAACCAACATTTTACCAAACTTATTATGTCGCCAATATTAACACTTTTTTTCATTGCAATATGCCCAAATTTTAACATAAAAAAACCAATAACACAATATAATTTTAGTAAATAAATCCATTAACAATAAAAATATGCGCTAACAACAAGATTAAAAAGTATGGCAATATCTTAGAACATTTATCTCAAGAAATCTATTGAAATTTCCTTTATGGCCACAATACATTATTCTAAATATTCACTACCAATAATTACCAACCATCCATAATTTGAAAATACAAAAAAATTTAAGAAAACACAATTTTAGTTACATAAACCAAATAATATGTCATTTAAATCTTTTTGTTCATGAAAACCTCATGTGGGGATTATTACTAATAAATAAAGAATAAATAAAGGAAAGAAAAATGAATAAAGAATTTTGCGCTGGCAGCCATTGACATGGTGGCTCAATTGGCAGAGCATCGGGGCGTATACCCGAGGCCGCGGGTTCCATTCCCGCCTGTGTCGAAATTTTTCATTCCTTTATTTATTCTTTATTTATTACAAATAATATGTCATTCATTATCCAAATGTCACGTGAAGTTGAGAAGAATAAGTACCTCTGTCGCCACTATATGGTCAGGAAAGATAAATGATATATATCGAGAATTTAATATTTATTAAGATTTATGAAAATGGTGTTAATTGAATTATTTTAACAGTTTACTGCCCATCTCAACCAACATTCGACGGAAAGCCATAAAGAAATAAAGAGTAATCAAAAACCATGCCAAACATAATAATTACTCTACTTTCGAACCGTTTATAATACAGCAATTTTCTGCTCTGAAACCCTAATAGGATCTACCTAAACAATGTAGGTAGGTTTCGTAATAATTGGTAGTAAATAAAGGAAGTATGTACACAACGAGAGAACAGTAAAGACACTTATTTATTCTACCTGGTGTCCTTGCGTATTTTCGGCCTGGTAATATCTTCCGGAATCAGTATGTGTGAGAGTGACATGTGACGTCTGAAAGGAAAATAAATAAAATTACAACTTGTTCTATACGTTATTTAATTCACCTCATTGTAAAATTTGTTCAAAATGATCATTTTATCCTTAGGTTTTTCCCCCTTTTTATTATCCCTATATAAGGGTCACCCTGACTTGATTTAGATGTTTTTGACAAAAATAGGAGATATGAACTTGTGTTATAAAAAAATAGTTTAACAAATTATTGTAGATATAAATCTTACCTCAACCCCCGATCACCACGACAAGTCAAATTGCACATCGAACACTTCTTCCAAATATCCCCATCACTTTTCTCCACAATTGTCTTACTCACTTTCACACTCTCATTGGCATTGCTACTTTTGTTCTCATCTGTACTTTCATTTATACATTTGGGCGAATCGACTTTCACTGCGACTGTACTTATCGACTTTTCTTCTTCAACTTTGGACGGTTTGTCTTCGACTGTACTTATAATTGGCGAAGCACTTTTTATGGCACCTATACTCTCACTTTTCTTTTCGTTTGTACTGAGTTTGGGCGAGACGCTTTTTACGTCGACTGTACTTTCAGTTTTCTTTTCAACAGTACGGGGTTTTGGGGAAGCACTTTTCTTGGTTATTGTAGCGGTAAGGGTTCGCGGTTTTGGTGGAACCATAGGTTTTGGAGTTGTTTCTGTAAAAAAAGATTATCGTATTAATATTATACGTGTGAAAGTTAACATATTTGAGGTAAAAAGGCTTCTCAATTACAGAATGTATATGAGTGAAATTTAGCAGAATGCTAGATAATGACCCAAATTATATGATTGAACTCACGTGTACCGGAAAAAACGCCTAAAGTTTGGCATAAGCAAATTTACAGTACGATAACTGTCGGGTCAGCTAGTACTTAATAAAATAAAATGATATCAAAGCTAAATTAAATATCCCTCAGATTGGTGAAGATGCACAGGTAGAAACACATCATCTTGGACAGTGAACTCGCGTGACACAGGGCAGTCCTATCTCCGATTTGTACGAATATACTTTTACGCGGATAAGTACAACTTAGCCATGTGGGTTTTCCTCACCGTAAACAAAATTGATAAAATAACCACAAATATGACTTCAGAAAATACACATTTGTGTAAAATGTAAACTCACAGCTCCAGCATGGAAAGCGGTGGCGTTCCCACTAAGATCTTTATACATATATATAAATATATGCAATGCACATAGAGGGATTCAAGCCTACCTTATCTTATATATGGTTATTTGGACAAAGTCCACCACACTAGCCTAGTGCAGACTCACTAACGACTACTACCGTAACAGAAAAAAATAAATATGAATCTTATTTATGTGTTTTGAAAAAATATCAGAAAATGCAGTAAAAGTTTCTTGTTTCTTCTTCTTTTAACCAAAACATAATTTTAGTATAATTTGACGTTGAGTAAATACAATTTTGCACACATGCTAAGAAATCACTCACAATAAATTACCTTTAATACAACAGTGGTCCCCAACACTAAGTATAGTGATCTTAGGTACACCCATAACTTCAGCGGACTCTACAGAGTCTTCCCCATAGTGGTGAGGTTCCACCACTATCTTGCTTAGTGGTAATGCTTCGTCACTAGAATACTCAGTTTCCGCTACCTTCTCTTTAGTGTGGCGCTTCTTTATTTTTTTGCGGAACCTGTAATAAGTAATTCAGATTTTATTTACCGCATGGATATTCGAAAATGGGCAAATGTGAGGTGGCTCGATAGGAAAGGTTTCGATCTATTACCGATGTAAATGGCAAAAAAAAACATGAGTGTTTTTTAAATGTTTACTTTGCTTTTTCAGTGTACCTGTTGCCGTTATGAATATCGAGCAAACAAAGCGAACTGAGCAATTAAATATAATTTTTATATTGGAACCCTGATAAAAGTGGTGTGTATTTTACGTTTAGTACTTGTTTATATAGCATTGAAAGAAATACCTGATCTGAGAATATAACAACTTCCAAGCTAGCTAAACCTCCTTAAAAGAAAGATGTTAGTTCGTTGCTGAATCCACTTTTTTTTTAAATATATGATTAAAAATAAGAACGAGAATAATTAACAAGCAAACTAATTTTTTTGATGTCAAAAATATCATCTTCTCACATACATAATAACTTTGGGTTATAAAAAAAACGTGTAGTGCCGGCTTAGAATGTCGCTACCCCTTTCTACCCACGGGTGTCGTAAGAGGCGACTAAGGGAATTGGGGCTTTTTATTGGATTTTTGGGCGATGCGGTTGGAGACCATCACCAAAAACCTTTATTTAACCGCCTTTTCCCCACTCAACTTCCAAAAGTGGCTGAGGAATTTATAATTCCTTGGCTCTGGCTACCCCTTCTAGGGAATGATAGCCGTGAGTATATGTGTATGTATGTATAAAAAAAACAAACACTCACTTCTTCCTCGGCGGCTTATAAATCGGCACAACGGACCGCTTAATAACGTTGTTATTCATATTGATGATATTGCACTTCCGTGGTTCCAACTCCGAAATACTGCTCGCAATGCTGTCACTTCGCTCACACGCAAACATATCGGTGTCGTTGCTCAACTCATTACTGTCTATTTCTATCTGGTCGCTGGAAAAAAACAATAGTAATTCAAAATTTGATTCTCCAATAATATTTTAATGAAAAAAAATACAGGTGTTATTGAAGATTTTTGTAAACAGAAGCAAAAAGAAATTCCCAATCTTCACATTTCACCGGTCATCAAGAAAAACACACACAAATATTGTATGCACGGGATTTGTTGAAAAGCCCGATCTAGATCAACTCATCAACGATCACGTAGTCTATTCAAGACTGATTACCAAGTGAGAAGATTTAATTAGAAGGTTGATGATCGAAGGCAGTGAAAGAGGTTTTTGGAAGTGACCAGTGGTAATCAATAGTGTCGATCATAGGTCAATTATGATAGAAAAAATACGTATAATCAGGGTTATGAAGTATAAACTAGAATGTAACACTTTCATGGTTCTAATTTTTTTTTTAAATTAAAATATATTTTTTTAAATATAATTTAAGAGACTTCATAGTTTTAATACATCAGCTCTTAGTTTCTATGATTTTTTATATATGTTTAGTAACTCTAAAAGTGCACATAATGCCACAATCATGTCTTCCTATTTGTATAACTATATTGTCACTCAGATTTTTCATTTACATTTCCTTCTTGCTCCACAAGTGAAGTGTTTATTATCAGATGGAGATGGCTATAGTCAAAAAGTGTTTACATTATTCTTTATAAAACACTTGACCTTTCACATCCCGCCGGCTCCCAGAGTAGCCAGAAGCAAAAGTACCGTCAAACCCCGATGGCTCCCCGTGGAGCCGCCGATGACCAGCTTACCGTGTTCGAATCAACCCCTTATTTCTTTTATTTTAACAGTTAAATTACGCTTTTATTGATATCAACGGCTTGTGTATGAAGTGAGCTTTTAAAAAAAAGACCAATCACTGCCATCTTGGATTGGAAACGCAAATAATTGTTCCCTATTGTTCCCGGGTTTTGACGGTACTTGTCTTTCGCTAGTGGTCGGGAAGTCACAGGTTAAAAACCAAAGTAGTAGCCCTAGCACATTCAGACAATGTTGCAGTGGTAAGTGGATCTGGCAGTGGATATAACAACCTTCTTTCTCTTACATAGTTATGCCAAAATTTTTATTGAAAGAAGGTGATATTTGATTATTGATCACTATCACTTGGGCTAAGAATAGCCCAAACCCCTTTCTTCCATTTCATATGAGGTGACTAGAAGAGTATTTAATTATTGTTGGGCAATATGGAAACTTATTATTCACCATCCATTATTTTAAAATCTTTCCTCAACCCAACTTCAAAATTGGCTACAGAATACTTAATTCTTAAACTCTGGTCACCCCTTTATGGGATATATATACGAGAGTATAAGTATAAATGAATAAAGTTGATAAGTTTAAGTAACTGCTTACTATAACTGCAAATACCATAAAAATAGGTTTCTAATAAATAAAGGAAATGCCGTGTAGTGCCGGCTTAGAATAGCACTTTGGGTGGGTGTATGTAAGAGGCCACTAACGGTATGGGGGCTTTTAAGGGATTTTTGGGCGATGCAGTTGGAGACCCATCACCAAAAACCTATATTTTACCATCTTTTCCCCACATAACTACCAAAAGTGGCTGAGGAATTTCTAATTCCCTAGCTCTAGCTACCCCTTCATGGGATTTATAGCCGTGAGTATATGCATGTATGTATAAAGGAAAGAAAAATTTCAACACCAGTGGGAATGGATCCCTTGACCTTTGGTATCTCGGGTGTCAAGTTGCTACTAGTGCAAAATTCTCCTTTCCTTCTTTTACACTTTTTAATTAGCATCAGCATTCCCTACCTCCGAATTTTTTACTAATTTGGAAGGCCACTTGTCTACCTTTACAGATGGAATACAAATGTTGAGAATGCCTTACTATCACATAATTATAATGTTTTGTTTATGAAAACCTCATGTGGGGATTATCACTAATAAATAATGGAAAGAAAAAGCCAAAAAAGGTTTCGACACCAGCAGGTTTAATAGTTATCCTTGTAATAGGTTTTCATGAACAAAACTTTCTAATCAAAATAGGTTTGTCATGATGTTACAGAGATTAGTTGGAACAAAACAGGCAGATAATCCCTCGCCCAATCCTTTCTAATTTTACCATTAAATTTTTTTCAAATAAAACCTAATTAAATTAACAATTAAAAATTATTAATTACATATGCAACCGAACATTCTACCTATATTTCAAATTCACAACTTTCTGTTATACCTAGATCTTACCTTTAAGCCCTGAAATTATGACTATCTCTAACATGATGAAGATTATTCCTACAGAACATGTGTTACTGGCAAAAGGATATAGTTATGGAAATAAGTAGACTGGTATTTACACAACAAAAGATAATACTAAGAATGGATGGCCTTGAAATGTGTGTACAGAGGTTTACAATTTGTAATTTCAGTCATATCAGTAATAATATTCTTTTATTTCCTATTTTTACAACCTTCTCCCCATCTTCCAAATGTAGCTAAGGAATAACTAATTCTGAGGCTCTGGCTACCCGTTTTTGGGATTTAAAGGTGTGAGTATACATATGTATATGTATTACTTTGATTTATAACCACAATAGTCCTTAAAAATTATTGTATAGATCAGTGAGTTTACTCATATTATTATGCTTCAGATAACCTGAATATGTAACTAAGAATGACATTATTTACCTGTGCTCTGATTCACTTTGAGAGGCAGTCCTCAATTTCTTGATTTGGAATGTTATATCAATTCTTTTGTATATTTCTTCTGTGATATTGCGACATTTTTCGTACTTGGAACACGATTTTTCTTTTGGCAATGAAGGCCAAACCAACTTATTTTCTTGAATTGCTGACATTACTTTTTCTTTAGATTACCATGAACATTTTCTTATCTATCTGTTTTGAATCACTTCAAGTTAATGTTTAAAACAACTTAGCAGCACTAGTTCGCTTTCAAAACGAGAGACATCGGGAAAATATGGCCTTCGATACCATGACGAATTTTTCTTTGTCACACTACATTAGCCTAACTTTTAGTACACTTTTTGTCTTGGAGACGTAGATGAAGGTGTACTTTACGTTTAAAATTGGTATTCTTCAAAGAATTTACAGTAAAAACTGTATTTCTCAACGATAAAAGAACAAAGGGCAATCAAATGTGTAGTTTATGGCACTATTATTTCGTCACTGGCATGGTAACACAAGTAAAATTTGCATAGCTAGAGACTAGAAGTAGGTATGACTGTTTTGCGCACATTTTGAGTGAAATTAAAGTAACAATAAACGAATAACAAGCTTAGTAAATAAATAAAAGTGCTATCTATTTAGCCTTCGGCATATCTAATTTGACATTTACGAAATATATTTTGACATTTGATTGCTAATCACTCAATTTTATAAAAATAATTAAATTGATACGAACTTTCCCGACCTCTCCCGAACGAACTCGCGACGACGACGGAAAAAAGGCCAACGTACCAACGAACGTATAACAACTTAACCATAGTATGTAACGTAGCTGATTTTGTACCTGGTATTATTAAGTACCAAACATCTATGTCGTACCTATTTTATACTGAGAAAATCGGATCATATGCCGGACTGAATTTATGAGTAATATCATACATCAAACGACTTTCCATAACTTTGCTCCCAGCATATTATATTTTTAAAATTGATTTTTGATCACAAGGTCCAAACAGCATTTTCAATGCAATGCTACCAATTGCTACCAAAACTAAACAAATAAAGCAAAACAAGTAAAATGAACAATAAAAAAAAGAATGGCGTTTAGCTTTGGCATCTGACTTACCGAAAAAAAAGCCGTAAAGTTGCTTTATATTAGTTATTTTTGTACGAATGAATTATTAAATCTACCCAAAGGATTTCAATATGAACGAAATTGATATAAATATCGAAGGATACAATGTTAATGGTATATGTGTCGGCTGTTTAAACTACAACCGCAAAATGTTTTATTCGGATAATGTGATTAAATGCCTAAATATGTTGGGTAACATTGATGTAAGTTATCTTTTCAAGCTAATTCTTTCTAAATACTATCTTAACATTAGTTGTGATCCGTACTTGCTTTCAAAAACTCAATTTATAACGTTATTGTATCGTGGATATGAATGTAAACAAAACAAGAAAACCAATGGATGCGCCTTCATTTCTGTTATATTATTCGATGGTGATACAAAATGAGTGTATCAGTTCACATATGCTTAATTTTGTACTTATAATAATGTTAAATCAGTGTGGCGTAAAGTTCCCAATAAACTATAAATTTTACCTAACATAAATCCAGGGTTTCCATTGTTAGCTTATTATACTGCAAACAACTCCTATACTATCCGCCAAAGAACTAGAATTTCTAACATACCCCGCTACTTCATACAATCCTGGCAAACATCTCAGTCTTCTAAAATGGCCTTGGTATCTTCATCCATCAGCATAATGTGATCTAGACTACATAATATGTATACTTTATGGAGTCCTACCCATACTGCTTCATATGGTAGCCAATTCAGAGCATTGAAGCCCCAAAAGCTGTGGGTTAACTAAAGTATTCCTACCTTTAGTGGCTAAGGCAGTTTTCATAGATTTAAGTTGTAAGGTAGATTGTAAAAGATTTGTTCACATAACAAAATTCTGTTGCTGTTCAGCTGAGTAGTGTTGGCTTAAAATAGAGCTAATCCTTCTTCCCCTTGTGTGTCAAATATTGTGGCTTAGGTTTTTTGGGAATTTTAAGTCATAACATAACATAAATGTTCACACCAAATATCCCCGAAGGGGTTAGCGGAGGTACTAATACTTCTAAACATCATGTGACTTTGTCACCTTACATGGACAGTGTACTCACATGATAGGGGGCAGGCCTATCGCCGTTTTGTACGAATACACTGTCACATGACTAAGTACAACTTAGCCATGTGGGTTTCCTCACAATGTTTTCCCTCACCGTTAACAACCATGATAAATTAACCACACATATGTCTTTAGAAAAGACAAATTGGTGTAGGCCCGACCCAGGATTTGAACACTAGTCGTTTGCACGATAACTGAGTGTTCTACCCACTGGGCTATCACGGTTGCTACATATATAATTTTAAGTAATTAACTGGTGATGCAGGGTTGAGACAGGATCATCTTTAGCTGGATGTTTGTTGCACTATAATGTAATGTAAAGTAAAGAGCTATTATCCTGTATCTTACATTACTTCTTACCACAGATTTCTCTTACATTTCTTTAATTTATTTTTTTCCATTTAGTTGTGTTTTTACTTTTTTGTCATTAGATTTAATTTTGTAGTATCATTTTATTTTAATTTTGTTTTACATCTAATTATGATTGAAGCACAGATTCCATCATAATATATTATTAAATTGGTTTCCCAAGATACAGGTTGAGCGTAGTTTGGGAAACCCTGGAAATTGAGAAAGCTGCTAATCTTATTAATATTATAAATGTGAAAGTTTAGATGTTTGTGTGTTTGAGGCAAAAAGGCTCCTCAAGTACATAATGTATATGAATGAAATTTGGCAGAATGCTAGATAATGACCCAAATTATAATATAGAATACTTTTTATCACCAAATAATTTGACCAATAAAATATTCACACCTGATTGAACTAAGCATACCAGAAAAAACACCTTAAGTTTTGTCATAAGCAAATTTGACAGTAAGAAGTCTGTCAGGCAGCTAGTCTAGGTAATTAATAAATATACTTTTTACTTTTTTATTTTTATAAATGTACTTTTTCATATTATATTTTATTAATGCATAATGAGAATGTGGCATATTTGACATAATGTGTTTTCTTAACATGTGTCAGGGTATTGGTACAAAACAGTGATGAGCTTGCTCCTTATCATATGTGTTCATTAACCAAGCAAAATGCGAATATTTTGAACCCCAGGTGGCATTAATATAATTTATTATTTTTATATTCCTAATAGACATTATTATATAATAATTGTGTATTGAAATGTGAATTTTTGAGTTATGTTGAGTATGTTATAATTTCAGGTCCCAGATGGATTGTCAGTGAAGGTGTGCTGGGAATGCCTAGCAGCTGTCAATTCTACAATGAGGTTTCAACAAATCATCACATCTTCATACAATGTGCTTATAGATTATTCTAGAAAGGTTTGTTATTTTATTTTCAAACCAACTGACCAACAGACTTTATACTGTCAAAAATTAATTGTCATTAATTTGCTTTCATATTTAGCTGACCCGCTATAATCTCTCATGTGATGAGTTTTTATTTAAATATTACGTACATACATACATATACTCACGGCTATAAATCCCTAGAAGAGGTAGCCAGAGCTGAGGAATTAGAAATTCTTCAGCCACTTTTGGAAAGTTAAGGAAAGGTGGGGAAAAGATGGTAAAATAAAGGTTGTTGGTGATGGGTCTCCAACCGCATCGCCCAAAAATCGCTTAACAGCCCCGATACCGTTAGTCGCCTCTTACGTACACCCACTGGGATAATTGGGGTAGTGCTATTCTAAGCCGACACTACACAGCGCATAATATTATCTTCACAATATTTCCATGTATTCCATATTATTAAAAACCTTCTCCAAATTTTAAGTAACACTTAAGAAAAGAACCAGTCGAATTGGTCAAGTTGTTTTCAATATATTATTATTATTCAAGATAATACACTAGCAGCAATATTTTGCTGATGCGTGTATATCACTGCACTTGTTTTAAATATTTGTCAAGTCTGTTTTTAAAAGAGTTCACTGAGGGAGCACTGATCACTGTCTCTGGTAGTTTGTTCCACACGTCCACAACACGGTTTGGCAAAAAATTGAGTCTCGAATTGCTTGTACACGAGGAGTGTGATAGTTTTAGAGAATGTCCTCTCAAGTTCTTATTTTTGTTCATCTGGGGGCACGGCAGTGCCCCTGCCAAGTCTCGAGCAAAACGGGCACGGCCGTACCATCTTTTCTCGAAGCGTTTCGCGGCTGTTTCGCCCCCCCTTTATCTTCGACGTGGACAAAGCTAGGAGTTTAGGTTTTCGGTGAATAATAGTAGGCATTGGAACAAGCTTAAGTTCGAAATTACACGCCAAATGAATTAATAGTTTAGGAGTTACGGTCGATCAAAGTTACACCATTTTGTCACTCACTGACTCACTGACAGATCATCAAAAATCTAAGGTACTTCTAGCAGACTTAGAAACTTCAAATTTTGCACCAAGATAGGTCATTAGCCACATATAAAGGAAAAATTATAAAAACATTAAAAAATTACATGCCATAGAAAACAATTTTATATTTGCGGTTTGGCAAGAACATTATGTATGGATTTTGACTGCATTGTTAACTTTGTTCGTTGTTCAAGTACCTATTCAATTGGATGAATACATACATAGAATAGAAAAGAATAATATAAATGTAATACATAGACTATCATTAATACAAATTAATACATAAAGTTCATTAAATTAATAAAGCTAAAACTCCATTGTATTGCGATAAATATTGTATGCGCGCTCGATAGATGGCGTTGTACCTGTCTGAATCGCGCTATGGTTGCGTTACAAAGCGCAGTGTAAGTAGTAGGTACTTCAAAATAATTCGATAATTTTCATTTGATAGCGCCATCTGTCTATGAAAACCCATTTCGAAACTAAAAAATATTGTAGTGATAATTGATATTCGGAGAACTTTACGTGTTATTTAGTTTAGTTTAGTTATCGTTTGTAAGTTAGTAGATATATATTTATTTAGTTAGTTATTTGTTAGTTAGTTTAGTTCTATTTAGTTTGCATATATTTATATAAGTTTAAGCCCTATTGTTATAGAAGTAATTGTAAATATAGTGTAATGGAACGTGAAATATTGTACATAAATGGCGACCTTTGTCCACACAGAGTTATCTCTATTCCTGGAGATGGGTCGTGTTTATTTCATTCGTTGTCATACAGCATGTATAGGAGTTTTCAGTCGTCAAACAAGCATACGTGGCCCTTTCAAGAGTGACTAGTTTGGGTGGATTACATTTAATAAATGTGAATTTTAGTAGTATCAAAGCTCAGGAGACAGCAATAGCTGAATATAATCGACTCCGAAGTATATATCGCCCAGACTTGTCTACCTTAGAAGTAACGAAGCCTCAGAGAAGAAACAGAAGAGATAGAGATAGAGAATGGGTTCTAAGCAAAGCAGTAGCTGACGTCCAAGAAATTGTGAGGTCACCTAAAAGTAAAAGAAAGAAATGCATTACAAAAAATAAATGAGATCCCACCAAAAACATTAAATGTAAAAAAATGCCAAGTCTCTCGATGCAGTTTTTCCATCTTAAAAAGTTTTGAGATCTCATAGAAGCCAAGTCCTATTCAAAATATTTCGTAGTTATAAATCAACATTTAGTAATTGTATCAATAGTTTTCTTTATATTATAATTATAGTGACTTGGCAATGAGCACAAATTAAAAGCTGCTTGCTGCCTGGAATTAAATGCAAATGTTACTGACGAGACCAGTGATCAGATTATTTGTTATGTGTGAATCATGATGGTCACTACCGACTACATGCTCCAATACAATAATTAAGAATACCTTACGGGCCATCGCTTTATAAAAGTAAATGAATCGAGAGTGCACTAAGACTGACTGCCGTTGCCGAAATTCGGTTGGGACGACACGGATAAACCAAAAGAAAATTAATTTTGTGATATTAATGTTTACGCATGCGGTGTGTGTAACTTTCAACTCCTCCAAATACGAGTATGCCGTTTTATTTGTTTCTTCTTGTGCTCATTGCCAAGTCACTATAATTATAATATAAAGAAAACTATTGATACAATTACTAAATGTTGATTTATAACTACGAAATATTTTGAATAGGACTTGGCTTCTATGAGATCTCAAAACTTTTTAAGATGGAAAAACTGCATCGAGAGACTTGGCATTTTTTTACATTTAATGTTTTTGGTGGGATATATTTTTACTTTATAGAAGATTACACTTAAATATTTTGGTTCCTAATATTTTTTATTAAAGTCACACAAAGAATATGCCAACAGACATTATTGACATACATACATATACTCACGGCTATAAATGTTCAGCCACTTTTGTAAATTTAAGTGGGGAAAAGACGGTAAATAAAGGTTGTTGGTGATGGGTCTCCAACCGCATCGCCCAAAAATCCCTTAAAAAGCCCCAATACCGTTAGACGCCTCTTACGTACACCCACCGGAAGAAATGGGGTGTGCTATTCTAAGCCGAAACTACACAGAATTATTTGAGTTTGATAAAAACAATAATGAACCTGTATCAACCTCTAGTCCAGTATATCTTTGTTGGTCCTACAAACCTATAATACCTGCCCAGCTAGCAAGAGCGACCTTTTTACTAGGTAATGAATGGTATAAATCAGCCATATCTTATGCACTTACATAGTACCATATTTTCAGCCCATTCTAACAGACAGAGTGACGATTGAATAACGTTTGTGCTAGGCCTACTGAAATCATTTACTCATTTCCTTATGAAAAAAGAATGTTAAGATGATTTGCGCACATACAGAGGATGGATGATAGTACATTGGTAAATGAGATTTATAGAGCCAATGTGGATCGTAATTTTAGTAGGGGATAACCTCGAAGGACACATTTGGACCAAATAGTTTGTGTGCTCTAAAAGGACATACATATACTCACGGCTATACATCCCTAAAAGGGGTAGCCAGAGCTGAGAAATTAGAAATTCCTCAGCCACTTTTGGAAGTTGAGTGGGGAAAAGATGGTAGAATAAAGGTTGTTGGTGATAGGTCTCCAACCGCATCGCCCAAAAATCCCTTAACAGCTCCAATACCGTTAGTCACCTCTTACGTACACCCACCGAAAGAAATGGAGTAGTGCTATTCTAAGCCGACACTACACAGCTTAACCCGAGGTATGAAGAATAAAAGAGCATATTGACATGGATGTAAACAAAGCCAGAGAGTTTGTCAGGATTGTACAAAGTGGCGATCGATAGTATCTGCCTACCCCAATGGGAATTACTGGCGTGAGTATGTTATGTTATTTCCCTATACTAATCAGTATGTTTTATTTCAGAATCCATTTCTCAATTCACCAAACGACCTTACAATGTTTGCTCAACAACGTCTATCTGTACATGATACATCCAATTTGATATTTTGTTATGAACAAGAAGAAGTAGATCTAAAACCGGAGAAAAGCGTTCATGCTGAAGCTGTAGATTTAAATGAGGGTGAGTAGTGTCAGCTTATAATAGCACTACCACATTTCTTCCTTTGGGGGTTCTAGAGACGACTAACGGTATTGGGGCTTTTGGGACCCATCACCAAAAACCTTTGTTTTATAATCTTTTCCCCACTCATCATCCAAAAGATGCTGAAGAATATGTTAAGTGGTGAAGTATGTAATCTCTTACTCTCTGCGAGTGTCGTACGAAGTGATTAAGGGTATTGGGGCTTTTCAAAAGGTTTTATTTAGCTACCTTATGCTTTTTTTGTTCATGGGTCAAATTTAGAATCTTTCTGTCAAACGATTAATATGAAAGGAGGATGGGCAAAAATGTATGGGAACTGGTATACATAACATAACATAAACGTTCACACGTTGGGAAAGGTACTAATACTTCTGAACATCACGTGACTTTGTCACCTGGTGTTCAGAGTACCCACGTTTTGCATGGACAGTG
This sequence comes from Bedellia somnulentella, assembly GCA_963576735.1. Lineage (NCBI taxonomy): Eukaryota > Metazoa > Arthropoda > Insecta > Lepidoptera > Bedelliidae > Bedellia > Bedellia somnulentella. The sequence goes on from OY755198.1 coordinate 3,369,004, forward strand.
TGCTCACGTGATAGGGGGCAGGCCTATCATCGTTTTGTACGAATACACTGTCACATGACTAACTACAACTCAGTCATGTGGGTTTCCTCACAATGTTTTCCCTCTGGTATACCTTGCAATAACAATGAGTCACATATTACTAGAAAGATAATTTTATATATTAGCATATGCACCAGGTTGCATGTTTCGAAGAGTTGTTTGAACTAAGTTCCACTACTTTGAATGATGATGATGGTGCTATAAGTCTTCAATTCTGAAAATTATGATATTTTACGTTGGTACTCCATGTTACTTTAAATAATGTTTTCTGAAAGGAAGTTAGTTTGTGTAAGTTTGTTGGTGGTAAGTAAGTAAGATTGATGATTTGATTCGAAAAGTTATCAATAGTGAACAGTAAAAAGTAGCAATTAAATTAAATATAGGAATATCACCAAATGATAATGATGCCATGTCACTAGATGATTTCCATGCCTACACGCAACCCTCCTCCTGCTGTCCTTTCCTGGCTCCTATCTCTTTCTTGCTCTCGCTTTCAATAGTTGCATAGTGAAAGCCAAACCACTATTTTTTCAACCAATAATTACATTTCTAATAAATAAAGGAAAGAAAAATTTCGACACAGGTGGGAACCGAACCCGCGACCTCGGGTATACGCCCCCGTCGCTCTGGCAATTGAGCTACCGTGTCAATGGCTGCCGGTGCGAAATTCTTCTATCCTTTGTTTGTTTTTACACTTCTAATCTAAGTAGTGTTTTTATTAGTGATCCCCACATGAGGTTTTCATGAACAAAAACATTCAAATTCAAATTTAATAATTACATTTATTGAAATAATTTTACCCAAAACACACTCATGTTTCACTCGCAACGGACAACGATTTGGGGAAACTTCCCATAATAAATATTTATGCACTGTATTATCCTAATTTAAAATGTGCCTTTCATTGCTACTGGACACCTCCTTTACTTGGGATTTTGGTAACAATGCAATTATGTTCTTTCAATATCACTTTAAATTCAAGATGGCCGCCCCTACAAAATGGCGGATAACCAATTTTATTATCAATCCTTTTGTGATTGTTTTGTGATTTTTTTCCCGCCATATTTATACTTCGATACCGCGATGTAGAAATGTATGGCGAGTCTTGATGAGTGTGACGTATAGTGACTGGTTACGTGTTGATGTGGAATGTTTAATTAAATTTTGTATGTTGACTTCCAGAAAATGATAGTAACTTATCAACTTTATTTTGAATATGTTATATTTTAATGTCTTGCACTTTCTGAATTTTTATATAGTCCGTGGCATTGTGCACTGATAACGCGTCGTTATACAGTTTATTATTGAAAACTACTATGTTTTACAACCGTGATAGCCCAGTGGGTAGAACACTTGGTTATCGTGCAAGCGACTAGTGTTCGAATCCTGGGTCGGGCCTACACTAATTTGTCTTTTCTAAAGACATATGTGTGGTTAATTTGTCATGGTTGTTAACGGTGAGGGAAAACATCGTGAGGAAACCCACATGGCTGAGTTGTACTTAGTCATGTGACAGTGTATTCGTACAAAACGGCGATCGGCCTGCCCCCTATCACGTGAGTACACTGTCCATGCAAAACGTGGGTACTCTGAACACCAGGTGACAAAGTCACGTGATGTTCAGAAGTATTGGTACCTCTGCCAACCCCTTCGGGGATATTCGGTGTGAACGTTTATGTTATGTTATGTTATGTTACTATGTTTAATATAATTTATTGCTTTTCATAAACTACAACTATGTTATATTTCACTGTAACACAGTCCATGCAATGTTCATAAAATAGGGAACAAAACTAATAAAAATGATTTCTTTTTCAGAGTTAGACCTTCAATTTGGTAACACAGATTTAAAAAAAGACGACATAGATTTAGAAGACTATAAATCAAATATAAGTTCTTCAGAATTCCCCTACAACAGTCCTGAGACTAAATACGAATCCTCTGAGGATGACCTAAGTCTCTCAACTTTAAAACTGCAAGAGAGAAAGAGTAAAAGGACAGATTTGAAGCGAAAGAAACTTAAGAAACGAAGGGAGAAACGTATCAAGAATGATCCTGAGTTAACTAAATGTCATAAGAAGTTGAAAGATTTTCCAAAAGGTAGGTTTCTTCCTAATAAGGTAAATCTCAAACTCAAATGTTCACGCCATGTATTCTCGAAGAGGTTGGCAGAGGTACTAATACTTCCGAAGACTGTGACATTGTGACCTGGTGTTCAGAGTACCCACGTTTTGTTTGGACTGTGTACTCACGTGATAGGGGCAGGCCTATCGCCGTTTTGTATGAATACACTGTTACATGACTAAGTACAACTTACACGTACAACTTAGTCATGTTATGTTATCTTAGTCATGACAAATCTAGAAGAACACTAGTTGTCTGCACGATAAGCGGCGTCTACCCACTGAGATATCACATCGTATTTTCCGTATCTTAAGAATTTAGTCTTTTTACTAGTTCCACTGTTACGATGATTAGTTCTAGCACTAATTTTAAATAAATGTAATAATAAGCTGTCAAAGAAAAAAAAACAGTTAAAATCAGTGTGTGGGATTGGTGGTCAATAACAACACTTTTTTTGATAAATTAAGTACCGTAGCTTTATTTAAAACTCTTTATAATCTTTAATACATTGCAACGCGCCTAATCAGTCTTCCATCTTTCTTTTCGTTCCCCTTCTTTTCTTTTTATATTCCGTCTCGCTCTTCCGGTCCCTTCACTCACTCACTTTACGCTCTTTTCTATTCAAGTCATAACATTCCATTCTCACATCCCACACTCGGCCATCCTGAAGCAAAGGCTGCCCTCAGCCTTTCATACTTTAACAGTCTTATACAGTAAAATAGAAAACAGTCTTATACAGTTACAAAAACAATGATACATTTAAACATAACATTTTAAAACATATTTTACTTTTAATAAACTAAAAACAAAATTAACTTTGTATAATATAAGTTACACTTGAACATAACCGTTACAATGATACCTTGAACTTGTAAACTTTAAAGTTACACAACCTATTCTAATAATACTATCCTATCACACATCAACTCAACTTATACCATACTTGCAAACTTAAATCTTTAATATATCTTTCATTCATCTCTCTAATACAACTTTACTCACCTAGACCTTCCTCCGAGTCATTAGTAGGCCATGGCTTCATGTAGTCACTACTACTACTAGTATTTATTGGACCCTCTTTGGATAAATCTATCTTTTCCACATTGTAACGGTCGTTTCGTTTCACCTTTGTTACTCGATATGGTCCTAGATATTTCGGCTTGAGCTTCATACTGGTACCAAATTGTGTCCTCTTTATGGCCACTATGTCACCTTCTTTATATTTAATACTCTTTTTCCTTTTCTTGTTATACTGTTGTTGGTTTTCTTGTTGAATCTTTAATATTTGCTGTTTCGCTTGCTGCCGGAGGTCTTTTCTTTCTTGGTTAAAACTTTCTCTTTCTTCTTGCAATATTATATCGTAGATTTCTATATCTTCTTTGCATCTTATCTTTGTGCCAACAAGCAATTCAAATGGGCTGGTATTGATGCTTCTTTGGAACGTGCTGTTCAGAGCCATCTGTACACGGCTTACATGTTTATACCATAGTCCTGGCTCTGCGATAGACATCTTTGCAAGAACAATGATCAGAGTTCGGTGAACTCTCTCAACTTGCCCATTCGCCCTTGGAACTCCAGTGGTTATTGATACATGCTGTATCTCTTCTTTTTCACAGTATTCTTTGAAGTCATGACTGGTGAAGCATGATCCTCTGTCTGTAATATAACGACGTGGATTTCCAAATGTCTGCTGCAGAATGAGTAGCTTATCAATCGTCTTAGCACTCGTTGTTCCTTTGGTTGGAAATAGCCATACAAACTTCCGAACCCGTCTATGACAGTTAGTATGTAGTTATACTTCTTCTTTGTCTCCAGGAATGGTCCAATATGGTCACAGTGCAGGGTGTCTAATGGTAGACCGCCTTTTTCAATGCTATTCAGAAATCCTTCCTGTTTACCTTCCTTCTTTGTTGCTAAAAGGCAGGGAATACAACCCACAATAAAATCCAATATCTTCTTGTTGACATTATTCATGTAATAGTCTTTATTTAGCAACTCTAGCATTTTCCACTTCCCAAAATGTCTTCGCCCGTGTATTTTCTTAATGATGTCATGCTCCATACTTCTGGGTATTACTAAACATTTCTCTCCTCCTTTGTACAGCAAACCATTATCCAACATGTAGTCCTCGTATGGTTTTTCTTTTAGGATGTAAATGATTGCATGCAATCCATCGTCTTTGTTGCTGTGCTTGTCTAATCTGTTTGCTGACATTTGTCACACACGCTGTACGGCTTAATGCATCTGTATGCCTCATCTTGCTGCCTGGTCGGTGCTCAATCTCATAATCATATTCATCCAAGAGCAAGACCCATCTTGCCACTCTGGTTGTCAAATCCTTCTTCTTTAAGGTTAGTTCGAACGCCTGACAATCCGTAACAATCTTAAAGTGTGATCCATACAAGTAGTGCCGGAACTTCTTTACTCCTTCTACTATAGCTAGAGCCTCCAACTCATAGCTTGAGTAGTTTTTCTCTGCGTCATTCGTTTTTTTGCTCATATAGTGAACTGGATGAAGTCCATCGTCATATTTTTGCAGGAGAATTGTCGAGTATGCAATACATGAAGCGTCTGTGTGCAGTTCTATTGGTAATGTTGGGTTAAATATCTTTAGAACTGGCTGGCTACTTAGTTTTCCCTTCAGCATGTTGAATGCCACTCTCTGCTCTTCACCAAATTCAAATTCTTTGACCTTCTTTAACATCTTTGTTAACGGCATGGCCATCTGAGCATAGTTTTCTATGTACTTGCGGAAATACGACGTCAGTCCCACAAAGCTATGCAACTGCTTTATGGTTCGAGGTTCTGGATACTTCATAACAGCATCAGTCTTGTCAGGTGAAGGTCGCACTTCTCCATTTCCAATCACATGACCAAGATATTCCACTTCACGGTATAACAGCTTCGCTTTCTTCCAGTTAATTTGGAGTCCATCCTCCTCAGCTACAGCTAGTACTTCTTTAAGTTTTTCGTTACCCTCTTTCTCATCAAAAGCTGGAATTAACAAATCGTCGATGAATATCACAAGTTTATTCTCGGCTATCAGTTTCATGAAGATGATTGACACAAATCGCATGCAATACTTTGGGCATATTGACAATCCAAAGGGAGCACGCAAAAATTCATACTGTCCTTGATGAGTTACAAAGGCAGCGTACTTTACCGATGTAGGCTCGACCTTTAAATGAAAAAATCCATCCTTTAAGTCAATCACACTGTATACTCTTGCCGGCTGCAGCTTGTCTATCAAGTCTTCTATGATTGGTAGAGGATACTCATCTCTAACAATCTTCCTGTTAATCAGCCTGTAGTCAATACATAGTCTTAAACGTCCGTCTTTCCTCTTTACTGATACTATCGGACTGGAATATTCTGAATAACTTACCTGAATGATACCGTCTTGTTGATATGCATGCCGATATTGATATTCAGATACCTGTTGTTCTACTAGTTTCTGCTCAGCCAATGACAGTCTCCTTGGTCGTTGAGACACTAGAATGTCATCCTTCAAAATAATTTTAAGTTGCAGTGGCACATCCTTGATTTGTTTAGGGTTATACTTGTCTACTAAGTCCAACAACTCTTGTTCATACTCATGGCAGCCAACTGTATCTATAACAGGAGAAACACACATTATTTTACCCAACCATTCTTCTCCTTTCGAACAGAAAAAACACACTTCCCTCAGTCATCACCAAAGTCACATCTTTCAAAAACTCTTGCCCGACAATCAAATCATACGGCATACTTTCATTCGGCATAATATGAAAAGTAACATTATAATACTGTCCGTCCATAGAAACATTGATTAAAACTTTTCCTCGACTTTGAATGTTCGACTTTAGACTTTGGTAGAGGCTTTTTTAAAACATTGAATATAATATAAAGTTATTGATAAAATTGTGAACTTGGATCACTTCTGCAATAATGAAAAATTAATAATCATTGGAACAGTAATGAAATGAAAAGCTTTATTTGAACATATTTTTTTAATTATATAAAAAAAATACATAAAATTATTAGTTTTCATCACCCTCCTCATTTGGAAGAACATCTACATCATCTCCGGCTTCAGGTACATTTCTCCTACTGAGGTGAGGTAGGTTTAAGTAAAATGCATGGTGACATGGTGGCACATAATGCAGCATTTTCTTCAAGTCCTGCATTTTTTGAAAAGTTAAAGGCTTGGTATTAAATTTTTCGACTGGATTGAATGCCTGTAAAGTTTGCAAAAACCGGGCCCTATTCCCCTTTTTGTCCAGATCTACAAAATCATAATTATCAGAGTAATCTTCATTAAAATATATTCTACTATCTCCTTTACAAAATTTATTTTTTTTCATTTTTGATATTAGAACCCTGTTGCCATTACCACACACACACACACACCTTTATTGTTCATGATCTTCTCTAATCCTGAAAAGTCTAAGAATTTTCCAACCATATCTATCACCACAAATAGATTTTTCTTCCTACAATTTTTAATCACATCCATCCATTGTTCTGGGGTATATACATGCTGTTGTTTCTTTTGAGCTTTGGAAATGTCTGAAAAGTCAGAATCATTAGGCAGAAATGAATGGCCACTTATGAGATAGCAAACAATAATCTCTGTTATGTGTTGAACATGATTAACTATGTACATCATGAAGAAGAATATATTCCAGTTTCGGTTTTGTCCTGTACATGAATCACTAAAAGTAAAGAGATTTGTTACATTTTCAGGTATTGTATTCATGATATTGTAATAAAGACATGATATGACTTCTTGTGAACCCCTGCCAGCTGTTGTTTCATACCATATATTCATGTTAATCTTTTCACAACCTCGTAAGTATAAGTGAGTACCAAAATTCAGTGTGTGTAATTGTCTCAGATAATAAACTTCACCTGTTTGTATGAGAGGGGTTGGGAGAGTACGTTGCAAATCAAAGGTGATTAAACATGAGTTGTCATTATTCAATGCTTTATCTTTAAAAGAATTCATCAATGACCTGGCTTTTTCAGCTAAATCATGATGTTCTTTTAGCTTTGCTTTTATCTGTAAACACTTTTCAATATCATGTTCATTTTGTATTTCTATCGAAAATATATCGCAAGTTTTACAGGTGTCCTTCTTTGGAATGTAAAAATGCAAGTTGTAGGTATTGAAAATGGTCCTGTAGTAATGTTTTTTAACAGGATTTTTAGCAGCCAATCTGCACTTCTCAACATAAGATGAGTAAAGTTTTTGCAAATTCAAATTTGGTTCGAGGTACTGGCGAGAAGAAGACCTTTCTCCATAGTGGCTTACATAACGAGGCATACTTTCAATGTGCTGCTTTACAAAGTCTTTGTCCTCATCTTTAGTTTTATTCCCTGACACTTGTTTACCTCTCTGATCTGGAAGTGGCATACCTGATTCTGTATCTTTCTTCTTTCTAAGGGCATAGTCTAATCTCTTGTTGGAAATTTGAAGAACTTTCAGAAAAAAGGACTTACAAATCTGATGGCTGCTGAAAAAGAAATGTCTGGTGTGCTGCTTATGACTAGGTTGCCTGCTGGTTCTTTTTTTTCTTCGCTTTGACAAACCTATTTTTACAACAGTACATAGCCATGTAGTTTGACCATTCCAGTCCAAATTATAGAATTTAGAATGAATACTCTGTTGCATACTTGTAGGAACATTTTCACTGCACTTTCTTCTACAATTACATAAGACTGATGTAAAAGTTTTTGCTGGTATTATCTTTCCAGAATAATTAACATACTCTTCACCTTTGTTTCGTTTTTCTTTTATAATATTTCTTTTCCACATTCTAACATTTCTACTCTTTCGACTTCTGACTTCTTCTGATTGTCCCATGTTTTGTGCACTCGATATAGACCCTTCCCCATTTGTGGTATGTTGCAAATTGAGAAAATCAGATATGTTTTCAATATTTTCATCTTCAGACTGATTTCTGTTAGGTTCCACATTGAGATCAATAGACATATTTTCATCTTCAGAATCGGATGACTCTGGTGGGTGATAAGACTCACTACTATCACTGTATGGATCTTGTTCTGATTCCGAAGAAATGACATCTCTACTAACTGAAAAGATAACACATTTATAATGATTTATTATTATCTTAACATAGAATTACAATAATCGCATTCAAAACAACATTAGTTACCTTCCATTCCAGTAGCATTAATAAGTTGTGCAAAACTTTGTTCCGGGTTAAAATCATCATTGTGACATTCTGTATTCTGGTTAGCTTCAATTCCAGTAACATTATTAGGTTGTACAGGGCTTTGTTCCGGGTTAAAATCATAATTGTTACCATCATCTGTATCCCTTAAGGTTGCTGAAATGAAAACAAATCTCTTTCAAAACGTTTCTAAAATAGTGTAGGTTATTCATAGTAGGAAACAATAAGCTGCAATACTTACTCGATGTTGAGACATCATTACCAATGATATTATTTACATCTGAGTATATGGGTTGGTTTTTCACCATTTCCAACATTCTTCTAGACCGTGTATACATTTTACATCAGCTTTAAATTGTTTAAAAATATCAGCGAGCGAAAAAAATACAAGCGATGATTATGCCGCGAATATCTGTCACAGCTGACAACAAGCTGTCAATCAGACTTTTTTTTTGTTTTATTGCCATAGATAAATAATATTTTTTTAAATTAATCAAAGGTTATTTGAATGCGTGGTACTATGATTATTTTAGATTACTTTTGTATAACTTATTATTTATTTAAAAAGTGATCTAAGTGACAACAGACTACATAGATTATTTCTGCACGTAACATACATCAATGTTAAAATGATCCAAGTATCGTTTGAGTTACTTAGATTACATCTGCACTCATAAATCCTGATTTTTGTTGAAATACAGAAATGTTACAAATAAGAGTCTGTTCGAGAAAGTACTGAATAACGCTTGGATCACATTTGCACAAACTAAATTTATACTCAAGGGGCCGAAAAAGGGACATAACTCAGTTTCACTAAAAATGTTCCTTGGATCAGTTCTGTTCTTAGCTAGCCACATCTGTATTACAATCTATCCTACTAAATTTTCGAGCAAAATCTGTGCGATATTTTCGCAAGTGCTTGTTCCTAGCCTCCGATGCCTTCTCTGATAATTGTCCAATTGGCAAAATAGCTTGTTCAATTACTTCGGCCCCATGCATTAGGATTTTGTGAACTGTGGGTGACATAGGGTGCCACCCATACAGCTCTACATACAGTTTAGCTGTTGTTTGAGCAAACAAATCGAATTTTTCATGGTCAATATCAAATCCACTTGATAAAACCTCTAATATTGTGTTGAATCGCTTAATCAACGTAATGTCAATGCCAGTAATCCTAGAAGAAGATTCCGGGTCATTGAAAAATCTTCTGGACGTGTTGCCATCATTGCTGTTACCATAGCCGACTTTTGGAATGTCGACAAGTA